>OZ057404.1:7663668-7719210 GCA_964056735.1 Allodiplogaster pararmata
AATGGAGACTTGGGTTCCATGACACCTTGCAGAGCGACACCTTGCAGAGCGACACCTTGCACCGCGCACTTTGCAGAGCGACACCTTGCAGAGCGACACCTTGCAGAGCGACACCTTGCAGAGCGACACCTTGCACCGGACACCTTGCAGAGCGACACCTTGCAGAGCGACACCTTGCAGAGCGACACCTTGCAGAGCGACACCTTACACCGGACACCTTGCAGAGCGACACCTTGCAGAGCGACACCTTGCAGAGCGTTATTTTGCAGAGCGTTGTTTTGTATATTGTCTCTAGTGCACTTTCCGTTTAGTAGTTTGAGTTCGCAGGTTATTTCAATTATGTGTGCAGAAGAGTTTCGGTGATTTGGGAATTCGAATTCGAAAAGAGTTTGCATTGAAGGTATGCAATTTCATCATTTATGCATTTCATTTAATGTATGCAATTAATGTATTCTTGTATTCATCATGTATACAATTTCATCATTTAATGTAAATCATTTAAGGTTTTTCTGATGTAAAAATAATTTTCTTCTTTCTATTGATGTTGATAACACCTTCAATCTTCTTTCCATTGACTTATTATGTTTTCGGTACTTCTTTACTTCGTTGCATGCTCCTCTCCCCTGTATTTTGCGAAATATTACTATACGGCCTCGTAAGCATACATGGTACCTAAGCCTAAGCTTTAAAAAATCAGTGAAAAGTGACCTGACCCTCATGTAATTTGCGCCCCCCCCCCAAGTAGCAAAGCGCCGAAAAGCAATTCATTCTGGAAAAGTATTTTAGAAAAACGGTTCTTTTCAACTTGGGAGGGCGCGCTTTACTTGAAGGGGTTTTTGAAATAACTTTTTTTCAAAGAGTTTTTTTTTACATTAAAAAACGCTTTGAATTAGGAAAAAAATTTCGCTAACGAGGCCGTACGGCTTAGGCGAACGAAACTGCATAAGAAATTGTATAATTTTTTGTATTTTTTAACATGTTTTGAACGCTTCGATAATTTCATCATTTATGCAATTTCATTTAATGTATGCAATTAATGTATTCTTGTATTCATCATGTATGCAATTTCATCATTTAATGTAAATCATTTAATGTTTTTCTGATGTAAAAATAATTTTCTACTTTCTATTGCTGTTGATAACACCTTCAATCTTGTTTCCATTGACTTATTATGTTTTCGGTACTTCTTTACTTCGTTGCATGCTCCTCTCCCCTGCATTTTGCGAAAATCATCTACATTCTCTCCTCCTTCCGTTCTATTCTACTTTTCCCATTTTACTTCTCTTTTCACTCTTTCTGCCTTTCCCCACTCCTTTTTCAACTCAAACATGCCTTATAGCGCTTTCATTTAACGCCTGCCAAAATGTTTGAGTGCGAGTGAGCTATGCTACAAATGAGTGCAGATATTCATGTTCTTCTATCTCACTGTTGAGATGCCATTTCTTCCTACGTGCAAAAAAATACGTGTTCCCACGGACGAAGCACCTCATCGATTGCTGTGCGGTTTCTCCAGTGAAGGAAGAGAAGGCGGAGGCCGAGGAGGCGGGCGAAGAAGGGAAGGTGACGGAGGCGGATTCAGAGGAGGCAGAGGCGGTTTCTCTGCTAAGAGGAAGATGTACGATGATGATAATGAAGAGGAAGAGAACGATGAAAATGGCCAAGGTGAGTTTAGTTCATTTGAGGAAGCGCATGTTTTCAGTGAAATGTCTGCTTAATGTAATCATCTGCTTAATGTAATCATGTAAGAAATGGTTGTGTTTCAGATAAGAGCTTCAAGAAGAGAAAGTTCAACCAGGATACTCCAACTTTGAAGAAGAAGATGGTAGAAGAGGAAGAAGAAGATGATGAGGAAGAACAAGAAGACTCCGACTCCCCTGCTCCAGTAAAGGTTGCTCTTGGTGAAAGATTTAGTGAATAGAAGCCAGTGTGTTTCTTAGCACCCACACAAATTTTTTTCGAGTGCATAGATTTTTAAAATTTCAGAGTTCAACATTAAATTTTTTCAATGATTTGGTCTTTCCCTACGAAAATCCGAGAAATTTTTTCACCAAGCGCATAGATTTCTATGTTTTTTCATGGTTTTTGAGAAGCGCATAGATTTTTTCTACCCGCAGTGCGGGTCAGAGAAACATCCTGATAGAAGCTTGATCCAACGCAATTACAATCTCCATTAGAATTTCTCTAATAGTGAATCAGTTATCATTCTTTCTCATTCTGCAAAATTTTCTGCAATTTATCAACAAAAAAACAACAAGCAGCGAATGAATTTTTGAGAAAAGGAAATTTAGTCAATTTTCCATTTTGTCGTAACTGTGAGACACCCTGGCTTCAGCCCCTTCTCTGCAATGCTTCCGGTGTGCTAGTGAACCCGCCGAACGTGCAGGCGATGAGCAGCCGAGAGTCGCAAAGGCAGCAACAGATGACACTGCAGGTGGACGCCGCCACGCCGCCGCTTCGGCGCGATGCAACGGCATACGCGGAGAACCGCCATGCGGCCGTGATGCAGGCGGCCGCTTATAATGCACTCCAGCCAACGCATGCTACGATGTCCGTGGTGAGCAAAGGTTTTATAATACGCCCGAGAAGGTTACACAGGCTGGTTACAAAGTCAAAAAGATGCCATAGCAAAAACTTATGGGGTTTATAAAAATAGTTATGTTGAGATTAATTAGCTTTACTCATCAGAAGAAAGATAGTTTTTGCAGTTGAAGATGCATATGCAGGGTTTTTTTTGTGTACAAGAAAAGGGTAAATACGGCCGCTGAAGGTGAAATTTTTTTTCAGATATTGGTCCCCTGTTATGACTTTAAAAAAACAGAGGCCTGCGAATTTTTTTGTTTTATATGATTTGAAAAAAACAGAGGCCCGCCGACAGAAAGTCTGACATGGATATTTAACCCCTGAGCAAGTAGCGAAAGGCAAAGAATACACTCGGCCTCGCACTTTTTCCTGTTCTTCGTTGCGCGTTCTTTTTGCATGAATAACTAGAGCTGACCGAAAAAGTCGTTAAAAAAACTCTTTCATTTTATCACTATGAAGACCTTATGGCGGATCGTGAAGGCGATTATCGAAGTAGGAGGTTGTATATGCCGTAATGAGGTAGCAAAAACGGTCATAGGCCCGTCCGAAATAGAAAAAAACACATATAACCTGTTCAAAAAATTGACGTGGTTATTCATTTTTCGCGTCTCTATATTGTCCAATTTTCCGCTCTTTTTTGTTTCTGATTCTTCTGGATTTTTTTTCATGACACTTGGTTTTGAGCTTTACCCATCGGCTAGCGAGGGAGTGAACAAGAGCGCAGCGACAGTTTCGGGTACAGAAGGCAGCCATCCGGGTTGGCCTGCCCAGAATTCCAGATCACCGATCCATCAACAACAACATTTACCCGTTCCCGTCACACCCGGAAGGTAAGAAGAAAACCTCCATATAAGGGAACAGTTATTCAAACCAACCAAAAAATAATGAAATTCAGGAATTATCCAGGTTTTTTCTGACTAGCTCTTTTGGATATTAAATAGCTCACCGGCATTGTCGGTTAGTGAAACCCTGAACTTCTTATGGACGCAAACGTGAAAAAGGAGAATGTGACAAAAGTATGAGTGATCAGGGAGACTACAAGTTTTGAAAAAAAAGGTTGAATGAGCGCACAACAATAAAAGATGTCGGTAATGGTTGGGAACCGGGGAATCTTTGTCAATTGCTGAAGAGGAATTAGTGTATTTTATCTGAAGAGGAATTGATGCATTTTACAGAATACCGTACATTGGGTCTCCGATGAGATCCCCGAATGTGTCTGTCTCATCGGCGGACCTCCAAGCGCTGGTAGGGGAGGCGCAACACGAGTACGGCTACCAGGGGGGCTCCTCCATACGAAGCGTTGCTACGCTGGGTTCGGGCGAAGTTCCGCTCACCCCCAGAAGCCGAGGTCGACCAAGAGGAACGGTGAGCGTTTCTTGGTCATACATGCGTGACCTTCCGTTTTTTTTCCAACTCTAAAAAAGTAATACGGATTCGGGGCTTTGAAAGATTCGAACGCAATTGCGAATGTGCGGGAGCAATCGGGGCTAGAAATCACGAAATGGATGGGGACACAGTGAATGGGCGAGAAACATGAGCTACGGGAGGGGTGTGGGATTGATGCCGTCATCCTAACAAAGTGTGCATTTTGTTGTGGATGGTTATTTGTTTCTCTGCGCGCTCTGCATGATTGAGGTATGTGGACGACGCTGATCCCTTCTCATGATTCTAATATTGAAATGATCATTCCAAATCAAGTTTTCCGTGAAGTTTGAAAAAAGGTAAGTAGTGCTTTGCATGATGTGGATGGTGTTTAGCGATCGCATTCCTCGTTGTCATCTTCTGCATCCTCGTTGACATCTCTACAGAATCCGCCAATCAACGACGAGGCGCAGGAGACTCACGAAGTTAGCAATCAGGGCTTTTTGAAATGATCATTCCAAATCAAGTTTTCCTAAAGTTTGTAAAAAGGTAAGTAGTGCTTTGCATGATGTGGGTGGTGTTTAGCGATCGCATTCCCCGTTGTCATGTTCTGCATCCTCCCTGACATCTCTACAGAATCCGCCAAGCGACGACGAGGCGCAGGAGACTCACGAAGTTAGTAATCAGGGCTTTTTTGTTTTCAATGACTAGCAAATCCCCTGAGTAAACAGAAAAACTTTTTTTCGAGTGCACAGATTTGCATGTTTTTTCCACTAGAAAAAAGCACCTCGGTAGCAATTCATGCTTTACTGCTTTTTACGTTTTAGCCAGGCTGTGAGGCAAGGCCATGCCGCGGATACAAATTAACGAGTAAACAGGATCTAAGTAAACAAAATCGTTTTGTACCAGTTTGTTCCCGACAGTTCTTATCAAGATGGATTTTTTTTAAAAGAAAATGAAATTACCCACCCTCGAACTCCGAGAAAAATTCGCATTATTATTAATGAAATGCTCAGGAGATGCACCACTCGATCGATGACCGCGTGGAAGAGTTTCAAACCATAAGAGGGAGACCATTGTTGACAACCAATGGGTTCCGGTTCACCATCCAACGGCGCTTGTTAGACGAATCGTTTAGCGTTCTCTGTGCAGACCGGTATCGGAAAAGCTGCAGGGCCCGCATTATCATTCGGAACGGCGTCGTCGTCAGGATACACAATGGTTCCCACACCCACCTGCCAACTCCCGGAAGAGTTACTGCGGCAAAAGTTAAGTCGAACATCCGGAAAAGCGCCGGGATCACGAACGCAGCCACTAGCGTGATCGTCAACGTTGAAAACGTTGTTCAGGCTCCTACGGACGAAAATGCTCTCGCGACTCGGCCTTTAACACTCGAAGAGCAAGCACACATGCCTAAAACAAGTAGTCTCAAGAGAGCCGTCCAAAGAAGAAGGCAGGTTGCAAGAAGAGAACCACCACTGCCTCAGGATGGAGACTTTGTCTTCGAGGTTCCATCTCGCTATTCTGAATTTGATGACGGAAGTTTATTCATCCACTCCGACGTCGGGTCTCAGTAAATTCTCAAACACCCGAGTAGGGGTCCAGGCTATTTAGGATCCTGCTCAACCAAAAAAGTGTTTTCTCTCAGTTTGATTAATTTTCGGTTCCATATTCATAGTCGTTGTGCCTCGGTTTACCTTCCTTAGCTATTTTTTTGTACTCGAGGATAACTGCATGATGACGATCAGTCAGAATCGTCTTCAGCATCTTTTTAATGGGCCCAGGTTACGGTAATTGAGTTAACAAAAACGCGGGAAACTAAAAAGTTATGAATCATAAACAGTAATCAATTCTAGAATCATTGAAGTATAAATACGCGAAGAACAGAGATAAATGTTTTGTTCAATTTATTGAGAGGTAATATTAAAATAAAATGAAGATATTTAACTTCGCTGACTTATATGTTTAGAAATATCATCGTTTGTTCATCCACTGGAATTTAGACACAACAAAAGTTCATTTTAACCGTTATTAAAATCACAATATGAAAATTTATGTGAGAGCTCACGTTCAAGAACATGAGAATTAGCTGAGCTCAAAACCCCTTACTGATTTTGTAAACCTAGCTTAACCATTTCAATAGCATTATATGTATTGACAGACGGGGCATCTTAGAGACGTTTTTCATGTTGAGTGCCTTCTTTCTGTCTGATTCTGCTTCAAATCGAGCATTCTGAATAAGTTTTTCCTGTTCCTCCTTGCATAATAGTCGTATTACCGAAGACATTTTGCTCAAGTGATCATCTTGTTCATATTAAACTTCATTTTCTTTCCAGTGTAATTGAAGTATTTCGGAATGAGAATGATATTGACCGGTTAAATTATGCGATTAGTAAGCACATAAACCGAGAGAGTATTCACAGTTGATAAAGTTGTTGAATCTTGTGACAAACTAATCTTTTTCACAATTCAAAAGACGCATGACATGAAACTTAAGGGACATCGTATGATTAAATTTTAATGCGGTACAGTAAGTATTTACGGGCTTGTACGGGCTCCGATTGAGAAGTAAAGTAAGACCGATTGGGGAAATAGAAGCAATTAGTGAACTGGGTGAAAATATTTGAAGGAGAGGAATTAATTTGATATATGAACATGCGTGGAAAACTTATTAATCCAAACAATCAAAGCTTTTATACTCGAAAGACTTCTTAGGCCATCTGCACGTATCATATTTTTAGTGAATGAAAAAGTTGTTTGTTTCGAAATTTCCAGGATCAGTATGCACGTTTCACACCGTTTACTGAGTGTAACCTTTTCTTCTCAGTTAAGAGTTAGACCAACCCAAGTAGGTGAAAAAAAAACTGTACTTGCTGAAAACTGTTTCCAGAAAAACTGATTTCTGTTTGTAAAAGTGTTACTTTAATTGATTATTGTGAGTTACAAAATAAAGTAAAAACAAAAATATAACTTGATTATGAAGTGGCGTGAAAGATTCCCGGAACACATAATCTTAGTTACAAAATAAAGTTTTGAAGGACCTATTTAGAGTGAATAGATATTTGGTCCCTTTCGATAACCATTTCTTGTTGAGAAGGGAAAAGAAACATAGGGGGAGATGACATAGTTGTTGAGAAGGGAAAAGAAACATAGGGGGAGATGACATAGTTGTTGAGAAGGGAAAAGAAACATAGGGGGAGATGACATAGTTGTTGAGAAGGGAAAAGAAACATAGGGGGAGATGACATAGTTGTTGAGAAGGGAAAAGAAACATAGGGGGAGATGACATAGTTGTTGAGAAGGGAAAAGAAACATAGGGGGAGATGACATAGTTGTTGAGAAGGGAAAAGAAACATAGGGGGAGATGACATAGTTGTTGAGAAGGGAAAAGAAACATAGGGGGAGATGACATAGTTGTTGAGAAGGGAAAAGAAACATAGGGGTTCAGAGGCGCAATTCAATGGTATTGCTCCAGATAAAAATTAAGAGTGGAGATAACAGCCGCTCTGAAAGACGAAAATAGGGTAGGGTGAGTCGGAGGAGAGAGAGGTATTAATTACATGGCAAACGCTCAGAAGAAAAGGTCAAGAAGGAGACTATAAACTTTTTGATCTTGCATTGCATCTTTTATGATATGTAGTTATTCTCAACTTGATCGAGTTAGACTTCATTTTCTTCGAAAAAATGCTTCTTACAATCGAAATACTCTCCAGATTTCATCAATTTTTTTTTGGTAAAACTCATAGGATTGTGAATCAAAATGAAGAAAAAACCATTTTCACTCCAGTAAAGTAAACTAAAAATTTGATTTGAACCTTCACATCAGCACGTAAAGATCTATAATATAAGAAAGCATCAATGAAAACGCAGAACTAAGACTTGTTCAGACCCATACTATACCGGCTGAGCCAGTTCAATACCTCGGAGAGTTTATACATACACCTCTCACCCTAGTTGAGTCTCCGGCCTCCTTTACGCACACGAGTTGAGCCTATTAAAACACTCAGCCTACTCTACCTTTTCTCTTTCTCTCTCTCTCTCTCTCTCTCTCCATTTCTCTCTCTGTATATATTTCTCTATTTTTTCCACGACGGCCTCTCTCATTTCTTGATCGCCTTCCTATACTCTTCCTTGAATATGCTGCTCAACCGCCTTGGCATTCTCGTGATTTGACGTTGTTTCGCCGTGTGCTCTACGTTCTTGTATGTGCGAATAAGAAAGCGGGCGAAACTGCGGACTGGATAGGAATCCGCCATCTGAAAGTCAGCGGTGCTCTCATTGGTACAAAAGTAAGAGAGGAAGAGACAACTTTAGAGAAAAAAGAAACAGAAAGTGAGAGTTAGAGGCTTGGCGAGAAAGAGAGATAGAAACATAAATCTCCAGCATTGTCGAAAATCATTTTTTCAGACTTATGCGGTATCCAACTAAATACGCGTTGAATATCATCTCAACACTCCGGTTTGCAAAACTGACATACACAGTTCACCTCAACTGTTGAAATTGATCCACTTTTTGAGCAAAAAAAATACAATATTTGAAAGCGAGCAATTCTTCACAGGCCTGACTAATTAAATTGCCCTATCTATCTCCCATCCCAGGTTTTATCCTCTAGTTCACTTCTCAATAAAATAGGACCCTCTTGTTTTTAGTAGGAGGCGCACGAATCACATCAGCCTGCCATTCCAAGATTCAGGCTTCAAAGATAACTATTGAGAGAAAGAGTGAGAAAAACGTAGAGGAAGACTGGCTAAGCAAAAATCATGACCTACATCAACTACGACTAGATGCAGACTTAGAAGTTGAATAGATTTAATCGCGCCCAAATAGATCGCTTTTGAGAGCGTCGGGTTCAACGTTGTTATAGCGCCAGAGCTATAATTTTGGCCTGCTTTTCCGACTCGCCTGTTTATTCAGAAATAGCGCCTTCCCATTTACTCATACACATGTTCCATAACATATTATCATGCGGCGAATTATCATTTCAAAATTATGTACTTTTTTATGCAAGAAAATTTTCCAACATATAAAAATCATTTATCATACGAAAGGAACGTTATTTTGAATTCAATGACTTCAACAAGAACTCATTTTATCGAATAAATTTGGAGCGACAAACAACTTGATATGAATTTGAGATTCTACTACAATGATATGTCTCCCGGAAGTTGTGGTTCTTCACGGTGTTTTTGCCTCTTTCTCTGAGCCGTCCGTTTCAGGGAAGTAGCCGTCGGCAAGGTAGCTTCTATGGCCGGTTAAAGATACGCAGCCGTCATGTTTCGTTCCATTACGCGTGCCAGCGGTTCTTCAGCGCGTTGAACGGCGTGGAAAGTAACCTGATATGTGGAAAGTAACCTGACCCCCTCCCAGAGTAAAGTACGCCCTCCCCCAAAGAAACAAATTGCCAAAAATTCGATAAAACAGTAAAGTGCATGGAAAATGCCCAACGTATTAACGTGTGTACGAAGTTTTGGGGTGCAAAGTGTCGTATTAACGTGTGTACGAAGTTTTGGGGTGCAAAGTGTCGTATTAACGTGGGTACGAAGTTTCGGGGTGCAAAGTGTCGTATTAACGTGTGTACGAAGTTTTGGGGTGCAAAGTGTCGTATTAACGTGGGTACGAAGTTTCGGGGTGCAAAGTGTCGTATTAACGTGTGTACGAAGTTTCGGGGTGCAAAGTGTCGTATTAACGTGTGTACGAAGTTTTGGGGTGCAAAGTGTCGTATTAACGTGGGTACGAAGTTTCGGGGTGCAAAGTGTCGTATTAACGTGTGTACGAAGTTTCGGGGTGCAAAGTGTCGTATTAACGTGTGTACGAAGTTTTGGGGTGCAAAGTGTCGTATTAACGTGTGTACGAAGTTTTGGGGTGCAAAGTGTCGTATTAACGTGGGTACGAAGTTTCGGGGTGCAAAGTGTCGTATTAACGTGTGTACGAAGTTTCGGGGTGCAAAGTGTCGTATTAACGTGTGTACGAAGTTTCGGGGTGCAAAGTGTCGTATTAACGTGGGTACGAAGTTTCGGGGTGCAAAGTGTCGTATTAACGTGTGTACGAAGTTTTGGGGTGCAAAGTGTCGTATTAACGTGGGTACGAAGTTTCGGGGTGCAAAGTGTCGTATTAACGTGTGTACGAAGTTTTGGGGTGCAAAGGGGTTTTGGGGTGTTTTGTAAAGTTTTGGGGTTTTGGGGTGTTTTGTAAAGTTTTGGGGTTTTGGGGTGTCTTGTAAACCAGAACTTAAAAAAAAAATTCAACACGGACTCACATTTTGACATCAGTAAAATCTTCAACAACGAAAAAGCTATCGGAAAAAAAAAAACAAAAAGCAAAAAGCTATCGGAAAAATCACAAATCATCGAGAGAGAAAACCCCGAAAGAAAAAAAAACCGAGAGAAAAACCAATTAAATGCATACATAATTGAAATAACCTGCGAACTCAAAATACTAAACGGAAAGTGCACTAGAGACAATATACAAAATAAAGCTCTGCAAAGTAACGCTCTGCAAGGTGTCGCTCTGCAAGGTGTCGCTCTGCAAAGTGTCCGGTGTAAGGTGTCGCTCTGCAAGGTGTCGCTCTGCAAGGTGTCGCTCTGCAAGGTGTCGCTCTGCAAGGTGTCCGGTGCAAGGTGTCGCTCTGCAAGGTGTCGCTCTGCAAGGTGTCGCTCTGCAAGGTGTCGCTCTGCAAGGTGTCGCTCTGCAAGGTGTCCGGTGCAAGGTGTCGCTCTGCAAGGTGTCGCTCTGCAAGGTGTCGTGTTACCATCGAGAGAGACAACAACTCATCAAAACAAAGTGTACAAGACTTCCCCTTGTACTTTGAACCCGTTCCTTTTGGTGTACTTTGAACCCTGTTTCTCGCGGTTGTTTATCAGAGAAAAACGGCCTTTTAACAAATCTGTCGTGACCTGACAACTCTTGACTTGACACTTGAGCTAACACGGAAAATGAATGTAGTCAGGTTTGCCAAACAAATTAGTAAATCACTGAAAATTTATTTTCGGTGTTGTTTCAAGTGTCATGTCACTCCGTGGTGAATTACCGACACTTTGTACCGCGTCACTTTGTACCCGACACTTTGTACCCCGTCACTTTGTACCGCGACACTTTTTACCGCGACACTTTGTACCGCGTACGGACTCGTTAGCTAAGCTGTACGGCCTCGTTAGCTAAGCCGTACGGCCTCGTTATCGTAAACTTTTACTAAGGGGGAAAAATTATTGGTCCACATTTAAATAGAAGTGTCACCAAATAAAATAGTAACGTCCACCAAATAAAATAGCAACGTCCACCAAATAAAATAGTAACGTCCACCAAATAAAATAGTAACGTCCACCAAATAAAATAGTAACGTCCACCAAATAAAATAGTAACGTCCACCAAATAAAACACTAACGTCCACCAAATTTTTTTTTGTTGTGAAATTCACCACGGCATTTTTTTCTCACCTGACACCAACCTGTATGGTTTTTTCCACTAAATTAAAAGTCCACCAATTTTTTTCGTGAAATTCACCACGGCATTTTTTCTCACCTGACATCAAAGGTTTTTTTCTCACCCTACACCACACCAAACTTTTTCTGCTCTCTCAGTGAGTTGTTTTTGATGGTTTTTTTTGTAGTGGAGGTAATTTTCGCGGGAGTAAAGTTTTTTATGAGTGTTTTTTCTCGTTGAATGTTTTCTTCAGGTCATTCTGTTGAATGTTTTGTTTCAGATATAATTTAAAAATACGCACTTCTGCAGTTTAAGTGGCAGCGCTCGTGGGCTTTAAACGCTTTGGTTTCAATTTTTTTCTTCATAGATGTTCATTTTGAGCATCAAGGACTCTGGTTCTTGCAAAAACTCCGGTTCTTGCAAAAAATTTTTTCACTTTTCACAAAAAAAATTTTTGGACTCAACTGCAGTTTCAGTCACCCCCAAAGCCCTAAAGGGAAGAAGGGGCTCCTAAGGAGAGAAGAGGAAGGGAGTTTTCATGAATAAAATGTCTTTCTGAGAAAAAATCTTTGGACGGTTAAAGTAGATTAGAGCCAACTTTTTCCTAAGCCTAAGCGTTTTGGCCCTTTGTTAATTCGTCTGGTAGGTGCGTCGCGGCCCCCTTCGCGTCGCGGCCCGCGTCGTGGCTTTTTTTTTTCTCAGAAAGAGATTTTATTCATGAAAACTCCCTTCCCCCTTTCTCCTTAGGGCCCCCTTCCCCCCTTTAGGGAAAAAGAAAAAAATAAAAAATTTCAAGAACCAAAGTCCCTGATGCTCAAAATGATATCCTATGAAGAAATTTTCCGAAACCAAAACGTTTAAAGCCCACGAGCGCTGCCACTTAAACTGCAGAAGTACCTATTTTTAAATTAAATCTGAAACAAAACATTCAACAGAATGACCTAAAGAAAACATTCAACAACAAAAAACACTCATAAAAAACTTTACTCCCGCGAAAATTACTTCCACTACAAAAAAAACCATCAAAAACAACTCACTGAGAGAGCAGAAAAAGTTTGGTGTGGTTTAGGGTGAGAAAAAAACCTTTGGTGTCAGGTGAGAAAAAATGCCGTGGTGAATTTCACGAAAAAAATTGGTGGACTTTTAATTTGGTGGAAAAAACCAAAACCATACAGGTTGGTGTCAGGTGAGAAAAAATGCCGTGGTGAATTTCACAACAAAAAAAATTTGGTGGACGTTAGTGTTTTATTTGGTGGACGTTACTATTTTATTTGGTGGACGTTACTATTTTATTTGGTGGACGTTACTATTTTATTTGGTGGACGTTGCTGTTTTATTTGGTGGACGTTACTATTTTATTTGGTGACACTTCTATTTAAATGGTGGACCAATAATTCATGCCCTTTACTAAGCCTAAGCGTTTTTTAATGTAAAAAATATGTTTTAATGTAAAAATAAAACGCGCGGCCTCACTCAAGTCGCGGTACAAAGTGTCGCGGTACAAAGTGTCGTGGTACAAAGTGACGGGGTACAAAGTGTCGGGAACAAAGTGTCGTATACAAAGTGACGCGGTACAAAGTGTCGTGATACGCTCCGTGGTCCATGGCCGAGAAAAGGCGTTTGACAAAAGGTGAAAGAACTACAAAATTCAGGAAACTTTTAAAGTTTTTTTTCTAGTGCATTTTACATCTCTTTTTTTCATTGTTGTACGCTATGGCTCAAGCTTTCGGGTGATTTTTACTGTTTCTCCGCTAAGACTCAGCTGGAATTCACGCTGACGAGGCCGTACGCCTTATAGACAGGACCATAACGTGTTAAGTTTGTGGTGCAATATACAATATACCCTAAAATTTTAACCCACTCACCTTCTTTTGTCAATTGTCGAAAAATTGCTAACTGGGTTAGAATTTCAGACAGACTTGTAAAAATATTTTGCTCAAAAAATTTTCTAATAGGTCATTCATTAATTAGAGCAGGCTTAAGATAGCTCATGGTTTCTTTTCCTTACAAATTTTCAATAATCAATCAATTCATTAGCTTAAGATTTGAATCAAACCGAAAAATGATGTATTTTATTTTAGAAGGTTCATCATCGATTTCAAACAATTAAGAACGTAGTTCTTTAAATACTACTGAATTTTGAGAACGGACCAGAAAATGGATGAGCGAGTGTTGCCCGGAAGCGAAGAAAATTTGAAACTCGTCTTTAAAAGGACTAACTACCCATAAGTAAGAATCTCAATAGAAAAAAACAACAATTTAAAGAAAAAAATCTGGAAATTTGATATGTTACTAATTTTTTTATATGTTAACCTTATTAGGCATCACGACCTCTTCATTTCCTAATCAGATTAAGCTTCAGCCAAGAACTAGGTAAATTATTTGTCTGGGTGTAAAGCAGTGCTTGAATTTTTGAGTAAAGAACGAAGTTTCCATTGGATGCGCAAGAGGTTCGCCCCGTTTTTTTTAACATCCAGAAACTTTTTTCAATAATTTTCTGGAATGTTCTCAAATATGTTTATGAAAAACGGCTTTCTCAAGGTTTTCTCCAGTTTGCCTCAACTTGTCATGGCTTCAGAATGACTGAGAAACACTGCTATGAAAAGTTCGTCTTTCAAGTGTCCCTTCTCTTCGGCTTCAAGCTAAGCGAGATAGCAGCTGCGACGCGATCGAAGTCACCCGCAAAAACTCACCATCACTTTTGTTTTGTGATTTTGAGCAGAGCAACCAGAAAAAGGATTCAGCAGGCGAAGTACACAGCCTTCCAGAAAACAACTTCTGTTGACCTCCCAGAAAACAACTTATGTTGACCATTCAAATCGTTTCAATTTATTATTTCAAAAACTTTGTTTTTCCCTTTTTTTTCTCACGATTCTTCACGATATTTTCTCCCGATTCTTCCGACGTCTCACGATTCTTGAGCTCCAGAAGGCTCCAGATGTTATGCAGAAAGTTTCATTTAAACAATTTTTTAATCTGCAGAAGGTAGATTTATACCGCAAGTTCGAAGTTAGGGTGTTTCTTTTCATCTTTCATATCAGAAAATTAAAGAAAGAGAAAATGTTCGCACACAAAATAAGCCTTATGAAATTTTTTTTTTCGATGAATGAAGAGAGAATATGATATGCATAACATTGTTTTTCAAAGACATTTTACTTCGTGAGAATAGTTAAGACCTTTCTAGGAACAGCTAGTTCCGCATTCTAAACACCATTGGCCTTCTACATAGACTTATTTTCATTGCTAATAGTATTTTCCCGAAAACTTGGATGTAATTATTGAGACTTTGCGCTAACTCTGCGATTTCGTGATACCAAGGCAAAGTGGAACTTACCACAATAACTCATTTCGAGAAAAGCGCCGTAATTTTTTTATTATCTTTATCATGTGTGATTGTAATTAATATTCTCTTCCCTAACTCTCTCTCTCTCTTTCTCTCTCTCTTTATCTCTATCTCTCTCGCTTTCTCTCTCTCTCGCTTTCTCTCTCTCTCTCTCTCTCTCTCTCTCTCTCTCTCTCTCTCTCTCTCTCTCTCTCTCTCTCTCTCTCTGTCAGGATCTCTGTCGAAAAATGCACGAAAAACCTATGAACGACAATAATAAGAGAAAAAAACAAAAGTTAATAAACTGAATATTACAGTTATCAACATATTTTATGTGTGTTGATCTTCAAAACCACGGCTATAACTTTTCCTGAATTATCACTGACTAATTTGCAAAGATACAATACATATTTGCTGAGTTAGAGGACAGTGCGAGACGACCGATACTACTATGTGTTATTGTTATGAACTTTTCACTGCTAATGATCTCGATTTTATCAGAGTTCTGCAAAGTTTTATGTATATGTAGTCAGAGACGAGAAGGACTACATATACATAATGCTTTGCAAAGATAATCGTTGAGCTAGAGGACAATACGGAAGACTGATAATATGATGGTTAGGAAAATTTTATAGCTGCTGAACACATTGATCTTCGGCTTCTGTAAACGATGATAGAGTAATCCTTGCTCCAATCAATGGTTCACTAACCTCCATTTAACATTAGTTATGTGTTCAGTTTTATATAGTTTTTCAATTATCTTTAATTTCAAATAACTTTATCCACCAAAGGATGAGTTGTCAAGACTCATCTACTGACATGGGAAGTTTCACAGCAAGCTACTATGTAGCATTACTGCGTAGTAAAAAGAAAACACTGCGTAGCATTTTGTCGAGACTTGTTAGGTATAGCAAGTAATAGGCGATTATGAGACGAGTTTGGGTCATCCGGATGACAAGAATCATTATTTTATCGGAGCTGAACGTTTGGTAGAAAAAAGATCATTTTTGAAGGGTGAAAATGAGGAAGATGTTCAGTTATATGTTATAGTTATATCTGTTTAGTTATATGTATATTTAATTTATGAACCTTGAGTCAAAAATCGAAGTGCAGTCAAACTTGATGAGCCGAGAAAAGGAACTGTGAACTCTTAGCAGCATAATCAGGTCCACACCGTGTATTTTTCATAGCCTCTTTTCTGAAGAAGCACAGAATAATCCATGCCTTGGTTGGAAGAGAGTGGCTTAAATTCATTTCAAAAGAACTATCAAGAAAATGTGAGGAAAAAAGCCTCACTGCTAAGCTGTTCAACTTATTGTTTCCCGAAAAGACATAGAACTTATTGATGGGTGATATGGTGAAGATGTGAAGGGTTCAGGGGTCCCTCGATGAAAAGTTAAAACTGTGGGGAACGAAGACTCTGACGCTCGCATCAGCTCGGAAAGCAAGATCAAATTTCTAACTCTGGCGAGGACTGTAGAAAATGAGGTTTCAGGTTGAGAAGTCAGGGAAAGCTGTGATTGTAGTGGGCTTCTAGTGCCCTTTTGACAAGTTAGTTTTTTTTTTCAGATTTTTTTGTAAAATGAATTTGCATATCGCATTGGATTATTTTGTCTAGTCATTTCTGCTCTTTTCACTGAAATGCAATAAGTAGTTTCAGACGGCGGCAAAAAGTTTAGTTAAACTTTTTTCTTTTTTTTTTGGTTATGTCTTTTACCTCCATGAAGGATTGGAAGGAAATATAATTTTTCACATGTTTTGGTCTGGTCAGTTTTGTTCTGCGCAGACGCTCAGGTGGGAATTTTTTTGCTAGAAAAGTTTCACATGTGTACAATAGTACAAACAGGTGGAAATTTTTTGAGAAATCTTTTTAATAACAGCTGCAAAAAGCCAGGTGCAAATTTTCTCGTGACGAGTTTTAAAAAAAACATCGTTACGATACTAGAAATGAGAAAATTGGAAAAAAAAAAAACTCATAAGAAAATTTGAACCCCTAAAAATACATGCGGAATCTGCGAGAAGAAGCGAAATAATTAATTTTCTGTTATAAATTTCTCAACTTCGTGAATATTACGAGTTATGTTCTCCGGCTGTTATTTAGATCTTTTCCCGCCAGCCTGATCATATTTTTTTCTCAGGCCGCAGAACCGTTTTTGCTGAAGTAGAACTTATTTTGTAAAATTCCTGTAGATAGCATGTATAGAGTTGTTTGAAAAGGGGTAGTAACAAGTCTCTGTCCTCGTTTTATGCACAAAAAATAGCGCGTAAATAGTTTTTATTTGATGATTCTGCGTGTCTCCGAGTTCCAATTAGAACCGGCTAGGGGGGTCAGATAGTAGAACCAGCTAGGTTGATCATATATTTTTCGTAGAACCAGCTAGGTTGATCATATATTTTTCGTAGAACCAGCTAGGGGGATCATATATTTTCATTTCTTTATTCCAAGCGCAATGAATTTCATGAGAAAGAATACAAAAACAACATAAAGAACCATGGACTTTCTTCTTAATTGCGTGTCAGGGGTTTGAGGTTTGGATGAACTAACCGCTTTATACCGAGCCAACAAGGAAGAATTTATGTGTTATTCAGTTCAGTTATTTATTATTTTATTATTTATGAAATAGTTATCAGTTATTTATTCAGTTTATTCAATTGATGTGTTATTCATATGAGTCAGCTTATGTTATTCAATTCACAAAAGTGCAAAACTTCGTATGATTTCACCTGGAAATGACATATCACACATTTGTTTATAGAATGAATTACTTGCTACATATACTTCTTTCATCTCAAGTCTCTCTTCTACATGATTCACAATTCTACAGGTTTCATGTCTTTTTCACTCTCTCACGTCTAACGGCAAAAGAAAAAAAGACGTTACAGACTGAATAAAATGTTGTATGTTGTTAATATGTGTAAAATGAAGAAAGTAGTTGAAGCATAGATGAAATCATTAGCTTTTCTGCTTCAATAGAATCAATTCAATAGAATTTGGAAGCGATCAAGCTTAGTAGTCTGATGATGAAGCTTCCGGTTCTATGACAAGAGAATGAGTTCAATTCGATTTTGATTCCGAGTCATGTTTTTTAAACTTGAAATTCCCAAAAAATTTTGATTTCAAAATTTTTTTGTCACAATTGAGGTTTTTATGGCTTTAAAAAAACTGAGTCATATGCAAGAACTTCTCTGGTGAAATGATTCAAGTTTTTCGATCAAAAATTTTGATAAGAATGTTAGCTCATGTTTTGATGTTTTGATAAGAATATACAGGGTGACCAACAATTATTGCGACACCGAAACCGCGCCATGTGACAGCCTAATGGCGCACATTTCGTGTAGCGTGCTTGTAGAGGCTTCATCATTATCTATTTGTCATTCTTGTCTGAAATTTTGGTGCGAATCGGTTCATTCTCTAGGTAGTTATGAAAGCGAATCCACACCGTCAGTCGATCATCAACATGAAACTCCGCGGATCAAGTGTGAACAACATCGCAAGAGCCCTCGGCGTTGCTCGGAGGACTGTCTATCGAACCCTCCAAAGGTTCAAAGAGACGAAGGACTATTGGATCGCCCAGGGAGAGGAGGAAAGTTCACGGTCGTCACTCCCACAAACATCAGAAACGTCCAGAAGAAGATCAGCCGGAACCCCTACCGCAGCATGACGAAGATGGCCAGAGAGCGGGATCAAAAGAGAATCGTTGAGGAGAATTGTGAAGACCGAGCTAGGACTCACCCCCTATAATAATAATAATAATTTTATTGTCATCGTTACATGATTATACAATTGATTGCACAGTAAAAATCGAAAACAAATATAACTTACAATGGCAAAATAAGAAGTAGCAACTGGGCTACTAATAATTAAACAACTGACGAGAAAAAATCAAAAATTCAATTCATTTAAGAACATCCTGGCCTTGGGAAGTGATAAGTTAAAAAAAAACAAACAGGAAGATCATTCCACTCTCTAATTATCCTATAAGGAAATAATGATTGAAATCGATTTAAGCGGCAATTAGGCATACGAAGTTTCCATGTATGACCACGGGTGAATCTACTTCTAGGAGCAAGAGGAAGGATCTCGCCAATAGGAATGTCTATGTTGTGATGTACTATTTTATAAAGTATCATCAAATCGTTTGTCAGTCGACGTTTTCTAAGGCTCAAGCTTCTTAATAATTTCAATCGTTGACTATAAGGGATATTCATACAGGCACGTTTGAAAATGTCTCTAGTAAATTTCTGCTGAACTTTTTCTATTTGCTTAGATTGGGTTATGCTTCTAGTGTTCCAGATCTCGCAAGCATATTCCAGTATTGGTCTCACGTAAATCTTGCAAAGATTCATGAGAATGTTGACGTTCAGAGTTCGAAAAGATCTTAGTATCAGGAATTTTATAGAAGAGGCTCTACTACACATACTCTTTACATGCGCTTTGAATGAAAGATCACTCGAAATTAAAACCCCTAGATCTCTAAACTGGTTCACTTCCGGAAGAGAGTGACCATTCACAGAGAAATTGAAATCAGGATGTTTAATTCCCAGTTTGGCATCGTCGGCATAAAGAGTGCAATGAACGCCTGCTGGAAGTGACTGAGGAAGATCATTTATATGAAGTAGAAACAATAAGGGCCCTAGGACAGATCCTTGAGGAACCCCAGAGAGAACAGGATAGGAGACTGAGAAAGATGAAGCTACCATCACAGCTTGCGTTCTTTGAGTCAGGAAAGCTTTGAAGAAATTAAGCAGGCATCCTGTTATACCAAAAGAAGATAGTTCTAAAAGCAAGGAGTTGATGGGCACAGTGTCGAACGCTCTACTGTAGTCTACGAAGACAGTGGAAATATATGAAGAACTGGACTGATTAAGAGTCTTGTGCCACTTAGAAATTGACATAATCAGTGTTGATGTTCCAACCAAGTTGAAGTAGTTTCTGTTGAAGTAGAAGTAGAACTATCGTATGCAAAAGGCGGCGATCCTTAGTCAACGCATCATTGATCAACAGCTGAAAAGGTGCTGAGGTCTGTTAGCTCGGACACAACAAGGAGAGCATCTGACCACCCTCTTCTCTGAAGAGAAGCTCTTCACCGTAAAGCAGGCATACAATCCCCAGAACAATCGTGTGCTTGCTACGGACTATGTAGATGCTCGGGACAAGGGAAAGGTGATCAACAAAGCTGCCCACTCGACCCAGATCATGGTGTGGGGTGGAATCTGCAGCGCCGGCAAGACTCCTCTTATTTTCGTCGATCCTGGAGTCAAAGTCGATAAAGACTACTACCTCAACCGCATCCTGAAAGATGTTGTTCTTCTCTGGTCCCAATCCCACTCCCAAACACCAACTGGGCCCTCCAGCAGGATGGAGCACCCTCACAGATCGCAAAAGTCGTCCAGGAGTGGTGCGAGAGCAATCTTCTCATGTTCATCACCCGAGATGAATGGCCTGCCAGCAGCCCCGACCTCAATCCTCTCGACTACTTCATCGGGGCTGTTTTGGAGGTAAAGGTCAGTGCTACTCCCCATGGAAATTTGGAGTCTCTGAAAAAAAAAACCCTCGTCAAGGAATGGGATAATATTAATGCTGACTACCTGCGGGCGGTCGTGGATAGCTACCCCAAGAGACTCAAGCAGGTCATCAAGAAGCGTGGTGGACGATTCGAGATTTGAGTAAGCATTTATGATTGTTAATGTTTGAAGATTATTTGATAAAATTTTGATGATAATTTGTTGAGTTTCTGAGCAGTTATTCCGTTTTTACGGTTTCGCAATAATTGTTGGTCACCCTGTATATAAGAATGAAAAAAAGCCTACCTATTTCAGTGAAACGGCATTCTATTAATTTTTTTAAAAAACTTCTGTCTATTTTAGTGAAACGTCTACTTATTTTGATAAAACGTCTACATATTACCGTGAAACTTTTACCTTTTTTTTTTTACAAAAACGTTTGTTTACCTATTTTAATGAAACTTCTACCAAAAAAACTTATACGTCCACCTTTTTCATGACCCGTCAAACTAATTTTGAAAACACTTGTAACTTTAATAAAAATTCAAAATTTCTATGTTTAACTTCGAAATGGGGGCGATTGCTCTCTTATTCGTGGCCAATCGAGTTTTTTTCATGTATTAAAAACATGTTGTGAATATTTGAAGAGCGAGGATGAACTCGACAGCCGATACAGTCATTGGGATTGAAGGTTCGATTTCTAAAACCCAACCCTGTAAAAATTAAACAATGACTAGTTAGCCCTTTTGGAAAAGTGAATGAGTCGTCCACAGTTGTCAAACATAATTAGTTTATTACAGAAGAACTCTAAAACCTCTAATGTTTCACTGCATAAGATGCTATTCACCATTCTGAACAAAAAATAAGTTTTTTTTAAAATTTATAATTGGGATATGATTTGATACTTAGTCTTTAAATCACATTGTGGTAAGAAATTCAAAGTCTTGCTATATAAATCTCTCAACTCTTTTTTTCCAATTTCAGAATGATCAAGTCATGATATAATTATTGAGCGAAGATTTTTAAAAAAAGTTAAAACTCATTCTTGTCTCAGTTCTCATTCTTGTCTCAGTTCTCTCTACCGAGCGGTGAGTGTCCATAGTGCTCTGTGTATCGATATCTTCCGTGCTCTTACTGCCTTTACTGCCCAAAATGCCTCCCAAAAGACGAGCCGAGGTAACTTCTTCCAACGATTGTGATCCTACTGGAGTTGCTGCTCTGACTTCAGCACTCGAAAGCTGTATTTCTGCCGAATCAGAAGCAAAGAAGCCTTCCCTGCCTCCTCACGTCTTGCTACTCCTGAAGACGTGCGCTGTTGTCATCAAGAAACTATGAGATATACATTCCACTCAGTCCCCCCCCCCACCGTCGACTTAATCCAGCACGAAATTGAAGAGGACAAAAGACTCCGATCTATTGTCATCGAAAAAGCTCCAGAACATCCGGATCCTACTGCTCTCCCTTCTTCACAAACAGCTCATGACAACGCTCTGGTTCTCTCGCTACTCGACGCAGCTGGCGTAGCTGTTCACGGACTGGCCCATTTTCGGATGGGTATCAATCACAACTCTAATGGGCGACCGGCCTCCAGACCGCTGAAGGTCATTCTTCCGACGAAGTCACTTCAGCGGCAACTCCTCGCACGTGCCTCTTCACTTCGGAATGACAACCGCTTCAAAAACATTTTCATTCGGCCAAGTCTGACCAAAGAAATGCGAGAGAAGGAGTTCTTGCTTCGGCAAGAGAAAAGAAGACTAGTGTCCGAGGGGAAAGACGTCGTTGTCTACAACGGAGAAGTGATACCAAGAGCAGAAGCCGACGCTATTCGTCGTTCGAGGCTGCAAACTGCTAGACCTTCATCTTCTTTCCAGTCAAACTAAGATCATGTCCGGGAAAGAATTCTCTCAAGTTCTTCTATTTTAACATGCGCTCTATATGTAATAAACTGCCAGCTTTCCGAATTTTTCTAGAAGCTGAGCAGCCAGATATTGTAGCGTTGTCCGAAACTTGGCTCCATGGTAGGATTAAGGATTGTGAAATTGTTGGAGATCTCCCTTATGTTGTTGTGAGAACGGACCGTGACTCTAGAGGCGGTGGTGTTTGCATTGTTATTCGTGATGTATACTATTTTACTAAGCCAGCAATAGATTTCTCTCGTACAGAAGTCATAGCCATCGATGTTCTTATTTCAGTTTGTTTTCTACGAATTGTTGTGTGTTACCGTCCACCCAGTTATAGTTCCGATCAGACAAGAGTTTTTTGTGATTTTCTATCCGACCTTTTCTCAACATCTAATCATCCCTTCTTCCTGGTGGGCGATTTCAATTCTGATTCCCTGAGTCCTCCTGTGAGTCTTTCCGATAATATAATTCATTCTCTGATTTCCTCCTTCAACCTCTCGTTTCTGTGCCGCCTCCCAACGCGCCAAAACCGATCACTTGACTGGTTCGTTACATCTCATCCTTTTCTTTTCTCCGAGTCCCGTATTATTCCCTCATTTCCGTATTGTGATCATTTAGGATTCGATACCAATATACATATATGCTTGGACCGTATCGACGTTGAACATGTTCCAGACTATTCTCGAACTGATTTTTCTGCTTTGAATGATTACTTGTCCTCTATAGATTGGGAAGCTGCTTTCGATATGTTCTTTTGTGTAGATGACCTTTACTCTCGCTTCCTACTATTCCTCCACCACGCTCTGTCCTTGTATGTTCCAATGAAGGCCCCTCGCTCGTCTTTCTCTGCCTATCCACCCCATATTCGTAGCTTGATCTCTTATCGAGATGCACTATTTCGCAATATTCGTTACCCACTTGTTCGAAAACTGTATGAAAAAGCTAGTTGTGATCTACTTAAACAAATCAACAAGTGGAGTAAGCACTGCCTCAAGAAAAGGCTCACATCCTCTCGTAATTTGTACCGGCATATCTCTTCTCTCACACGTCCCAAACCCAATCCTCCTCGTTTTCTCATTGATCGAAATGGTTCTGTTTTGACTGACTCTCAAAGTAAATGTGACTTACTAGCAGCTGAGTTTGCCTCTTCCTTTACCCATGATGACGGTTTCTTACCCCGCCCCGCTGGAGATCCCATTCTTCCACAAGCTAATCTAAGTATCTTTCTTCCGTCTACTGTTTCACGTGCTTTGTCTAAATTGAAATACACGGGTAGTACCGGTGCCGATGGAATTCCTCAGCTTGTGTTCAAAATGTGTCATTCTTCGCTTTCGGTTCCTCTGTCCCACATATACAACTTCTGTCTTATCACATCTTCGACTCCTGCTATTTGGAAGCATTCTTTTGTGACCGCAATTCCTAAACAAGGCAAAGAACCCTCGTCTCCTTCTTCCTATAGGCCCATATCGATATTGTCCCCTGCAATAGAGCGCCTACTTCGTAAGACTATTATACAGGGTGCGGCAAAAGTCCAGGTGGACAACTTTGTCACTTTGCATCTTTTTTGTTTGGTGTAGCAGTCCTGTGATTTTTTGCTTGTATCTTATTCATAATGTTGCTAACATACCCTGAAAAAATCAGAATGATAACTCTTTTTGTTTTCCGGTAATGCTCTCTGATATGGACCGAGGCTACATTCTGCGCTTGAGCCAGACTGGGCACATTCAAAAGCACATCGCCAGAACCACTGGATTCTCCCGTAGGACCATTGAAAACACAATACGTCGGTTTCTTGAGACTGGTACAACAAATCACCGTCCCAGGAGTGGCAGACCAGTGACCGCGACCACTTCCTTCAACGTGAGAAGCATCCGAGACAAGATTCGATATAACCCCAAGCGGAGTCTCAGGAAACTCGCGAAGGAGCTGAATATCTCGGCGAGTTCTGTTCAGACGATCGTCAAATCCCGCATTGGACTTCGCCCCATCAAGCTGCAGAAGACTCACGCATTGACGGACCAGATGAAGGCGACCCGTCTTCGGAGATGTCGTGAACTGTCAAAGCGGTTCAAGCCGGTGGACTGTTTGGATATTCTTTTCACCGATGAGAAGTTGTTCAATATTGAGCAGTCCTTCAACCACCAGAACGATAGGATTTGGTCGAAATTGGTCAAAGATTCCAATGAGAGTGGCCGTTACGTCTCGAGAAAGGGCCATCCCGCTTCTGTCATGGTCTGGGCCGGGATTTGCGCGACTGGCAAGACTCCGCTCGTTTTCGTCGAGCAGGGAGTCAAAATGAATGCCAATAACTACCTGAACGACATTCTCATGAAGGAAGTACTTCCCTGGAGCCAGGCTCACTTCGCGGGACGCAAGTGGACGTTCCAGCAGGACTCTGCGCCCGCCCACAAGGCTAAAGTGGTGCAAGACTGGTGCAAGAGCAATTTCCCCTCCATGATCACATCCGCCGAATGGCCTCCGTACTCACCTGATTTGAATCCTCTGGACTTCTCTGTGTGGTCGGTCCTTGAGAGCAAGGCCTGTGCTTTCCAACACAAGAATTTGGAAAGTTTGAAGCGCGCCCTACAGAAGGCGTGGGATGATCTTGACGTCGCTTACCTGTCCACCACGGTGGGTGCCTTCCACAAGCGACTCTGCGCCTGTGTCAAGGAGAAAGGAGGGCTGTTTGAAATTTGAAAAAGTAGTTATATCCCAAACTATTTGAATAAACTTTGATGAAAATTTTGTTTGATTTGCTTAATCCGTTAAGTTTTTATCGAAAAAAATACTGTCCACCTGGACTTTTGCCGCACCCTGTAGAGCATCTAGAAAGATTCGATGTGTTGTCTGATTATCAGCACGGTTTTCGAGAGAAGGCCTCTGTTGTCACCAATTTATTGATGTGTGAGAAAGATTGGACGAGAGCGCTAGGGGGTGGACTTTCCACCGATGTCATATACCTCGATTTTTCTCGAGCTTTCGATACAATTAGTAGCTTCTCTACAAGTGTAGACATTATGGTATACCATCTCAATTGTTATTGTTTCTGGAATCCTTCTTGACAGATCGCACTTTTTCAGTTCGCATTGGTAGGACTCGTTCTCCTCAATTTAATGTGTCATCAGGGGTTCCCCAGGGTTCTGTCCTTAGACCCCTGCTATTCATCTTATACATAACTGATTTAAACCATGTACTAGCTCAATTCCTTAATGTGCATTTCCAAGCATTTGCCGATGATATTAAAGTGTATGTGTCTTATAACAAAGATACCTTTTTAGAGCGAAGTCAAGAACTACAACTTGCACTCGATGCTATTACTGTTTTATTCATACCTTTATCGCCAAAGGATAACTTGTTCAATGTTATCACTAACATGGTGGACAGAGAGGGTTTCGAGTTAACTTGAAAAGAGGAATAAGCAATTGTGGCGTTGCGCTGAAGAGTCCAAATAGGACCGTTCACCTTTTCAACCTCATATTTCCAAAGAGTCCTCTGAATCGGAGTTGGAGTAGAATACCAGTAGCTTTGTTAGTAGTCGAAAATAGACGAATCAAAATGAAAATGAAAAGTCGTGGACGCGACCGAAATTTTTGCTTGAATAAGGAAAGGAAAGGAATGTAAGCTTGAATAAGGAAAGGAATGCTTGAATAAGGAGAAGTTTGGTGTGAATGTAATCAACTCTCCTTGTCTCCCAGTAAAACTCTTCATCTGCATATAGGGTACCAATCTCTCATCGCCTCCTATTCAATCTACCATGTTCTGTTATCACGTGTCAACCAAGTTCGCGACCTGGGAGTACAAGTTGTCTCATCATTGCGCAGAGGCCTAGCTGTTGAAGATCGAGTGAGCAAAGCAACGGCAGCCATGTATTCACTCCTCCGTGCTGTTCCCATCAACGACCCAGTTATTCTACTCAAGTGCTTTTCCACATATATACTTCCTCATCTAGAATTTGCATCTTGTTTTTGGAAACCATATTATAAAAAAGACTGCAAAATTATCGAGAAAGTACTTAAAGCTTTTACTCGTATTGTATACTACCGATGCTTTCCTAATCCTGATTATCCACGTGCACTTCCTTCTTATTCTTGTCGATTGGCTAACCTAGGTCTTTCTTTCTTGATAGACAGGCGGAAAGTCGCGGATCTTATGATGGGTTGGAAAATTTACAACAATAGTTCCATTGTCGCAAAGGAAAAGTTCTTCAAATGGGTTCCGATTACACGGACAAACGTTAACGGTTTGTATGCCGAAGCAACACAGAATACGGCCCGTTTCCATTGTTTCTCATTAAGGGTAGCACGTATGTTCACTAGATTATCGAGAGATGTGTTGAATGTTCCTAGTGAACACGTTTTCAAAAAAGCTGTCATCAATATCATTGATACACTTTAGTCTTTCCGTTTCAAATCAGCAGACATATGGATGTAATTATTAGACACTGTGACGCGCTCTGTAATAAATTGTTACAAGAATTGTCTTAGATTTCTTTTCTTTTTTTTCTTTGCTTCTTAAAGACACCATTGTTATCTGTGGTTTTTGAATGTTTGTTTTTGCACTGACAAGTGTAGATAAAATATATAACTCAAACGACTTATCAAATAATCAAATAAATTCATTCGAATAATCTTTTCAAGAAATGAACAAACTTTCAACTGTTGTTTCACATACAGTAAATCTCAATTGTTGAAACTTCTTTTCTCAAAATTAGAAAAAAATCAGTTTATGGTTCAGAGAATACGTCTTTCATTGACTCGAATCGGATTATTGCAGCAGTTATTATGTGGCTGGTAAGTGTTTTGCTTTTTTTTAAAGAGGAGCCGTTCTGCAGTTTTTTTCTCATAAGTTTACCTTCATTTTCTTTCATTGGATCATCAATGAGAGCTTATGCGATTTGCTTATAATCTTCTTCCTACTTCATTATTCTTCGCGAATGCTAAAGCGCTTCCCTGAGTCGAGGATCAAACCGGCTGCTTCCTGGGTCATTTCTAGTCTTTATAGCAGCAGTGAGGAGAATCAGATTCGCGCAAGCACTACCCGTGTTTTCTAACCTTTTTGATCCAAGATAACGTTTTCAAATGGCGGTTGTATTTTGAAACCTTTGTTCGATAGACTGGCACACAACTCCTTGTTAATGGAAACAGCTAAACGAAAGAAAACAAGAGAAAACTGTTGGAGGTTGCTGCCCTTAGCCTCTACTTCAACCTGGGCACCGGTTATCTTCTTCTAAAACTGCCCTCCTTCCGTAATGCTTACGGCATCCTAGCAGCAGGACATTCACTGGGTATTCAAACACATTGCGTTTCATAGATCAAAATGGCAGGACCTCCAAAATTTTTAAGGTTGAGGGCTTGATTGCAAGAGCTTGTAAAGAATGTTGAGGAAGGGCATCGCTAATCGAAAGGAATTGGTCCAGTTCCTCATGAATTGCGCATGCATTTCTGCGATCAAAACTGAAACCTTTGATAACTATGGTCTCAAGCAATGATGCTAGCACCAACCATGTTTTCCAACTTCGTGGACCGGAGTTAAAAAACCTGGTTGGGAAACACCGAGCTCTGAACAGTTTGAACAATAAAAATGAACTACTAATAAATTTCGTGGTATTTCTCACCACTTGAGTACTCTCAAAAACTTTTTTGTCAGAATCACTTTAGTAGTTTTGAATTGAGAGAGGGTTCCGAACTTAGGATTTTTTTTTTGGAAGACATTTCAGTTAGAAAAAAATGTCTAACTGAGGGCTAGATTTGTAAAATTTGTGTTGGAAATTTCAACTGACAGTTATTAACTGACAGTTATTAACGAGCTTATTTGATTTTGGTTCCAGCAGATGCCGGAGTAATCGTATGCTTCTTTGGATGGGCCGCTCCGACAAGTTTGTTGTCAGTCTTCATTTTTAATTAATCAAACTTTTTTTCAAATTGCATACTAGTGTTACAAGGATGGTGTGCAAAGTGGATCACTGTCACATAAGTGATATCAGTTTAGGTAATACATACAAGCAAGCACCGGGAGTTTGAGCTTCGAGAAAGGTAGTAATAATAATATTAATAAAAAAGAAGGTGGCAAGTTCACACTGAGAAGAGTAGTAAGTAAAAATGAACCGTTGCATAGTTATACAGGTGAATAAACAATGGAAAAAAACTAAATCTAATTTCGGATTAAAGAACGAGGCACGATTTCATCTCTAGAAAGATATGAGATAGAGGTTTTAAAAGCTTGAGATGATTTCATTCGTTAGGCAAGTTGTTCCAGACATCAAAATTTAATGATCAAACATCGAGGTTTACATAATTATGGAAAGTCTAACATTTAGTCAATACATTTTAAAATCTCAGTGATTCTTCTGGGGACCTCGTTGATACTGTCGTCAATCGGAAGATTGGTCAATTCTCCATATTCGCACAGACAATCTCGCATCACACGATGTTGTTGATAGCCATCAACAGATTCACGGCCATCTACAATGTTGCTTTCTATCGGTGAACATTTAAGAATGTTTAATAAGACTAGTTTTTGAAAAATGAAAATCTTGATCAAAGGTTCATAGCTTCTGTTAATCTTTGCGAAGTTCGGCGATTTTGTTATAGCGGATAGCTCAAAAACTATTTTAATTTTTTCTGTTTTCTCGTAGTTTTTGAACTTCAAAAGATTAGTTTAAATAAATTTCCGTTCAAAAGTCCTAAATGATTTTGTTTTGCCATTGTTTTAAGATTATTTTGGGTTTTCAAATTTTTTCTCAGCAAAAATCGAAGTACATATATTTCTGTTTTGCAGAAAGTACTTCAATCTGAAAGTTTCTTGGGTGCTCCTGTTTATTGTTCTTATCATTGCAACCTTATACGTCTCTGCCTATTTTTTCCGTGAGTTAAGTTCTCCGAATTCTGTTCAGGACTCCATGGCCGATGAATTCGAATAAAAAACAATGATGTTTTTACTTTAAGTAACTGGTGAGGTCACTAAAGATACATTGAATGAGCGGATGGTCTCTACATACTAACCACTGTAAAAGCACAGTTTTTGTCACAAGGTATAATCTATTGGTACGAAAGTTTAAATTTCTTTTTCTAGTTAAAGTTGGCTCGCTTTTTGTTACAGCACTCAATTATTCAGAGGTTTTGCGCATATACATACATGAGTACAAAGAATATTTAGTTCAAAAGCCGAATTGATCGAATTTGATTTATACAGGAAAAAATAGTTGAATTGGTTATGATTATATCTCTAACGCTTGAAATTTGAAGTCAAAAAGGTTGCTTTTCTAAGCTTCTTGCGACTTCTTCTACATCCCTGCAGACGTCGCTTGGGTATTCGCATCCTCCGAGTGCGGTAATATTATATTCATTTTTTCTTTCTAAAAAAAGTAAAAGTGAAAGTTTTTTTGAACATTAATAGTCAACAACAAAAACTTGTTTTTACTTTATATTTTACAGAGAGTCAAATATAAACTCCAATCAGGTTAGAATATGCTTGAATGCACGGGTCATTGTGTCCAAAACAGGGCTGTTCTTTTTTTCGTTTTTTTCTCAAGTTTTCGGTTTTTCGACATTTTGCAAAAAAATTTATCCGATTCCTCGAAAAATTCGAAAGAGTCGAAAAAACTGAGAAAAAATGGTGAACAACTTTTCAAAATGATTTTTTTTGTATTTCCAAAAGATGTATGTATTTCAAATTGAATTTAAAGCTAATTATAAGCAGAGCTCTGAATAATTATGCCTACTGAACCTTCAAAACCCACTCTAAAAACGTATAATATGTACATATAGTATCAAAAATTTCTGTTTAAAAAAATGAATACTTGAGGGAACTGCAATAAAGAGATGTGCTAATAAAAAAAATTCTCTTCAGTTTAGAAACTTCTTCATGACTCATTTCTAATAGCTTTATGTGATATATCGTATGAATATTTTCTACGTTGTTGTAGTTTTTTATCCGTATTTTGAGAACAGGAATTATCGTAGCAGACTGGAAGTAAAAAATTGAGTTTTTTTTTTCGATATAAAACATTCATTTGATACTTGAAAAACAAAAACAAAAACTTTTTTTGAAAGTGGAGACTAGATTAGTGCGAATCTCTTTCTTCTTTCATCAACTTTACCTCGCTGATTATCACCGGCTTCCTCTAAACAAATAAAAAAATTTTAACTTTTCAAAAAACATTGTCAAGTTATGTATGTTATCCTTGTTACTTCAGAAAATGTCGAGCTTTTCATGAGATGAAGTTTATTGTATGAAACGTGACTCGATCAGAACTTTCCCTTTACGGAAACGCTTACCAGCTGAAATAATAAAATAAAAAAACGTAAAATTAGATTAATTAATTAACTAGGATTAACTAAGAGTTTGGATGAGAAAACAGAACAGAAAATAAGAGAAAATCTCTTATTGGATTTGAGATGGTTCTAGAACAAGATTTAATTGGCGAATTCTCGTAATTGGTGAATTTTTCAGGCAATTGGATAGCTATTCACATTGACTTCCAGTACTGCGTAGGTCTATTCGTCATAATCACAATGATTGACAGCTCTATATTCATAAGACTGCAATTGATTAGGAGAGTTCGTTGGAAGTTTTTCGACTCATTCTTCAATTGAAAACACGATTTATCGCGCATCAAATCAACACGAGTCTCTGTTTTCAAGTGCAATCCATCGTGAAAAATTTGCGAATCTCACACCTCAGTTATATTCAATAATTAACTTTATTCTGACAAAGTTTTTTTTAATGAATAAACAGTGAAATTTCGATGATCATCTGAGTTTCCATGCCTTTCTACTATACATTTATACATATTTATATATATATATATATAATCTTCCTCGCGCACGTTTCCGCCCCGCGGCAGGGTACGCGCTCCCCTGAGATGCAGGACAGACCTATCCTGGTAGAACCAGTGGCTGCCTGCTAGATCACTGCTAGTGTGAATAGCAGCATTGGGGAGAGTCAAATTCGTGCATGGGCACTACCAACATTTCTTAACCCCCTGGGTTTGGGTGGATCTGTCCGGGGTGGGAGTTGAACTCGAGACTCTTCGCATAATAGTCGAACACACTACCATTATGCCACATCTTGTTATATCTATATATATATATATATATATTTGAAAAAAAATATATATATACACACCTATGTCCATTTATCATTATAAACTTTAGGGTGTAGTACTTGTACTTTGTAGTACGTGTACTTTAAAAATGTAAAAATTCGTTAAACAAAAATTCACATATGGGTTTCATTTTCTCATTCAGTAACTTCAATTTATTATTGTTGTGTTATGGATTAAGAAAATTTTCTGAAGGCCATATTTCGATTACGGTTTGCTTAAGTAGAGTCTCCTCAGATTCAAAAGAAAATTAGCGCGGTTCGTTTGCAGGAAATGGGCAAGCTGAACAATGCCAAAACGACTCAACAAGAGAAACTCGACAAGAAGAAGCGACAGAAGCAAGAAGTCCTCTTTTTTGTGCAGGTCCTTCTTTTATTATTTTGGTAAATCTTTTGAAACAGTTTATCAAATTTTTTATGAATATGAAAAATGTTTCTACTTAAAACGCTGATATTCGTGAGCACTCGCATTAAACATGCGTCGCTTCTACTACCATTAAACATGCGTCGCTTCTACTACCATTAACGTCGCGAACTGTGTTAATCTCGTTTTATTTCTAGCAAACCTTGTATGTACACGTGTAGATGAAGACTGTTTGTATTCAACTTAAATTGGTTTTTCTTAATCTTAGAAAGCATAGTCAATTTGAAGAACAAGCTAGTTCAAACCTCGTTCCCCTCAGTATTTGCTATTTCAGGCTGTCGAAAAGTTGTTATCATTATAATACCTGTAAATTTGCTTAGCGATTACCGCAGGTAACACTTTTTTTAATTAAAAAACGAAACTCAAAACTTTTTAAGGCGTGTCTTATCAACCTCATTTTTGTGTACGTTTTCACAAGTTTCCACGTTCTCTCGCGATTCTTCTCCGATTTCTGGGGCCTATTCGTCACGACTACCCTCACATGGGAATTCGGCCATTCGAGCGGCGGGTTAGTCATAATATAAGTGCGCGAAAAAAAAGAGTTTTTCGGTCAACTGAGAAGTTCTGCAACTTTCTTTTTTTTTCTTAAGCAGTATGTGATCTTTTTTCCTCTTGACCAGGCGTAAGTAATTTCTAATTGCTGAAAATTTTGTTAAGATACTGTAATTAAACGCTGCTGTCTCTCACCTTATGTTGTTTTTATATTTGTTTTAGTCGACTGTTACCAACTTTCTGTGAAGGATACTCTTCAGACGGCAGGCTTGCCAAAAGTGAAGCACACCTTTCAAGTCATCCAATACTATTCATCTAAAAACATTTCTCATAAAGAAAACCCAATTATACTGAGAAAACTTCGAAAAAAAATTGAAAAAGTAAGTGAACCACAGTAAAACAACTTCTTTCAGCGTTGTCCTCTTCTTATTCAACAAGGAGATTCGCTGTCGACTCTCACGTCCCTGCCTACTCTTCAGAAACGCACCAGAGGTGAAAGGAACAACCGTTACGGCTGCTTCTACCATCAGGATGACGGACAAATAGGTATACTATAGACGCATCTATGATGTGTTCAAAATAATGTAGATGTATCTATGATGTGTTCAAAACTAAGATGCACTATTTACCGCCGTCGAGAAATTGTTTTTAATTCTTACACATCATCATTCGATATTAACCCCAAATACATGCGAAGCAGTTTTTTGAACCGAACTGAACTTCCGGTTTTTGCCACATGATGCATAAAAAATCTAATTAAGATGAGATTTGGTCGTTTTTAAACGTTCTTCAGCTATCGAAGTTCTAAAAACCAAAACTAATGTTTTCTTTCTCGAGATAGTACATATGTAAAAAATGCTTTTATTGTGAAAGACGTCCTTGAGCCGCAAAAACAAGAGAGAAAAACAACTCTTACATACAATCTTTGAGCCTTATTCAAAGAACCCAACCCAAAAAGCACAAAATTGTGTCAGAATTTGAGGCGAAACAGACTTTTCAAATTTGCGGGAAACTGTGTAACTTAGTTCTGCCGCGCCTTTAATCTACTCAATGATGAGATGAGAAATCGCATGATCCTTTTTCTACATCCATCTATCCTTTAATGAATGGGATCATCGTATCAGTGTTATTATAACTGAAAAAAATTGAGATGCGATTATCGCTCTCGGACCTCTCGCGCGGCAGAATGGAATGATCCGTGAACTATGCGATGACATGGAGAGAGAAAGTGAAACAGTATGTAAAAGTAGGAGAAGAAAGTATTTCATATCCTGTCTACCTTTGTAAATTCAAAAAGAGCTCGAAAGAACGAACCTACCGTATTTAGTGCCTTTTCGTAATCTAATAATGAAAATTTAATATACTAAACAAACAAAAACACAAGTTTGTTTATTAACTTTTTAATTACAATTTTTTCATAAGTTATTCGAAATATATATTATTATTGAGTGATATTATTCTGCGCAAAAACATTAGACAAATTGAAACTTGATGAGTTTATTAGTTATTTTTGTTGTTTTTTCTTAATTTTTACGTACAATTTATCATTCTTTGATGCCTAAGCAGTAGCAGATTTCCGTGGTTATTTGTTGTTTTCATCTCGAGTTTTTTTGTATAATATATCGGCTTATAACCAATTTCGCCTGCTTTCCAGTTTCGAGTCCGTGCGTTTATCTCGAGGCCCCAACACTCCAACAAGTTAGTTAAAAAACTTGAATGTTTTAGTCGAAAGTGGGCGCTGCTTTCAATTTTTCACAGACAAAATTGTTTTTACCTTTATGCTTAGGCTTAGTAATTTTATGCTAACGAGACCGTACGGCTTAGGTAGAGACCATTACGGTTTAGGTAGAGAACGTTACGGCTTAGTCTGTGAAAAATTGAAAGCAGCGCCCACTTTCGACTAAAACATTCAAGTATTTTAACTTACTTGTTGGAGTGTTGGGGCCTCGAGATAAACGCACGGACTCGAAACTGGAAAGCAGGCGAAATTGGCTATAAGCCAATATATTATACAAAAAAACTCGAGTTGAAAACAAAAAATAACCAAGCAAATCTGCTACTTCTTAGGCATCAAAGAATGATAAAAGAATGATCAAAGAATGGTACGTAAAAATTAAGAAAAAACAACAAAAACAACAAATAAACTAGTGTCGATTTAACTAATGTTTATGCGCAAAATAACATCACTCAATAATAATATATATTTCAAATAACTTGTAATAAAAAAACCGTAATTAAAAAATAAACAAACTCGTGTGTTTGTACACTACAAAAAAAAAAATTCACGCGCTGAAAATCTTACGCGTTTTCAGGTTTGAATCAAAGGCACTTCCGTGCAAGACAATTTCTGTTATTGGCAAACAGATGAGCAGACCGATATTGTGATTTTTTTAAAAAATCAACAAGATCATCTCTGCGATGATCTAATCTCGTATAGATTAAAGGCGCGGCTGATATTCTTATCATTGTTTTTTTAAAAATAATAATTTACAGTAAATGAACGATCAGTTACCGATTTATTGAGTATGAATTATTATAAACTGTTCAACCAGTGAGGTAATACGTGCTTTTGCAAGGGTCCCAACACGAAAGAGATGGTAAATGGCGAGTTTATTACGGTATAAATAATACAGTACATAATGAAAAACGAAATTACATAACAAAGGTCACAATAGAAAATAAATAGACCTCAAGGACATGTGTTGGATCTTTATCCCTCCATTCCTCTAGCTCCGCTTAGTCTCGCTTTATATTACATACATACATATTCATCGTTTAAGTGAGGTGTCCTTCTCTCCCACCAGTGTCTATCGGTTGTGGTGTAAACATTGTGGTGAGAAACGCATCTCATCACAAATCCAAGAAGCTTTATTTTCAACTTTGAAAATATGTGATTCTTAGCCAGTGAGAAAAAAACATTATTTCATTGAAAAACACATCAAGATCAAACAAATATTGAAACTTTTAGCACGTCGTGGTTTCAACAGCAAATAATCAATTTCGTGGATTTCCTTTGGTTTTATTTTTTTAAAGTTTTTTTTTAAGGAATCGTGGATTTCCTTTGGTTTTATTTTTTTAAACAGCATCCTAACAGTGTGATATTTACTTACATTGTGTCAGAGTGATTAAGAAACTCTTCTTTGTAAGTTAACGTCAAACTATTCACGAATGAAAGTTTATAATATACATACCGGAGCACTTTGTTCGAATGTTTTTTTGTTGTTTATCAAATACAAATTGCTTATGTTGATGCAACGCAATTGCAACGCTTTATTAAAGAGAAAAACAAGACGATTAAAAGAATCAAAACTCTTGTCTACTTGAATTTATTGTAGTTAAAATTCTTTCAAAATATATTTAATAAGGATTATTAAGGAAGTTTAAGTTTATTATGAGACCGCAAGAAGACACCCTAGGTTTAAAAGTAGAGTTTTTTTTTGTTGTTTCGAAGTGCAACCAGACTCTGTTTTAAACTAGAGGAAGGATCCTCGCATAGTTAACAGGCTGTTTCTTACCACCCACAACAAGCGTGTATGTCAATTTGACTAGCGAGGAGAGAACTCCTACAGGCCTTGTGAGAGAGCCGGAGAGTGTGTTGTAAAATAGAGGATGCAAAGGAACATAGCATTTGTATCACTAGCTCATTTGTATAGCGCACAGATTTGCGCATAGATTTGACCCGAAGTGCAGGTTAGAGGAACACATGAACGTGAACGTTAGTTTTCTCTAGAAAATTTCTTTATCTTTTAACCGGTTTTTTACCCGGCTAAATGCGAGCCTACCGGCTAAATTTACCCGGCTAAATGCGAGCCTCCGGTTGTTTTTCGGTCGCCCTATCAAATCCGTGCATCTACTTACATCTTAAAGACTTTTAGTGAGCTCTGTCAGAACTTATTGCCAGAATCCTCTTCAGCTTCGTTTTTTGCTCGCAACACTGAAACAGCAACAAAGGATGTAGCAGTAGGCGACGAATCTCCGCGTTGAACAAGAAAAGAATCACACTGAAAGTCAATACTTACAAGCAGAATTTATATATTTATCGCGAAAGAACAAATAAATAAATTTTAGATGGCAAGTTTGCTCGAAAAAAAATTGAAGTTTAGAAAGAGGTTTGAAAAATGTACAAAAGGAATGAGCAAGTGTGTAGTTGCGATTGGATAAATTGGTAGTCTTCTTGATTTTTGAGCCTCATACAACATAAGAATCTTTGCTATATGATTCAAAAAAAGCAATGAATAGCTTTTTTCGCTAAAGGATATTTTTGCCAGATTGATAACCGTCATCAATGACAGAGAGAATCTTAGAAATTTAATCTCGGACAAAGGGAAAAAGCAAGTGTGTCTTAGCACTCGAGATTCTGAGTAGAACGCTAAACGTTTCAACCTAAAATTTCCAAAACTGACCTAATTTCTCCAAAATAAACCTATTATCTCCGAAATGCTACAAGCTTTGAGTTTAGGTTTCTTCACCTCAAAGAATATCAATGATAAAAGAAGTCGTAAAACGTCACTTCTCGATTGACAAGTACGTCAAGATGTCAAAAGTACATTGTAATTTTTAAAAAAAGACTTCTTTGTTTTCAAAAAAAAAAAGTACTTTTTAGTGAAATAAGATTTTTCGTGGAAAAAAGCGTTAAATAAACAAATTCAAGAGAACCTACTGAGCAAATTCAGTTCGATGAAACATGAAATTTATGTTCGCATTAGCATAATTTTGAATAGAACTCGTAGGTCGGACAACTTACCCTCCACTTGTGTGTCCCAATTCCCAAGTGAGTGTAGTTGTAACGAAAGTTCCCTAGAAGTCGGAAAAAAGCCGTGAAAGAACGTGAAAACTGGTAAAAACGTGCACAAAGATGAGATTGATGAGACACGCCTTAAGAAAAGTGCTCATATATTCACGTAAGAAAATAATTAAATGTATACATATAAGCAAATGAGGACGTCAAGAATATGTTGTCAGAAAAGAAATGATATTAGTCAATGTCATTTATGACTCGAACGCGGAAAACAGAGGCCTGTGATTTTTTTAAAAAAATCTGAATGGCAATCCCAATGCAAGAGCTCAGTCAAAACCTTTTGCATTGACCAGTTTTCAGTTTTGTATTCGGTGAACTTCAAAGGACAACCCCGCTTTCTTTTCTCCTCTCTTCAAAATTTTCATCGCCCTATCTTTATTAGCCTGCTTTTAGCCTGCTAGTGCTAGTAGGGCCTCTAGGTTTTCTTAAATTATCAACTGGTGTATTGGTAACACACGCTCCCGGTTCGAGTCAGAGATGGTTGGGTTCGATCCCGCCCAGTGGACTAGCTTTTTTCTGTGCGATAGTTCAATTATTTGTCAACTATTAGCATCTTCCTACACATGCATCATTTCAAAAGGGGCTTATCTGCTCGAAATCGCCTCAAGGTTTTCTTAAATTCTCCATAAAAAACTTATTTAATTGAGAGAAAAGATTCATTGGTAAGAACAATTAGAATGAATGTCCCCACTTGTCAATTGTTCTAAATTGACTAAAGAAGAAAACAATTATATAAAACTAAAACAGACTTGGATGAAAAATTTAGCTTCCTGTTTTTGTTGTTTGATTTCCACCGATATTTTGTTATTCTCCAGCTTCTGATTTGCCTGTGAGAAAAAATAATTTATATTTTGACATACTTTTGTGTGTTTTTGTACCCTTTTTTCCCTAATATTAAAAAAAAGAATTAATCACATTTACACTTTCATTTGCAAATAAATTTTTACTCATTTTTACCTGCCAAGATAAAAGAACTCGGTCTACCCCAGTAGTTCAAAACTACGGAGACGTCGTATTACTGTTTGTTTAAACTGTTATTGTCATAACGTAGACTCTCTTCACTCTCACACAAACTTTCAAATACAAAGAAACTACTATATATATTCGAAAGTGTTCAAATGAATCGGAGAGCCGTCAGCATGTTTTTTGTATCAATACATGTTGATGATTTCGTTGAAGAGCTTCCGAGTCTGAATTTGGATACACATTTTTTAGCATAACACACTTGAATTCAGATAAGGGGCCGTATTCAGAGACAAAAATGTATACTAAAGTTTATGATAAACTTTATAATATGTTGTAGTTTTGCCAAAATGGAATTCAGAGAGTATACTTTAGGATAAACTTTATACTAAAGTTTAGTAGGAAGGCTGAGACGCTCTCACCCGTCTTGTCTCTGAATACAGAACTGAGTTGAACTTAGGTCTACAATATACTAGGGTAAAATTTACCCCTGAGTTCATCTTAGATCTCTGAATACGGCCCTAGGTATGAGAAGGAGATAAACAAGAGAGAAAATTAATCATCTACTATATGATAATTGATTATTTTTCAATGGGTGTTAAAATTTAATTATAACAAATTTTATCAGCGAATAGACCAATAGAATATTGGAAATCGATGTGATTCGCTAGCCAATCGCCTTAACCATTCCATTACTGCTAAAGATTGCATTTTATTGCTCCTTTGAGAAACTGTACTCCACGGTGTGGCGTAAAGAGTAAGCGGATGATTACTGAGTTGAGACAATCACACTCACACCTGACACAGTAACCGAAGAAATTTGAAAAGGCTTTATTAGGTCCACAAAACCCAATCTTTTGCTGGCATAAACACGAGGAGTGACACAATGAGCAAGGACTGATTGTACCCTGTCAGGTCTAAATTTTTCTGTTGGAAGGCGCATCTATGCTGCGAGTTGGGAAGAAGCGTGAGAACATTTTTTTCCCGGTTTCCACTGAAAGGACCTAAGGAATATCCAGTTGCTGGAATCATTTGATAACAATTTCGGAAGGTAATTATTTGCTAACATAGTAAGAAATTTCTCTGACAAGATTGACTAAATGTTCACTGTTAGGGAAAAATATTTACCAACGAGTAACTAAAAAAATTCTCGATTAAATTGTACTAGAAAATTTAGATATTAGCTTTCGAACAACCAGCAATAAAAAGAAACTGACCACACTCTGAGGATGCAAATACCCAAGTCACCTCCGAAGGGATATAGAAGAAGTCACAAAAGGCTGAGAAATAACATACACTTGTTAAACTTACACTTGAATTCAACATTAATTTGAAGCCATTCTGCGAAGTTTTAGCACTCAATCAGGGTTTGCCTTTTCAGAGCACAAAAAACTGCCTTTTCAATTTTCATCACAAAAGATTTATCCAGTATGATGACTGTTATATTTTACAGTTATAGTTTCGGAATTTGTGATTTTTTAGTATTACAAAATGGCCTCAAAAATGTGAGTGATAGTGTGCATCGTTAATATACTTAATGTACTTATCAAGAGCATCGTTAATATACTTAATGTACTTATCGGTTCTTGCGCAAACACAGCAAAGATGCGAGTTCCTCTTAGCTTGTTCGTTCTTTTCATTCATTCATTCATTCCTTTGTGCATTTAAAGGTACAATGGAAAACTTTCACAGTGGTGAATCATTGTGGAACTATGAGTTAATGCAATTGTACGTACATACACCGTAATTGAACAAAAAGAGTATGAATAGTCATACTTTCGAAAGTATGAGAATGAAACTATATACTTTAAAAGTATTCCAAAATCATGCCGCTCGCAAGTATTACTATTCATACTTTGAAGTTATGAATATTAATAAAATGAAAGTTTACTAGGGATACTTTGTAAGTATGCTGTCTATACAACGAAAGTTTTTTGCTAAATATACTTTAAAAGTGTACTGTCTACAAAAACAAGTATGCTTTTTCTTGGGTTTTTCATTAAAAATTTTTCTTTGTTTGTGACTTTCCCGAGGGACCTTTTTTCTCAAAAGGCGTTCCCGACGGGCCTTTTTCGAGGAAAGTGCTTCACAATCAGAATTTTTCCCGATGCTTTACTTCCAGAATGACTGGGTAAAATGATTTATACGATACGATTTGTATGTGTGCTTCTCTCGTATAAAGTAATCGAGATAATAAGCGTATATAAAGCAACCTAAGTCAAGGGTTTGATAATTGGATAAGTGCCAAGAGAAGGAAGAGAGCCACCAAGGCATACTTTAACAAGCATTCCAAGCATACATTGATTGTATGCCTCTCTAGCATACTTGCATACTTATGCTCAAGAATACTTTAAAAGTGTCACTATTAATAAAACACATGTATGCCTTTGTAGCATACTTTCCCAAACTCATCCTTTTTGTGTGTGTTGTGAGACTCCTACGTTAGTATTAATTTTGAGAAAGAAGCAATTGAATCTATAGACAAGTTGAGGGGGGGGGGGGGGGGTTTTTCAAATATGACGAGGTTTGCATTGATACAAGGGAACAGGCTTACAAATTTTCCGTTTTTTTTTTTTCAGTTTTTCTGGTTTCCTTGAAAATTTTCGAAATTTTTTTTAGTTTTATTCTACTTTTTGTGCTTTTTTTCCGTTTTTTTAAAAAACTTTTTTATGTTTTTTGTTGTCAAAAAAACTTTTTTTTTCGAGCAAGCCAGCAAGGGAGTTTGATTCACACTCAATGCGCAACTTTTGCACGAGAATTTTGAAACATTATCCTTTTTTACAAAAGCTAAAATTGAGTTTCATCAAAAAAAATCTTGCATGTGAATTTTTTAAAAGAAGCTTAAATAAACATCAGCGTTGTAAATTAAAAGCTTTTTCATTAAATTACTGCTATAAATTTTTTCGTTGTTGTTCAATGTTTTCTTCTTTGAATTCACACTGAATTAAGAATAAGAAGCTCACAGAAAAAATAAACTGAGACGTAAATAGTGGAGAGGAGAAAAACAGTTGACAGTAGATCACAGGAAACTCCCTGACTGCAGTGCTTCCTAGAACATGAAATTGAGAGCAATAAATTTCTTATTTTAATTTAATTTTCTTATAGAATTACGAATCTAACTTATTGAGGTGAGCGCAGACTTACACAAAAACAGCCAAGTTCCTCATTAATCCAAAGCGAGTAAAACTCCACTAAGAAATTCAAGAATTTTTCAAAAAGACTAATATTTGCTATGGAAACTGTTTCGACTGAAACTTTCAGGAAGGGAAGATCATCAAAGAATTGAATGTTTATAAGAAGGACTTATGCGGCAGTTGAGACAATTAGTCTCGGTCAAAGATATAACAGTGCGAGTAAACTGCTCACAATATTCTTCGGCCCCTTTTCAGAACACAGATAACAAAAGACAAAAATCATTTTTGTTACGTTTTAATCTTAAACTATGTTATATGTAGGTGAGTATGCGCTTTCAATTTCCACCATTTTGAAGAAATTCTTGTAAAAATGTACCGATATGATATCTTAAACTATGTTATACTTCTCCTTAAAGTTCAGTGTAAACTGTTATCAAAACTAGAAAAAATTCTTGTGCAAAAAGTTCACGCTAACAAGGTTGTACGGTACGGCTTAGTACGAGATCGTGTGGGACAACCCGCCAAATATCACATAATTACAGCTTTGAAAAAATAATGCGATGTTTCGGGTGCGAAATGTCGTGATGGAAATTCCTCGTTGCAAAATGTCATGGAGCCAGTATGGAAACAAAGACTCAGTAAGAGTGTGGAGGAATAGTACGGAAACACAGAGTAAAGAAGAGTATGGAAACGAATCCAGCAAACTGTCTGAGATAAAAAGAGATGGGAGCATGAAAACTAAAACAGAATTAATAGGCTAACGAAAAAGTGAAAAGCGTCTCCAAAGGGGACGTTTGTAGAGAATTTGAATAATCTAAAAAAAAGTAAAAATCGAGAAAACTCATGTTAAATTTTTTACCTTAAAAAACTTTGTCTCCTTTTTGTTCTCAAATTTGTGTCAAGAAAAAAATTCAAGAGATTTTTCTCGGTACAAAAAACAGCGAAAAATTCAATCATTCGATACGAACATCCAATCTCCAACCGCGTATGTATTCTACACTTTTACCATTATACCACACTACCTGTTAATTCATTTGAATCGAATACTATAAAGTTAAAGTAAAGCGCGTTAGATGTTTTTAACGATTACTGAAATTTTTCAAATAAATAGGTTTCGAACCGCTCTAATGATCAATTGGGAAGAAATTGCCTATCATTTGATGATTATTCGTTCCTTCCTTAAAGTTTCAGTCGAACTGGTTTGTATCGCAAATAGTAGTCTCCTTGATAGGTAGTTTTGTACGAATCTCACTTTCTCTTTTGCTGATTAGACCAGCAGTTACATACACTGGAAGGAGTTTCTAGTTCAGTTATGCAGATAATTTCCAGGAATCGCGTTCCCTGGTGCGAGGCAGGGAAAAGCAAAACTAAAATGTTTTATTGATTGAGTTATGCCATGCGCTTACCGATAAAAAGCGACATTGAAGATTGATGTGAATCTATTGATGGCTATCATCAACATTGTGTGGTGCGAGAATGTCTGAGCAAATATGGAGAATTGACCGATCTTCCGATTGAAGACAGTATTAACGAGGTCCGCAGTGGATTTACTAAACAAGTAGACTGTGCTTATTATAACCATTTGAACCTGATTCAGGCTCAAAACCTCGATTTTATTGGCATGGGACATGGAACACCTATTCTATCGGATGATTAAGCGTTTGTTTTCCTATTTTAGAATGATCCTATGAAAACGTGGAGCGTATACTCGAATGTAAATCATAATTTGGACGATACGGCCTCGATTTATTCTAATCCTAGTAGAGACCGGATTCTTAAATTCTGGGTGATTGAAATCAAGGGACAGAACGGAATCCACCACTCTTCTCCTCTACAAAATAAAGGCATCTAAGCCCTAAATGTTCCAATGTTGATATTCGAGGACAATGACTGACTATAAACTAGTCGGCGCAGCCCATCCAAAGAAGCAGATGATTACTCCAGCGTCTGCTGTAACCGAAAAATGATGGACTCGTCAATAATTGCAGTTTTATGGTCGTCAATACACATTGTGCAAGTCCACGCCCTAATTAGGCGTTTTTGAAACAGAAATCTCTTTTTTTGTTATACTTATATGTATTGTAATAATCTGTTTTGGAAATCTTACTGAGTTGCGAATCGCCTGTTTTATTCGATGAAAAGTCTTTAGAATAAACATATTTAATTGGTTTTTAATCTTCAAACTTTTCAGAGCTCGTAAACGTTCTGGTTTCTTCGCTTAGGTTGAAAGCGGGATTCGTGCAAGAATCACGGTTAGAGAACATTATAGTTTACGAACATCTGGACTATTGTCACAAAACTCTTTTAAAAAGTCCCGTGCATAAGTACACGAACGACTGTGTTTTTCAACTCATCTGTGTTCAGAATTTAAGCAACGAGCTGGATTTTTCAGAGATTCTCTCTATCATCAAAACATTGATAGATCTTGTTTTGCAAGTTGAAACTAACGAACAACTCTTAGCATTCACAATTTTCGAAATTAAGAAGTTTCGAAAGTGCCATTTTCGCAACGCGTTAAACAAAAAATATAACAATCGACTAGAAAGAAAACAATAATAAAATTTTTACATTATGTGTATAGTCAATAATTAGTTGCCATAACCTTTGCTTCTATCACAGCGCTACATCCACAACGCATGGAAGCGAGTATATTCGCAAAAATCGCTATAGGAAGATATTTCCAAGCTTCTTCAAGTTGTATAAACGTTTAAGCACAATTTCTCACAGCTTCACCTTGAAATTTTCTGATAAGCTTTAACTAAGCGTGATCAATTGGATTTAGGTCAAGTGACTGGCTTGGCCAGCCCAAGAGCTTTACTCCCAATTTTTGACAAAGACCAAAGTATGCTGGAACAACCATCATCGAGCCACGTCCAAAAGGTAACATTATGTTATTCATGATCTTTGGATAGCGTTCTTAACACACTATACCATCAATCTTAAGCAATGGTTCGACACCGCCGGCATGGAATGCGCCCCAAACCATGAGAATTCCACCGCCGGCATGGAAAACGCCCCAAACCATGAGAATTCCAAAGCCGGCATGGAATGCGCCCCAAACCATGAGAATTCCACCGCCGGCATGGAATGCGCTCCAAACCATGAGAATTCCACCGCCGGCATGGAATGCGCTCCAAACCATGAGAATTCCACCGCCGGCATGGAATGCGCTCCAAACCATGAGAATTCCACCGCCGGCATGGAATGCGCTCCAAACCATGAGAATTCCACCGCCGGCATGGAATGCGCCCCAAACCATGAGAATTCCACCGCCGGCATGGAATGCGCTACAAACCATGAGAATTCCACCGCCGGCATGGAATGCGCCCCAAACCATGAGAATTCCACCGCCGGCATGGAATGTGCTCCAAACCATGAGAATTCCACCGCCGGCATGGAATGCGCCCCAAACCATGAGAATTCCACCGCCGGCATGGAATGCGCTCCAAACCATGAGAATTCCACCGCCGGCATGAAATGCGCCCCAAACCATGAGAATTCCACCGCCGGCATGGAATGCGCTCCAAACCATGAGAATTCCACCGCCGGCATGGAATGCGCCCCAAACCATGAGAATTCCTTCTCAATGTTTAACAGATGGCATATTATACTTCCTTTTTATTCTACATGATCATTATGTTACATACAACATGGAAGAGGGTAACATGAATATGTTAAAACTACCACGCTAGCAGTGCTGTATGAAAGGCGCTGCTCGCATTGTAATCTTGTCCAATTGTTTTAACAACATAATACACTCTAGATCACAAACTTTATACATCTGCAAAATTACCATAAAACTGTTTTCTTTCATTTTTTGAATCAAGTGCTTAGGATGATGTCGCGAATCTATAGTTTTTTGAGATCTTTTATACCGTCAATTACTTACAATTTTTTGAGTCTTATCGCTCCAGTCGACATCAGACCAGTCTTGAAAAGTCTAGTTGAGGTTGTGCTCAGCCCGCTGCAGGCGCACCTCTCTGTATCTCTCAGAGACCAGCGGTTTCTTCACCGGCCTACGTTCGAATAACCAAATTGACGCAGCAGACATTTCATAGTAGAATCGGACAACTGAACCCTTAGTAATGCCCATCAGTGTTTCCTCAAATCGAAAAAAAAAACTGACGTTGACTCCGTAGAACTTATGAACGAGCCCCGGTCAGCCTTGGATTTTTTTTAAGATGCGTGTAATGGCTCGATCGATGCCAGAAGAAGTTTGGCGTGGTTTTCCATTAGTTTACGTCCAGTTTTTTGAGTAATGGAAGCATAACAGTCGATTCGCTCGTCTTGGACTTTGGACCCAATTCTGACATGCTCATGTCCCTTATATAGCCGCAATGAACAACAACCTTCTCGGGTTTCGACAAGTTTTTCGATACTTCTGTTCTCATTACATAGACAAAAACAATCTACCGAAAGCGATTAGACAAAACATGCCAATTTTTTTTAGGACGAAAACATGCACTTCAAGTTTTTTCCCCATCTTTTCCTATTGAGTGCGCGAGTTGATATGTAGATCAAATTTTGTCACAAACCTTCAGATAGCCACACAAACATTTCAGACGAATGACGGTTCCATATCTTCAACGCTTACAATTTTACAACAAAAAACATTATCGTTCGTATACTTCTGAACGGTATCGTACATGTATACTATACGAGAAACTGGACTAATTTATTCCGATCTATAGGCGATAAACTTTTCAAAAAGCTGAAACGATGTAATAAATTTTGCTACCAAACTTTTAACCTTATATTTTTAGGTCCTGATTTTTCGCTCTAAGATTAAAAACGTGTTTGAATACCCAATGAGTGCCCTGCCGCTAGGAAACCGTAAGCGTTCCGAAAGGAGGGCAATCGCAGAAGAAGATACGCGGTGCCCAGGTTGAGGTAGAGGCTCAGGGCAGAAACCTCCAAAATTTTCTGTTTAACTCTTGTTGTTTAAATTTTTTTTCATCAACAAGAAAAGGAATTTACATTAGTCAAGATACTGGTGGTTTCAAGAGAGTCAAGATACGAATTTTGAACTAACGCTTTTAAACCTTAGTGAAACCAAGCTTTTATGAAATTATATATCATGATCAAACTTCATGCGCAGTTTTTGCCTTCTCGTGATCTCGAACAGTTTTCCTGAGGTTTGGTTGTGTCGCGAAGGTATTGTGTGATAATCTATTGTAAATGTTTCTTAAAAACCACTTTTATTAAAAGTCATCTTAAACCAAAAAGGCTAAGAAGTTACGGGTAGTACTTGTATTACTCTGGTATTCCTTACTGCTGCTAAAAACAGTAGCAGTGAACCTGCACACAGAAAAAAATTGGTCTACTAATAAAAGGGTTCACGCATATTGATCAATTTTGATACATTTTCCATTTCCTGAACATTATATATATTTTGTATTTGTATTTATATTTATGTTTTCTTATTATTCAAGCCGTACTTTATTACTTTTGTTCAATCTGACTCTGACCCATATAAATTGCGAGCTCCATACTAGTTGTGTTCTTTACTCATGCACTAATATGATTGTTTTGTACACATGAAGCCGGTAACACTGGAGCATTGTATTGGATACATCTTGAAGACAGGTGTGGGCAGCGCTGGGCTGAAGCGTTCTCCACGATCTAAATTTCGAAACAGAAGAAAAAGCTATGTTTGGGAACGAAATAGTTATCTCAATTGAGATCGAGACTCGTCAACTAATTACAGTGAATGTGTAAAACTTTCTTTTTTACTGTGTTGAACTATTCAAAAAAAATTTACAAGGTTAACGTTTTGAAATCGAACCTTTGGTCACAATGTCTGTATAGGCTGTTGAATTCATGTTCGCTTCTCAAAATTTCACACATATTGACAATTTGAAGAAAAAAAGGATGAAAACAGTTACAAACCGTGTTCAAAGAGACAAATTTTTCCACAAAAAGAGCAGGGCTCTTCAATGAAAGTCTTATGTTCATTTATATGTATGTGCAGAGCAATTCAAACTTAGTGGGTTACCGTATTAACTGGGTTACCGTATTAACTGAAATTTGTTTTAATCCAAATTACTATCAAAAATAATGCCTCAGTAAACTCTCACTAACAAGCTTCTCAGAGCAGCTAAAAACAGTTTAAAACATAATTTCATTCGTTAGAGAAAGAGAGGAAACATTAAATGAACCAATATTTATTACTCGAAGACTCTTAATTGACTTGTGAATTTATAATTTTTCTCGCGTTGTCAATTCATTTTAAATTTATGTACCAAACACATTTGAAATGAATTTCTAGAACAAAAAAAATTAGTTTTACCGAATAGTAGATTGAGTCAATATAGTCATCATTAAAACGGCTTTATGCTCAACAGTGGAACTAAGATCGTTACCAAACTGAAACTGAGTTCTGAGACTGATCTGTAAATCACGAATCAAAAGCCATTAGTTTGTACATTAAAATCATTCTGAGAAGCATACTTTTCACAAAAACAACCTGTACATAATAACAAAATCTTGAAAGCGAACAGAAGCACAAAAACTAACTCTGCTCTAACACAAAAAGAACGAGGCTGAGATACGGTTTCTACGACGTGCAGAAATGAAAAGAAGTTCTCTTGCACACGAACAATGAAATGAATCTATAATATAATACATAAGTCATTTTCGAGAATTCATTTTCCAGGAATGAAGAATGAATAGAACAATAAACAAAGAGTTTCAAATTATTTTAAGAAATGAATCTTCGAGGAAGTTAGTTTCTGTGTGAGGTGGAGGTTCCTGTGACCGATTTTTAATAGTGTGTTAAATCGAGAGACTTTTTCTCTGACCGCAAAGAATCACTCCAGCTGATCTTTATCTCTATTTCTCTATTTATCTTTATTTCTCTCTCTTTTTTCTCTCTCTCTCTTTCTCTCTCTCTCTCTTTCTTTCTCTATATCTTCTCTCTCTTTCTCTCTTTTCTCTCTCTCTCTTTCTCTCTCTATATCTTCTCTCTCTTTCCCTCTCTCTTCTCTCTCTTCCTCTCTCTTTCTCTCTCTCTCTCTCTTTCTCTCTCTATATCTTCTCTCTCTTTCCCTCTCTCTTCTCTCTCTTCCTCTCTCTTTCTCTTTCTCTCTCTTTCTCTCCATTTCTCTCTCTCTCTCTCTCTCTCTCTCTCTCTCTCTCTCTATCTCTTAATATTCTGTCAGATATTTTTTCTCTGAATCTCTTGAAAACATAACCATCCATGATGCTTTTATCTGCGTCTCTCAATATTACATGCTATTTTCTTTTACGCTCTCTAGCGTTTTTCTCTTACAGTACAGTCTTTCTCAGAAAGACACACTTTTTATACACTCTCTCCGACGTGTATTTTTGAATCTTTTATTGGAGAATTTTTTTATCACGTGTTTCCAATAATCACTGTTTTCATACGTGCATAATCTATGGATACGATCTTGGAAGGAAGCCATCTCCTACTCTCGCAACTTGCACTCTTTGCGGTAAAGAATACGTCACGTATTCTTCCGCCTTTGTAGAACAAAGAACACAAAGATTAGCAACAACATTTTATCATCTCAAAGACAAAACGAAACAAGCAAATCAAAGACAAAAAGAAACAAGCAAAATACTAAACATATAGCTTAGTTGACAAATGATTGAACTATCGCACAGAAAAAAAATTGAAGATATAGCTTAGTGTTTTATTACAGAAAAAGTTATTTTAATAATCATTTTTAAAACCAATTAATTGTTGCCTTTTTTTCCTTATAAAGGCCCTATGTTAATAAACATTTTGATTTAAAGTTTACTTTGTAGTGATTTTTAATAATCTCACAGAAATACCACTATTTTTTAAAATGTTTTCTTCCATATTTTCTATGACTTTATGATTTCTATTTTGACTTTAACCTTGTATATGCACCTTCCCTAATATGTTTTTTCAACCCCTCTCAGCATTTCCATTGTACTAGGGCATGACTCATCATGTTTCCAATCCCCCGAGTCCACAATCTCTGGAGAAGATCAAGGAGAAAGGAAGGAAGCAATCTCCTCATATTTCTCAGGCTCTTTGCGGTAAAAATACATCAATATGATGTATTGTTTCGCATTTGTAAGATGATGAGCACAAATATTAACAACAACAATTCATTGGAAACAACACAGCGAGTATAGAAATCAACCTGAAGTATGAAGGAAAAGATGCACTATTCAGCAGCTTTTAGACAGGGATTCTCAACTTCAATCAGAGATTATGGCTATTCTCTAAGACCGTATTGAAAAAGTATCACAACAGTTCTCTTTCGGTTTGTGAATATCCATGTAGGACATGGAAGTAGATCGATACATAGTTTTAAAATAAACTATTATACCAATGTTTTTAATCTCCACTTCATGTATTAGTTAGTTAAAAAGTTTTTATAACTGCGTATTTAATCACTACTTCTTAAAGTAGTAAATTTTAAAAAAAATTAAAACACTGTATTTAATCACCACTTAATAAACTAGTTAGTTGAAAATTTTATCATAACAATGTATTCAAGTACCACTTCAAAAACTAGTTAGCTGAAAATTTTATTATAACAATGTATTCAACTGTCACTTCATAAATAAGTAAGTTAGAAATTATTATAACAATGTAATCAATCACAACATCATAAACTAGCATTTTAAAAAATTCTTACAACAATGTATTCAATCAAAACTTCACAAACTAGTAAGTTAAACATTTTTTATAACAATGTATTCAATCTCAACTTCATAACTTTAGTAGTTGAAAAAAAAATCTAATAAAGTATTCAATCACAACTTCATAAACTATCACGTTAAAAAATTCTTACAACAATGTATTAAATTATCACTTCATAAATTAATAAGTTAAAAAATTTATTATAACAATGTATTCAATCTCTACTTCATAACTTTGGTAGTTGAAAATTTTTTCTAATAATGTAAAATTCACAACTTCATAAACCAGCAAGTTAAAAAATTCTCACAACAATGTATTCAATCATCACTTCATAAATTAGTAAGTTTTTAAAAAAATATTATAACAATGTATTTAATCACCACTTCATTATTGGTTAGTTAAAAAGTTATTATAACAATTATTTAAATCCCAACTTCATAAACTAGTTAGTTCAAAACTAATATAACAATGTATTTATTCCCCACTTCACAAACTAGCAAGCTAAAAAGAAAAAAAATTATTCTAACAATGTATTCAATCACCACTTCATAAATAAGTAAGTTAAATTCTCACAATTATGCATTCAGTCACAACTTCATAACTTAGTTAGTTGAAAAATTATTCTAACAATATATTCAATCAACAATTCATAAACAAGTAAGTTAGAAATTATTATAACAATGTAATCAATCACAACTTCATAAACTAGCAATTTAAAAATTTTTTACAACAATGTATTTAATCCCCACTTCATAAACTAGTTAGTTAAAAATTAGTATATCAATGTATTCATTCCCTACTTCATAAATTAGGGAGTTAAAAGTTTTTACAATAATGTATCCAATCACAACTTCATAACTTAGTTAGTTGAAAAATTATTCTAACAATGTATTCATTCGCCGCTTAATAAATAAGTAAGTTAAAAAATTCTTCCAACAATGTATTCAACCCCCACTTCATAATTTAGAAAGTTAAACAATAATGTATTCAATCACAACTTCATAACTTGGATGAAAAATTGTTCTAACAATGTATTCAATCAGCACTTCATCAATGAGCGAGTTAAAAATCATAACAATTGAATCAATCCCGACTTCATAAAATTAGTTAGTTAGAAATTATCATATATGTAGGTATTGATATACTGGAGAGAGTAAGACAATAAGGTGGATGCGAGGCTTCTATAGACATAAAGACCGTTTTTAAATAAGATATACTGAAACCCCTAACACAGGACCATTCATGCAATGCGTCTATTGCCTTCTGAAGTGGACCAAAGTCATTTTCAATGTAGATTTTCGCGTCATCTGCAAAAAGTATACAGTGAGCACCTTTTGAGAGGCAGGCAGGCAAGCCATTTATATCTAAAATAAAGAGGAGAGACCCCATAATACACTACCTTGGGATTCGCCGAGTTTAACACTGAGAAAATGATTGGTTGATCATAACTGATCGGGTCCGGTTCGTTTAAAAATTACTTTATCCATTCGAAGGCACACCCACCAATTCCAAAACTACCTAGTTTGGTTAGTAAGAGGTCATGGGGAATGATGTCGGAAGCTTTTGTGAAATCCACGAATACAGAAGAGATATTGTAGGAACCTTTTTTGAAAGCTCTGTGAAAGTCAGACAAGGATGGTCATAATGCAGAAGAGCAAGACCGTTTAGGTCTGAAACCGTGCTGGGAAGAAGAGAGAAGAATGAATTCTGTTAAGTAAATTGTGAGAGATGCGCATAGTATTCTTTCAAACACTTTGCAGATGCCAGATGCAAGAGAAATAGGTCGGTAGTTCAGAGGTTCATGTATGCTTCCTTTCTTTTCATAGACAAGTTTAATGTAGGACGCTCACCATAAGGTGAGCATCCATGAAGTAGAAAACTATTGAAAATCATTGAAAATGGTACTGAAATAGCTAAAGCTGTCCCTTGAGGAAATTATTTGGGATACCGTCCGGAAAAGTAGAATTCTTGTTTCTTAATCTGGTAAGACACATCGGGAATAAACACACAAAAAAAAGAATAAACTATATATGAATGTAATGTAATGAATAAAGAAATGAATGACAGAGTAAGCGAAAGGATTAATGATCAAATTAACTAACAACTAACGTATTGTGAATGAAGAACTTTTTGATCTAGCGAATCTTAGAAAATCCATGAAGAATCAAATGAACTAACAATCGAGATTCAATATAAGCTATCCGGTTCTGTCGAGAGAAAAGTACTCGAGAGGAAGGGCATCGACCAAAGGAAACCAAATCAAACCTTGAATTTTGAATTTTTTATTACGCGAAACAGATGTATCACGTGAAAAATTGATGGTGCTTGATGGGATGTATGTATAAGAAGGGGAAGGGAAGAAAACATGGTTCAAAAAGGCTGAGGAGCTTCTGATGGTAAGTAGGAGCAGAAAAAAGGTGAGACGATCATTGATAGCCGTTCGGAATCAGCCATTGGAGAGGAGAGGGATAAGGATGAATGATACGACGAAGGGGTCATAGAGGCTTCATAACAGAGGGGAGAGGTAAGAAGAGCCGCTCCGTTGCAGCCGTTTCTAGAGGAAAGGGAAGGGAAGAATGTTATTGTTGGACTTTAGAAGTAGAACTGTCTGAATAAACGAATGGATTAATGATGAAATGAACTAACAACTTCATATTGACATTGTTGAATTAGTAACATGTAGTATTTTTTACTATGAAATAAACAACATTGAAACTCGGCTTTTAAAAATCGGTAAAACAATAGTCGATATTCCAACGTTTTATTCCAAGTCATCAAATAAGTAAACAGGGTGAATTGAACATAAAAGTCAGCAGTAAAATGAATTGTTGAACAATTAGACAGGTAAAACAAACGTTCTTTGGGTAGACCGGACTTTTTTTGGGTAGACCGGACTGAGTTCCTCAGTGTAGTTACTTATGGAATATGGATAGAATCGCTTCACACAGGATTAAGCTATGGTCTAGTAGGTTATGAAACCCTTCATAGTGAACATCTGAAGCATCAGTGAGTTGTTTTTTACCTCTACAAAAAAAACACGGGGGAAATTCATAAAACAGCTTAAATGAAAGTTGAATAGACTCAACCCATCACGTTGTAATACGATAAAATTAATTTAGACATGCAAATTACCCGAAGCGATCATTTATATTAGAAAGATGGAGAGGCATCCCCCTATTTAGGCGAATTAATTCAGATTACTTAGTATGTCTCAATAAAAAACTAAGTCGGAACATATTAGGATAAGAGTAATAATCAGATGAAGGCCCCCTCAAATTCAGTCAGAACGTCTGTAACCAGTTACATCTAAGGTTAGGACAAGGTAGTGCCCCTTATATAGATGGTCCGAGAAATTTCAGGAAGAGGACCGGCTAGAGAATTTTTAAAGCGTCTCCGTAAGAGGGGTGATCGCAAGAGAATACGTGTACTTTGGTCGGGTACTATCGAATTCATATTTTTATTCATTAGCATCAGAGAAATCAGTCATTGAAAAAGCAGGTCATGAGTTTATTTTAGTTTCAAACTCGAACATCTATAACTTTGCGGTAAATTCATCATATAACTCTATTAAACTGATGGAGTTTTGGGAACAGGCAATCATATATGTTCTACGTTTGTAAAAAAAAAAAAAAGAAGAAGAAGAAACAAAAGTTGAAAATTGCTTTAAAGCTGAATTAGTTCGTTATCAACTGAGTTCATCGAGTGATTTGTATTATGTTTTGCAGTTACAACATAATATTTTATTCCATCTACATAAAGTTACAAATTATCAACGGTAAAATCGAAAGTAAAACAAGATGAGCCAGGAATTCCCCGGAGCAAAAGCTTTTCCTAACCCCCAGAACCAACTACAATGTCAGTTTTAGTTTGCCATAGTACCCTCGTTTAATAGAAAATATTCGAGATTAGATTATACTGTGAAGATATTAACTGTTGAACATCACTTTCTCACATTTTTTTATGTAAAAAAAGAAAACTAAACAAAGCAGGCGAGTATTTGACGGTGTGTCCCTGTCCATTTTAAATTTCATCCTATCACTAAATTTCTTGACAACGATGTTGTAGTAAATTACCGATAGCATACAAGCATTCTCGAAAATACAAGAATTACACAATTTAGATGTGATGGTAAAATCAACGTGGGAAATGAAGGCAGGTTTGGAAGAAGCGTTACAAACCGCCTTATTAATGAACCTTTGCGGTCTGAATACTGAGTAAGTCCTTCCAAGTTGTTGAGGCTCTTAATGGACGTTGACGTGCTCACGCGACGGGAACTCAACAATTAACGATCAATGTGGTGAATATATAATAGAAACATGAAAAAACTTCATAATTTCCTCCAGTAATTTTCTCTTGCGTTTGAAATAAACTTCTTAATGAGAAGTGTCGCTTGATTGAGATATTTCAATCATTTAAATGATATAAAATGCACAAATACATTATCAGATTCATCTGCGAGTAAGTGAAATGTTTCTTTTTTTCTGTATCCCCTTCTTTACGGTTCCTCGTCCGACGAAGAGTTATACCAGTCTCCCTAACAGCAACCAGGTCCTCACAATAACTAGCAGTTTCCTTCTCTTTCTTGATGAGAACTTCATAGTCAGTAGATGAATCAACAACTTTCACGCAGTCCTTCTCAGCCAGGAGAAAAAGTTTATCCCTTGACAAGATGAAGTAAACAAGGCATTCTGAATGCTTTCAACTATTCATACATGACTTGAGGTAATGTAAGTATCATTTATACACTAACAATTCGTTTTTGCTCAAGCTCCTATGATGAATGCGTTTTCGCAAATGTCTAACGCTTTAACCTTTACATCTGATGTGAAAAAAATAAAGAAAAAAAGTTACCACACAAACACCTCACACAAATCACACTGAATACAGTAAGGAAATATTTCTACCTTGCTAAAATTGGAGAGACATTTTTGAGGACATTCAAACACTCATCTCCGTTAGAATCAGAAAATTCTACAAAGTTAAAAACCTTTACAAAGACGGCTACCCAGGATTCTACAGGGAAAGTAGCCTTGCTGACGCTTAAAATATGGCAAAAAGTCGACTTTCACGAATATCAACAATTGGATCGGGGATAAAACTTTCTTAACATATTTTTTTTCAGAAAGCTTTCTTAGCTTCAGATTAGACAGAGTAAACGCATTCAGCAACAGGAATCATTGCTTTTCCAGCAGAATACTTTTATTATGGACGAGTCTACACATGCTGATGCTTGGAAACATTACAATAAGAATCGATTTGGTGCATACTGTCATACTAGGTATAAACTTTGAGCTGTGTCTCTCAATATTACATGCTATTTTCTTTTGTGTCACTCTTGCTCTCTTTTTTTTCTTTCTTTCACTCTCTCGAAAATCAGATAGAGAATTCAACACAACACAATGACACTCTGCACAATCTGACGACTTACTACCAGGAGAAAGAGGTATAACCTTGTTAGATGTTTACATTTCTGTCTGTGTTTGGTGGTGTTCGTTGTTTGAAATATTTTGGAAAACTAAGGCGTATATGTATATTAACAAAATTTTATATACTTGATATAGAGAATATCAAGCGATAAAAGAAAAAAATAACAATTAATTTTTAAAGTGAAGATAAAATTACAAATAAAAGATAACATTAATTAAAAATAGTTGAAGATAGGTTGTATAAATATTATAGACTTGACATAACGATAATTAAATAATAATAGTACTGATTAAAGACGATAAAATAAATAAAAAAGTAAATATTAAGATCAAGTTACAATGTTAAAATAATACAAATACACACAAATGAAAAAAATGGCACCTTTTTGTTGTGTTTGAAGGCCAAAAGATTGAAGCTTGATCTTAATATTTACTTTTTTATTTATTTTATCGTCTTTAATCAGTACTATTAT
>OZ057404.1:7719410-7806016 GCA_964056735.1 Allodiplogaster pararmata
AGGGGATACAGAAAAAAAGAAACATTTCACTTACTCGCAGATGAATCTGATAATGTATTTGTGCATTTTATATCATTTAAATGATTGAAATATCTCAATCAAGCGACACTTCTCATTAAGAAGTTTATTTCAAACGCAAGAAAAAATTACTGGAGGAAATTATGAAGTTTTTTCATGTTTCTATTATATATTCACAACATTGATCGTTAATTGTTGAGTTCCCGTCGCGTGAGCACGTCAACGTCCATTAAGAGCCTCAACAACTTGGAAGGACTTACTCAGTATTCAGACCGCAAAGGTTCATTAATAAGGCGGTTTGTAACGCTTCTTCCAAACCTGCCTTCATTTCCCACGTTGATTTTACCATCACATCTAAATTGTGTAATTCTTGTATTTTCGAGAATGCTTGTATGCTATCGGTAATTTACTACAACATCGTTGTCAAGAAATTTAGTGATAGGATGAAATTTAAAATGGACAGGGACACACCGTCAAATACTCGCCTGCTTTGTTTAGTTTTATTTTTTTACATAAAAAAATGTGAGAAAGTGATGTTCAACAGTTAATATCTTCACAGTATAATCTAATCTCGAATATTTTCTATTAAACGAGGGTACTATGGCAAACTAAAACTGACATTGTAGTTGGTTCTGGGGGTTAGGAAAAGCTTTTGCTCCGGGGAATTCCTGGCTCATCTTGTTTTACTTTCGATTTTACCGTTGATAATTTGTAACTTTATGTAGATGGAATAAAATATTATGTTGTAACTGCAAAACATAATACAAATCACTCGATGAACTCAGTTGATAACGAACTAATTCAGCTTTAAAGCAATTTTCAACTTTTGTTTCTTCTTCTTCTTTTTTTTTTTTTTACAAACGTAGAACATATATGATTGCCTGTTCCCAAAACTCCATCAGTTTAATAGAGCTATATGATGAATTTACCGCAAAGTTATAGATGTTCGAGTTTGAAACTAAAATAAACTCATGACCTGCTTTTTCAATGACTGATTTCTCTGATGCTAATGAATAAAAATATGAATTCGATAGTACCCGACCAAAGTACACGTATTCTCTTGCGATCACCCCTCTTACGGAGACGCTTTAAAAATTCTCTAGCCGGTCCTCTTCCTGAAATTTCTCGGACCATCTATATAAGGGGCACTACCTTGTCCTAACCTTAGATGTAACTGGTTACAGACGTTCTGACTGAATTTGAGGGGGGCTTCATCTGATTATTACTCTTATCCTAATATGTTCCGACTTAGTTTTTTATTGAGACATACTAAGTAATCCGAATTAATTCGCCTAAATAGGGGGATGCCTCTCCATCTTTCTAATATAAATGATCGCTTCGGGTAATTTGCATGTCTAAATTAATTTTATCGTATTACAACGTGATGGGTTGAGTCTATTCAACTTTCATTTAAGCTGTTTTATGAATTTCCCCGTGTTTTTTTTGTAGAGGTAAAAAACAACTCACTGATGCTTCAGATGTTCACTATGAAGGGTTTCATAACCTACTAGACCATAGCTTAATCCTGTGTGAAGCGATTCTATCCATATTCCATAAGTAACTACACTGAGGAACTCAGTCCGGTCTACCCAAAAAAAGTCCGGTCTACCCAAAGAACGTTTGTTTTACCTGTATAATTGTTCAACAATTCATTTTACTGCTGACTTTTATGTTCAATTCACCCTGTTTACTTATTTGATGACTTGGAATAAAACGTTGGAATATCGACTATTGTTTTACCGATTTTTAAAAGCCGAGTTTCAATGTTGTTTATTTCATAGTAAAAAATACTACATGTTACTAATTCAACAATGTCAATATGAAGTTGTTAGTTCATTTCATCATTAATCCATTCGTTTATTCAGACAGTTCGGAGGACGGACAGGGCGAGCTCACGTATGCGGCATGTCGTTTTGTCCTCGGTGCAAAACGGATATGCCTAAAGTGCTTCATTGATCAACTACAAAAAAAAAATATGTAGTAACGCTTTTTCCTGGGTGAACAAATCAAGTAAATTGAATAACCTGATTGCACGTCTCACAGATTTGAACGCGCTCGCATCGTGATGCACCTCCGCATCGTGACGGACACCCTGCTCCAAGTGACGTTTGAAGCAGTCCTCGTTGTTGAAGACAAATCGACACTGAGCGCATTCTTTATGTAGCTGGCCACTACACTCTTCGATGCGCGGGTGGGTGCAGAGAGAGCATCTCAGGGGGCAGTTGTAATGGGCATCTCTGCTCTTGTAGAGCGAGTTGCAATTCCCGCAATAGTACTCTCTGTCTGCAAAGAATTTTCTTCTGAATCTTTGTAATTAAAAAATTAAACTGTCAAATAATCAAAGAACAGCAAACTGTCAACTAATCAAAGATTTTTTTCTCTGAATATTTGTAATTAAACACACTAAACTGTCAACTAACAAAATATTTTTTTTTGTTGTTCTCTTTTGGATCTTTGTTATTAAATCAATAAACTGCCAACTAACCAAAGAATGCCGGAATTTTCTTGATGTGGTCGTAGTGGTTGGCCTTGAGTCGCAGTCCAACGACCTTTCCATCTCCAGCGAATGGACCTCGGAACAAAGGATGCTTGGCTCCATCAAATACTATTAGCTGGTAGTCGGTGAGTCTCTCATGCATCTCCTTGACATCGGCAAGGTCATACGACTTCTTTTCAGGAAGACCCAGACGGTTGAGTAGCTCCAGAGCAGCCTTCTGCTGAGGCTTCATGAATCGAGAAAGAGCTCTCTATTTGGGGATGTCTATTTCCCGATTCAAGTAGGCAATTCCTACGGCGATGGCTTTCGGGAGGCAGTTGTTCCCTTAATCAACACAATTGTTCAGCATATCGTTCTCGTACATCTTTTCTGAAATGTATAGACGGTATGTAAACCCAATAGTTCAAAATTGTAATTTCACCAACACCTACCTATGACTTTTGTGATGTTATCGTCTCGACGGGTCGCGTTGCTGGCCGGGTCACCCGATCCTGATGGCATATCCACCCAGGAAACACGCATTTCAAGCTGAAATTATACATTTGAGGGGTGAGAAAAGTGAAGCAAGGCTTTGAATGTTTACTAACGTTTCCGAGAACCAATGGGGCGATGATGCCGGTACTCGTCTCGGCGATTGTCATCTCGCGCCGAAGCGTAGAGGCACTGAACCTCGGATAAGGGATGGCCCTCATCCCAAAGTTCTTTGTGCTTCCGTCCTGTGTGACGCCCACGGACACGTACAAATTGCCCCCTGCCGGTTTCGATGTTTCTACAAGGTCGTGGACTACCTGTAAAAGAAGCATTTTCTATGTTGATATCGAGTATGCAAGGATACAATAATAACTCAATAAATCATGTTATTAACCTTGTCGAAGAGATCCTCAATGGAGGACGTGCCATTGGCCAACTCATTCAGCCTGAAGGTCAAGTTCTTTTGAACTACTCCAAATTTTTTGGAGTAGCTGTTGTCTTCTGCGGTGAGGTTGTAAAAGTCCCTCACATCATGCTGGACACCGTTCACGACAAGACAGTCCTTTAAAACGCATTCTTTAGTACAATTAATAATAATAATCTTTAATAAATCTAATAATAATAATAAATAATAATAATAATAATAATAATAATAATAATAATAATAATAATAATAATAATAATAATAATAATCGCATTCTTCAGTCCAATTATCAATTGATATTTTCTCAAGATTTACCTTTTCATTCTGATCCTCGTCTGAGTCCTCTACCTCCGACGAAGATGAGGGCTCTGAACTCTGCATTTGAACATGCAACGATGTAGAGGGTCCCCCTCCATAATGTATTCTGTCCTGCTCCATCATCTCGACGTCCTCATAAGGGCAAGGCATCTGCTCCTGGAAACTTTTTATTTTTTAAGAATGATAAAATGTAAAATTCCTCACATTGCTCAAGACACATCGAGACAATTCTTTAATATACATTCTTTTGTACAATTATTTACTGTTTTTGGCGTTATATGAAGATATACCTTTTCAGTCTGCTCTTTGTCAGAGTCATCTTCGTCGGAGGTAGAGGACTCCAAACTCTGCATCTCAACATTCGAGGATGTTGAGGGTCCGCCTCCATATTGTATTCTATCCTGTTCCAGCACTTCGAGGTACTCCTCATAAGTGCACGGCATCTGCTAAAATAAACGTTGTATTTAAAATGATTGTTTATTATCAAAATAATAAAGTATAACCATTTCAGGATTCTGATGAGCGTCCATGGCCGAGGCTCGATCTGACGTAAGTTATCTGGAATTTTTAGACAAATTGATAACACAATAATTCAGTTGACAGATTGGTTCTTATCCGGAGAAAATACAAGAAGACCCGTAGCCGAAAAGAAGATTCGTGCTGACGGACAAGGATACGAGAAGGTTGGTAATATTGAACCTAGGACTAAAGAACAAATACTAATAACTTTTTGTTGCAAGGTTAACGAATCTAAAGAAAGTATCGAGAAGGTGAAGCCGATTCAATACGTCTTCAACATTGAGAAAGGAAGCAAAGTCGTCTTCAATTTTCACACCTTCAAGTGTAAGTTGACGTCATCTTATACTTATCAAAACAATCACTCTCCCCCTCCTCCCGCATCTTCCGGTTTCTCTCTCTCTTTCTTTCTCTCTCTCTGTTTTACACACTATTTCTTTCTCTTACTCTCTCTTTTTTCCGTGATCTCAAGCTTCACTAATGGAATGTCTGGAGATTGCATAAGCTGATAACAATAATCATCGACCAGAAACTTGATATTTAGCTCTTTTAGCTTCATTAACCGGAAACATGACATTTACATATTTTAGCTTCATTCATGATCAGATGTAAGGTCAAGCTGTTGTGCTCTTTTTTTTTTTTGTCCTTTATCTATCTCTGACATTTGATTACTTCTCTTGCTTTGGAAATTTTGATTATTTCAGAAATTTACCCCTTCCGGACCCCAACCAAAACGCTTACAGAATATGTTAGTTTTCTACTTTTGTCTTATTTAAAGATTTTTTGGTTTTATCATCTTTTTTCACAAACCTTTTTTTTTCCAGTTAATCAGGATGGACACCCCAAAAGTCGAGAATGAGATGGGCAAAAACATGGACAAGAAGAAAAGCGACAAAAGGAAGATGAAGGTTTAAATTGATTCATAACATATTTAAGGATGAAGTAGGCTTTCAACTGATTCACAAGGTATTGAGAATAAATAACCTCTTTTTTCCAGGTTGTAGAAGAGCCCAAGACGAAAGAGAGACGTCTTGATGAGGTTAATTTTACAGTTGGCAGATATGATATTAAATGTTTTTCGTTGTGATCAAATTCTGACATTATTGAAGGTGCCATATCGTCCCATAAGAGGAGATGAGAAGCTGGCTGCTTTTTCTCAGCAATATCTAGGCCAGACACGTTCACATATGCTGTTGCTACAGCTTTGCCGAGCGTGTGGTGAGCGCCTTCCACTTGTGAACAAGGAGGTCGTTCATGAGGGCTTGCCTTGTCTGGTGGTACCTTTGTGTTCCACCTGTGTCTACATCAACCACCTGTGTCTACATCAAAAGTAAGAGCGGTTGTGACACATTTTTCAATATCGTCTTGAAAAATATACATAACCCTTGACTGAATATAGATTTTTCCAAATGAACTGTTGAAACTAGATTTGTTTTTACTCGATTTGTTTTTTCCTCAAAGTAATAAAATACTAAGCTATTCAGTTCATTTTATGTTTTGTTTCGTTTTGTCTTTGAGATGATAAAATGTTGTTGCTAATCTTTGTGTTCTTTATTCTACAAAGGCGGAAGAAAACGTGACGTATTCTTGATTATTGGAAACAGTGATTATTGGAAACACGTGATAAAAAATTGTCTAATAAAAGATTCAAAAATACACGTCGGAGAGAGTGTATAAAAAGTGTGTCTTTCTGAGAAAGACTGTACTGTAAGAGAAAAACGCTAGAGAGCGTAAAAGAAAATAGCATGTAATATTGAGAGACGCAGATAAAAGCATCATGGATGGTTATGTTTTCAAGAGATTCAGAGAAAAAATATCTGACAGAATATTAAGAGAGAGAGAGAGAGAGAGAGAGAGAGAGAGAGAGAGAGAGAGAGAGAGAGAGAGAGAAATGGAGAGAAAGAGAGAGAGAGAGAAAGAGAGAGGAAGAGAGAGAAGAGAGAGGGAAAGAGAGAGAAGATATAGAGAGAGAAAGAGAGAGAGAGAGAAAGAGAGAGGAAGAGAGAGAAGAGAGAGGGAAAGAGAGAGAAGATATAGAGAGAGAAAGAGAGAGAGAGAAAAGAGAGAAAGAGAGAGAAGATATAGAGAAAGAAAGAGAGAGAGAGAAAGAGAGAGAGAGAACAGAGAGAGAGAGAGAGAGAGGGATGGAAAGAGAGGAAGAAAGAGAGAGAAAGAGAGAGAGAAATAAAGATAAATAGAGAAATAGAGATAAAGATCAGCTGGAGTGATTCTTTGCGGTCAGAGAAAAAGTCTCTCGATTTAACACACTATTAAAAATCGGTCACAGGAACCTCCACCTCACACAAGTTTCCATTTTAAAATCAAACAACAACAAATAATTACTTATTAATGAGAATTCAACATGACCTAAATATAGAGTAATCAACGTATTTGGTGACACGGATGTTACCGCATATTTTCCGTTCATGGGAGCGAAATTACACTTTCTGCTCATCAAATTTTATCTGTCATATGATAATAATCTATAAATGTCACTCGAAATGGCCTATTCTTTTGCGAATGACAACCTCCAGACGACGGGGGTAGGCAGACACCACGGCCCGCAAAACTTCCTGTGGAATTCGGTCCCATGCTCGCTCAAGCGATGATTTGAGAGCGGACAACAAGGTGTCGGTTTTAGCGCGAGCTTCACTCTTCAGGCTGGACAAGACGGATTAGTCCATTGGATTCAAATCTGGACTATCAGCAGACCATTCTTTGGTTGTGATGAAAGAGGATAAGTTTTTTGATATACACTCTTGTGTTTTATGAGCAGGAGCGCCGTCCTGCTGGAATGTCCAGTTCCGTGTCCCGAAGTGCCTCAGGACCCAAGGCTTCACATGATGTTCGAGGATCTCCGAGATGTATACTTGCGTATTTGTTTTGGCCTCTTTTCTCACGAAAAAGAGGGGATTTCGACCCGTAGAGCAGATGCCAGCGAAAACCATAATAGAATCCGGATGACAAGCGCGTGAGACTGTTCGGCCGGCAGCATCACCTTCTTCAGAGGACTGAGCAAGCACCCTATCATTTTGTTTGTTGTAGCTCCTCTCCACGGTGAACGTCTTCTCATCGGTAAAGAGGGTCATGAGATGCTCTTCAGTCACGGTCCGAGCAAGGAGAGCAGGGCATTTAACGCGCCGTGCTTTCTGCTGCTTGGGAGTGAGACCATGATGCTTTTGGTACTTGTACGACTCCTTACCAAGCTACTTTCGAATAACATCCCAGTTTGAGCAGCCATTTTTTGTGATTATTCTGCCTGTGTTGTGGTCCAGGCGTTGCTTGACGATCTTTGTGATACGGGAGAAGGCAGTGGAAGTGGGACAATCACATCGGGAACGGTCAGTGAGTGTACCTCACTTCAGAGTTCAATCTGACGGGCGACTCTCAGCCGACGAGAGATCTTCGAAGAAGGGTTTCTCGGTTCGTGACATTAACGTATTTGTTAGCAACAAAGTTGTCTACATAAATCTGGTTCAAAAATGAATTCAAAAGCTTTGCATTTGGCGTAGTTATGTTCTAAAGAGTGTTCGACACGATTTTCACCACTTGGAAAATTTCACGATTTCACAGCTTTTCACCATTAAAAAAGAAAAATCATTAAAAAAGAAAAAAATCATTAAAAAAGTTACACCATTGTAATCTTCGTGATCGATATCCCTTTTCATCAAAGTTATGGATAATTCTGAGAAGATAAATTCCTATTCCGCGAAGTGTTCAGCGCGGTCAACCGCGTTCCGCGTCATATCATAATGATTCTCTGCGTGGTGAGTGTTTTGCTTGCAAAGCCAGAGTAAGTTGAAATTAACTATTTTACGGAGCTTCAATAAAAACTATTCATGTCTCGATATTTTCTCGAGCGAAGCGTTCAACTCTTTTGACTTTTGAAAGTGTTTCTCACATTTCGAATATATTCCCCTTATGCTCCCAATTTTTTTCATAATTTTTTTTGAACTGCTGCTAGCGTGAGACTCTTTGCAAAAATCTTAACCATAGTCTTCATTCAAACAGGATGGAGAGGATATCTATCAGTTGCTGATCAGTTTGGAGCCGTGTGTTCCAAACCAAATAAGCCTCCGACTATGTAGCAACATCAGAAGGGGCTGGTTTCTGAGCGTTCCTGTCTCTAACATTGATATAAAGTGGATAAAATCAATCGACAAAAAAGCAAAGCGAAATTACTCAACGGCTAGAATTGAAGCATTCTACATCATTATTGGTTTTCTATTCAAACAACCACTCGTAGATAGGTATACCAATCATCACTGTGGAAAAAAATTTATAATTGCACATTCAAAAATTTAACGAGCACTATTATTTTGCACCAAACGTCTTACTTAGTCAGAAAAATAACCAATGTATAGTGCATAATTTCAAGAAATCCATTGCTCTCTTACTTATCATCCTTTATTCACATTCCCGTGCATCGAATTAGATCTAATGAGACTGGGATGAAACTATTCGGTAGGAACAGTTAATCTCTTTCTCGTGATCATGATATGAGACTCATTAATTTTATGACCTCAACAACCATCGAGATTGTAGTCACATAATATAACGCTTTAATGGCCTTTCACGTTTTTGACATCGATAGAGAAAAGTTCGCATTTGTATTTGTTGTACTACACCTTTTATAAAAGTTTTTATATGCATATTTTTTTGAATACTATTTTTGACTGGCCAAGTTTTCATTGAATATCACAAAACAATATTATAAGAACTCGTAACAGTCGAATCCTAAATTTTTGAAGCTCAGAGTACTCGGGAGGTCTGTTGCCGAGAAGGCTTCATAGTTGAGGTTTGAATAGTGGAGACGTTAGCCATCACTGCATGGCTATGAGTTTGCACCGAATGGACGACAAGATTGAAGAGAGAACGAGGATCGTACATGAGTCGACGAATCTCTCGATTGAACAGCACCGTAATGAGGCTGCAAATTGATTTTTCTTTTAATTCACTTGTTCTTATCACTATTTCTATCTATGAAGTTGTTGTGATTGGTTACACGCATCGGATGGTGAATCCGGAGACAATACACGTGTGTTCTGTGTCTTGCCTAGTTATGCATTGGAGCAGACAATAGAAGAATCGGATGTTTCGCTTTAGAAGAATCGGACGTTTCGCTTTATCAAAGCATCATCAGCGATCAAATAAAACCTTAAAACCATGGTGAGCACAGCTACAATAATAGAAGTCGAGACAATAATAAAGAGAATAAAATAATTACAAATAAAGAACTAATGATGAGATGAGATTTATATGAGAAGAGAAGAGGTGGCTGTGATAGATGGGAGGTCACAGTTCAAAAGGGCACATGCAATATAGAAAATAAACGAGGATGTTGAGCAAAAGGCCTGAGACCTCACCATTGGTTTTTAAGGGTTTATTTGATCGCTGATGATGCTTTGATAAAGCGAAACGTCCCATTCTTCTAAAGCGAAACGTCCAATTCTTCTATTGTCTGCTCCAACGCATAACTAGGCAAGACACAGAACACACGTGTACTATTTCTATCATTATCAATATTATCATTATTTTTATAGTTATGTTCATACATACTTAACATTATTACATTCATTGGTTTTATTATTGAAATTATTTAGTATTATCATTATGTTACTATAATACTAATCCTATGTATATAATATTGTAACTATGTATTTTTTCATTGTTTTCATTAGGATAACTGTTCTATAGTATGTTTCTTTAATTTAATTAGTACAGTTAATCCATTATCTAATGAATTTATTTGCTTGTAATCATCTTTCTAATCAAGTTTACATAACTCAAAATAACAAAAATATACATCAAAAGTATCTGCTTTGTCTCCATTGTCATCGACAAGAATCGTCAGGATTCTCAAAATTTACAGAATCTAGCTTTCATGTATATACATAGTATGAACCTATAAACAATCTTCACCACGAAAGCCACTCAATTACAATACCCGTACTTTTTGCTAACAAAGCCAGCTTCAGTGAAATTGAAGAAAAAAAATTTTGTTGAAAATCTCTCAGTACTCGGTCAATTTTTTTTATAATAGTAAGCAATACAATAAAACATCATTCGAGTCAGTAATCCTCCGAAACCTTTAAAAATCTCGCGGGAAATGATAGTAAGCGTGACGAAACCAAACTGTCAAAAATTCATTCTCTCATTGTCAAATTAAGGTTTTCGCCGATGACTTGAATATATGTAAATAGATCTTTTTCTGTAGGAGATTCTCACTCCTCGCTACAAGATTGTATTAAATTGGTAGAATATTGGTGTAAAAGCTGGTAACTCCCTATTTTTCTCCCAGAATGTTGTGTTTTACGGAATGGTTCCCAGCGACATTCTCATTTCCCATATTCAATACAGGGCAATACCTTTCCTTAGCGGAAAGAGGTTCGTGACTTAGAGTTTATCGTAAAGAACGGGCTAACATTTTCCAATCATTGTTCTACGATTGCCCAAAAAGCGATGTGTAAGTGTTATCTCGTACTGAGAGTCCTCAAGAGTAGAAACCCAAATGTGCTCGTCAAAGCATTCAAGATTTACATCAAATCTAAATATACTAGAACATTGCACGACGGTATATTCTCCCCATTTCGCTAATGACATAGCAGTAATAGAAAAATTCCATAACTATTATACTCGTCGAGTCTTCCACCGTTGTTTTGGCACTGAATATTGCAATACTTATTTATTTATTTTATCGAAATTTTAAAATCCAAAGTTACGATGAGACAAATATGCCCAGTAATCAAGTAAGAAATAGCCAATGGCACATTAGGCCTATTTCCTCTTGCCTCTAGATAAGAGAGAATTCAATGATTTGAAGCTTCTCATGCAATTGATATATTATACAGGGTGGCCCATATATTCGCAAACGCGTTTACAAACGTGTATCTCAGTGCATAAGTGAGCAAGAGTGTTCAAATTTGTACATTTATCAGCACACATTAATAACACACGCGCTGGAGATGAAGTCGGGAAAATGAGCGTTGCAACATGCATGTGTTCCGATAGCCTTGTGAGCAGGCGCAGAATCTTGCTGTAAGACTCAAGGTGTATTACGGTAGTGGGAAGCAGACCAAGGAAGCAATACTTTTCGAAGAATCTGCTGGCGGTAGTATTCCTGATTAATTTTGGCTCCTGGTTCGAACAAAACAAGGGGAGTTTTGCCGGTGGCGGACACTCAATCAATCATTTATTCCTTGAACATACATGAGTATGGTACATGGATTGTGTAATTCACAGGTATAAGATAAAAATAGCTCAAAAACAACGCAATCTAGAATTCGAGATGATATACTCTCGAGGAAGTATTTTTGAGTGCATTTTTGAAAGCGAGGGAGGAGGGCAACAATGCAACTTGAGCTGGAAGCGAGTTCCATAAATTGATACAAAGTGTGACACAAGTGCTATGTGAGTTGTTAATCTTGAAAGGCAAGACAATTCTCAAAAGATGTGAGTTACGTTTAACGTAGGAGTGGGAAGAACTTTGAGTAGATTAACACTATTCATGGAAACATTATTGTGGAGAATCTTGTGGACAAAACAAACATCAGCGATTTGGCGGCGATATTCAAGGGTTGAGAGAGACAAGGTCTTCAATCGAGTAAGGTAGTCGGCAGCGGGTAGTCCGGCGCGAATGAAGACTTTTCTTGTAAAAGCCCTCTGGACTTTCTCGAGTTCATTGATCTTGCCGATGGCTGTTGGGGACCATTTTTCGCTGCCGTATTCGAGGAGAGGGATAATGTAGGCCTTGTAGGCACGAATATAGACCGCCATACATGAGGTTCGAAGAGAACGAAAAATCAAATTCATCGCTCTAGTGGCTTTCAAAACAGTTACGTCAATGTGATTAGTGAAAGAGAAAGCTGAATCAAAAAGTATTCCGAGGTTCCTAACTTCATCGACACACGGAAGAAGTACCGAGTTTATATGGTATGGGTTGAGCAAGTTGTTACGTCCACAGTGCATTATGAAACATTTAGTGATGGATACTTGCAATGACCAGGATTGAGAAAACTCGTGAACAGTGTCAATGGCTGTTTGTAAAATAGTTGAAGACTCAGAAAACAATTTCACATCATCGGCGTATAAAAAGCAACGAACCGGAGAAGGAAGTAAATCAACAAGATCATTAATGAAAGTTGAGAAAAAGAGGGGCCCTAGACAACTGCCTTGAGGGACGCCTACGTTAGTGATTTGAGGGTCGGAAAGGCAATCATCGACTTGAACACGATATGATCTACTGGAAAGAAATGATTGGATAAGCGACAACAGAGAGTATTGAACACCGGACCTACGCAATTTATGTAAGAGAAACCTGTGATCAACGACATCAAACGCCTTTGTAAAATCAATGAGACAGATATCAAACGGAATTTTTCTGGACAGAAAGGAAAGATATTCAGCATGTGATTGCACGAGCGAATAGACGGTGCCCCTTTTCCGTCGAAAGCCGGATTGATTAGGTTTGAGTATGTCTGAGTGTTCAAAGTGAGTATACAACAAATTGAAAATGTGTTTCTCTAAAACTTTGGACATTGAGCAACCCAAAGTGATCGGACGATAGTTAATCAATTCTGTTCGTTTGCCTTTCTTATGGATTGGTTCAACAATACCTAATTTCCATGACGAGGGAAAGCATCCTAGCGTAAGGCAATTGGATTATAGACAATGGTACTGCTAGAGAATCTTTGCATTGTCTGATAAAGATTATAGACAATGGTACTGCTAGAGAATCTTTGCATTGTCTGATAAAGATGTTAGGAAGCGAATCTGGAGAATTGCTAATCGTAAGCTTGATGCGAGTTAAAAGATCACTGATGTCAGAGGGCGATACAATGGAAGTGTATTCAAGCGAATGACTAAATGAATTTTCTGGGAGAGGACCGGACTGGCGCGAAACGATAACCGATGCAAAGTGTTCACCGAAAGCCTTCGCTATATGCAATGGTGACGTGATAGGAACTTTGTTAATGATGAGTGAAGATATAGTATGACTTGGCTTGGTTCTATTGGCGATGGTACGGAAAAATAGCTTGTAATTCCTAGGCATGACAAGGGAATTTTCTCGAATACATTCGAATTTGAGAACTTCGCGATGAAGCTTCTTACACACACGGGCAGTTAAACAAGAATTAGACGAGCGTTTCTTACATCTCTTAAGAAAACTTTACAATTTTCTGATTTTCACAGGATAATTGAGATGAAATTTTGGTCCAGTCGACGGAACATATAATAGAATTGATGTTTTCCCATGGAGCTTTCTTACATCGAGGGCGAAGAGAACTATTACGAGTCGGCAGAATTTCGCATCCAGAGACGTTGAACAATATTGATTTGTGATCGCTAGTAGAGAATTGATGCGATGTTTCACAGTTGGAGATGATGTCCTGATTACAAAATACGTAGTCGAGGATGTTGTCTGCTCGAGTGGGTGAGAGAACGTATTGGGTTAAGTGATAGTCGCAAGTGAAGTCAAGAAAAGATTCAGTTGATTGATGGTTAGAAGTGGAGACTGCATTGGACCAGTTGACATTGGGAAAGTTGAGGTCGCCGCAAATGATGATTGGGTAAGGTAGGGAACATTGAGGTGCGAGATGTCTGATGAACTCATTGATCGCATCAGAAGAGGAGTTTGTAGATCGATAACAGGAAATCAGTCGAATACAGGGAAATGGTAGAGTACATATGTCGCTCGGAAATATATCGATCGAAATACATTCGACGGAATCTCCAGAGAAGGATGAAACAAATGTCGGAGAAAGAAGATTTCTGGTTAGTATAGCTGCTCCGCCCCCTCGGGTACCATCTTGACGGTCCGTTCTGAACACTTGATAAGGAAGACCCTCACAAAGGAGAGCATCAGGTTCAGCTGAGGATAGCCAGGTTTCACAGATGAAGACAACATCAGGGTTGCTGGAGCGCAGGAGATGGTGGAGATCAAATAACTTATTTTTGATTGATCGCGCGTTGAAAGAAAAGCATTTGAGCTCTTTTGATTTCCCACGCTTCCTGTCCTATTTCGTGTTAGTTTTCCTCTTTCGATCCGTCAACTTCAGGATCCGTGCGCTACTTCTTAAAACAGGCGGCGATGTTGTTACGGAGATAGAAGTCGCTGTGGCTGAACCTGAGGTCTTTGAAGAAGAACTAGCGCATGGCTGCAGGGAAGAAGAAACGGCTGGAGCATCGAGTGGAGCCTGGACCAGAACGCGCTTGCGAGTGTTGCGTCGGGTAATGGATGATTTCTCCTACTGAATGGTATTTGGAGGGTTGCTGGGCTGAGTTGTCGAGCTTGAGGCGATGGAGACATGAAAAGAGGGAACAAAGTGAACTGGGCGAGGAATGAGTGAAAGGCGAGGATGAGCAGGGGATGGAATGGTTTGGGTTGAAGTGGATTTGTTGTTAACGTTACACGGAACTGTGGTTGGGGGTAGAAGAGGACGTTGTGGTGAAGAAGACACATCTCTCTGTGCTCCAGCAAGGGCTTGACGCAGATAACTTATTTCGTGGGCTTGCTCAAAAATAGCCTTTTGAAGAGGAAGAACAGCTTGTCTTATAATTTTTTGAAGTAAGGATTCAACGAACGGAAGCGGAACATTTGGAATGTCGAGGCTGAGCAGGCATGATATTCTTTTGGCGCAACGAGGCATTATGTGAGATTTGCTGGTTTTAAAATCAATATGAGAGCTGTAGAGTGGGTCACCTCTCAGAGTGAGACTAGAGAGGGGGAATGAGACTAGAGAGGGGGAATGAGACTAGAGAGGGGGAATGAGACTAGAGAGGGGGAATGAGACTAGAGAGGGGGAATGAGACTAGAGAGGGGGAATGAGACTAGAGAGGGGGAATGAGACTAGAGAGGGGGAATGATCCCAAACCATGACTTTTGCAGGATGGGAAGCTGTATGCAGGAATCCACCGGTCTGATTAGCTGCCTGTGAGTCTCGAGCAAGCACTCGCACATTTTGAGGGTTGCAGGCCTCTTCCACAGTGAACAGCTTCTCATCCGAGAAGACTGTCCTGGGGTGAGCACTGTCGCGCGTCCAGAGGATTAGAGCGCGGCACCTTTTGAGTCTTTTCTCCTTGTTCTTTAGAGTTAGGATGGCAGCCTTTTTAGTACGATATGAGGGGAGACTCAAGTCCTCTTCAACGATTCTTTGAAGAGTGTTGCGTGATAAGTTCATCTCGGAGGCCATTTTTTTCAAGCTACGCCTAGCATTTCGACCGACTCGCTTCCTCATGACCTCAATCTTGTTAGGGGTGCGCACTAATCGAGGATCACCTCTTCGGGGAAAGTCAGCAAGTGTACCGATCTGTTCAAACCGTTTGATTGCTTTTCAGACAAGATTGCGAGGCGTTGAGATCTTTAGCGATGCGCGTATTTGATCGACCAAGTTTGTGCAAGTCCACAATGATAGAGCGTGCTCTATGAGAGACCACCATTCTTTTGAGAATCGATCAAATGATATGAAATTTGAACCATGTAATAAAAAAACATATGATAAGAACATGTGTTAAAATTGGAGCTCAGCGTGCACTACAAATTGAATTATAAACGCCGAAAGATTGGTTTGCGAATATATGGGCCACCCTGTATTATAGTGAAGGTGACAAAGAAGAAAATGAGTTACAGTTAATATAATAAGTAAGATCAATAAACATGTGAAAAGTATTTATAAGCACAAAAAGTAAAATGTTACTGCAAAGGAGAAATTGCAGAAGTCTGTTTCGCCCCCGCTCAGACAGACCTCTGCACTCTCTGGGTGGGGCTCATCAGTGAGTGCCCAGAGAGTACAAGTGTAAAGAAATAAGAGTAATTAAAAAAAGAGAAACTAAATGGTATTAATTTAAAAGAGTATGGGAATAAAGTTAAAACACAACGTAAAACAGACGAAAAATAAAAAAGTAAACAGAAAATAAAAATAAAAAAAATAAAAAAAGTAAAAGAAAGTGAACATGTGCTTAACGAAAGAAGATCACATTTCTTCAAGTTAAGAGCTTCCAATACCCGAGGAAGCTACTTCAAATCGGTTTTTTCCCTCCTAGAACTATATGCCATATAAACTCTTTTACTGTCCTCTCAACTCGTTCATTCACTGATTTAGATAGGCTGGACACCGAATTCCAACCATGAGAACGATTTCTTCATGTGTACTTCATACTACTAAACAGCGAGCACTCTTTTTGTCATTTTATTGTGAGATTTCTTCGTTCGTTTCTACTCATTCACTTCCACGTGACATACATTTTTGCTGTATGCCTGAATTTTTCACGAAATAAATCAAATCAAAACTTTTTTTCTATCAAAAGGAGTGCTAGTTACACTACTCAAGCTAACCCGTGCTATATGTAGAGATCATCTTTCGATTGAACTTTTAAGTTGCACTGTTCTCACCAACTTGCAGACTTTGTCAGTCTAGCGTCAGTCATTAGTCTTAAAACTGTTTTTCTACCTACATTGACTGTACAAAGCTACTGTTAAAATTGACTGTCCTTCTACTATTTCTATTTCTCAAAACGCTTCCACTTTTTCTACAGAAGAACTGTCACTGCTAGTCAATCAGTCTACTAACTGTTTCTTTTGACCTCCAGTCTGTTTTGTTCTACTTTCAGTGGCATTTGTCAGTCAATTGAATGTTCCTCACCCAGATCCGGCGTGTCCAATCGCCCACGCGAGAGTAGTTGTTGCATAGATGCCCCATCGGTCGCCCTCCCCCGGCATCTTGGAGAGCACGTGGAAGGAGAAGAAAACCATGAGAAAGAGAACCGTCTCCATGCATGTCTGCGTGAGCGAGAGGGTTAAAATACCGCACGGACAAAAGCTATGATGTGGACTATAATCGATTCCAGCTAACTATTCTATTCCCGATCGAATCGGAGAAATAGAAGCGATTTGGTTGGTTCCCGTCTCGTACTTTTTGTCCAATTGATATTTCGTATATATTTTGTCTCATTTCGAAAGATCTATGGTTAGCTACATTGTTTAAAAATTTATTTGTTAGAATATGAAATCTGAGAATGAGTTGCTCGATTAAACTCACATAAGAAAATTATAGTTCACTTTGAGCTTCCACATTTCATCTTTCCACTACCGTCCCAAAACTTTGGCCTACATCGAGTTTTTTGCTCTTTTTTTATACCAGGCCGTTTTTCAGGCCAAAAGTTTCAAAAACACACAAAAAAAGTTAAAATATAAAATGATAGTTTTAGCGGTCACCGCTCGAAATTGACTTTTTTGCGTTTACTTTTTTTAGTTTTACAGTGTCCCAAAACTTTGGCCCAGGCTATTTTCATGATGTTTAAAAAATTATATTCCCGATTTTTTTTATGCTTTTGTTGTTTTCAGTTGTCTGGAAGCCATGCCTAGCGGCACACCATTTTCTCAAGTTGAAAGAGTCCAAATTGACGCTCTTCATGCCTCGAATAAGAGCATATCTGCTATGGCGAGACAAATGAACCGTAGCAGAAAATCCATTCGAAACTATGTTGAAGGAAAACTGAAAAGTAAAGACGACAACAGAGGTGGACGACCCCCAAAGGTTTCTGAGCGAGATAAACGAGGTGGACGACCCCCAAAGGTTTCTGAGCGAGATAAACGAGGTGGACGACCCCCAAAGGTTTCTGAGCGAGATAAACGAGGTGGACGACCCCCAAAGGTTTCTGAGCGAGATAAACGAGGTGGACGACCCCCAAAGGTTTCTGAGCGAGATAAACGAGGTGGACGACCCCCAAAGGTTTCTGAGCGAGATAAACGCCACATCGTCAAAGTTGCTTCGAATGCCGTTAAGTCCATTCGTCGAATCGCAGCGGAGTCTTCTGTTCACGTCTCGAGATCTACGATTCATCGAGTTCTCACAGCATCCCCTCATCTTCAATTTTTTCAATTTAAACGCTTTATCAAGATCAGCAAGTCACAGCGGAGATATAATATCATCGATTATGGGATCTGTTGCGACATGTGACGACTCCACTCCTCAGCGTTCTCTGCCTTCCTTAGGAATTGGGGACCAACCCTCCATCTTCTGTCGCTCATGATGGCGCTACGATCCCGGAGCGCCAAATCTTCTCGGTAAAGGATTCTCACAGACGAGGGAAGAGACGGTGCGGGGAGCAACCGTTCACGGAGGGAGACGAATGAAAGAATGTCTTGAGTGAGAATGAAAGAATTTCTTGAATGAGAATGAAAGAATGTCCCCTTATCTTGAGAATGTCAAAATGAAGAAAACTCCTCGTCTTACTCAAATTCACATCACAGTGAGACTATATCTCTCTAGAAGAGAGATGAAACGAAACTGGAATCGGGTGAGCAAAACTAACGAAAATTTCAAAAAAATTATGTCTTAAAAAACAGTTTTTTTGTATTCAGGTTATATATATTTTATCTACACTTATCAGTGCAAAAACAAACATTCAAAAACCACAGAGAGCAATGGTGTCTTCAAGAAGCAGAGAGAAAAAGAAAAGAAATCAAAGACAATTCTTGTAACAATTTATTACAGAGCGCCTCATGGTGTATAATAATTACATCCATATGTCTGCTGATTCGAAACGGAAAGACTAAAGTGTATCAATGATATTGATGACAGCTTTTTTTTGAAAACGTGTTCACTCGGAACATTCAACACATTTCTCGATGATCTAGTGAACATACGTGCTACCCTTAATGAGAAACAATGGAAACGGGCCGTATTCTGTGTTGCTCCGACATACAAACCGTTAACGTTTGTCCGTGTAATCGGAACCCATTTGAAGAACCTTTCCTTCGCGACAATAGAACTATTGTTGTAAATTTTTCAACCCATCATAAGACTTTCCGCCTGTCTATCAAGGAAGAAAGACAAAGGTTAGCCAATCGACAAGAATAAGAAGGAAGTGCATATCTTTTTTTCATCGCTCAGGTTATCTGGAGCGATGAAAAAAGTGGTGACTGGACGGTTGCGATGGCCAGGTGTCATATTGGCATGATCTCCGGAAAGTTCCGCTCTACTATTCGCAACGATTTTTTGGTGGAGGGTCTATGATGTGCTGGGGTGCTTTCCATGCAAACGGCACTTTTCCAATTCAGTTCATCACGAGTAAAATGAACTCCAATGATTACCAACAGGTCCTGGCGAAAGATATGGTACCTTTTCTCTCAAATCCAGCGATTTCTGGGTTCACTTTTATGCAAGACAATGCCTCAATTCATGCCAGCTCTTCAACCAAGGCATTCCTTGCGGGCCACAACATTGATGTTTTTGGGACAGCACAAATTCGGTTTTTTCCGAACAGATACTTTTTTTTCAGAATAAAACTATGAATCGTTCATGTTAGTAATTTTTTACGATTTTTTCTATGTAGTTTATAATTTTGATTTTAAAAAAACTATTAAGTGAAAAACACAGGAAAATAGTGAGGTAGGCCGCAGTTTTGGGACGCACGTACTATCTTACTGCTTAGAAACTGAATTGTGTTCTCAATTCTAACTAACAAAAACTATGGATATGACCTACTTTTTGTTCCAATCTTGAAAATCAGCCCCAATTGTTTTAAGTAACTCTTTCAGTGAAGTTTTTTCATTTAAAATGCTTCCATTTAAAACTTAAATTGGCATTACTAAAACTTCACTACATCTTAAGATGCAGCCAGATGTACAATATCTACATACAGTACCGCGCAAAATTCTATCAATTTTTGAATTTTTCGTTTAAAACTGTTTCTATTTTGTATCCAGTGAATTATAAAACTAACCATTCGTTTCACATAAGTTGAAGAAAAATTTAGTCAAAAATCACGGAAATATGAATACTATTAATTAAGCTGCAACCAAAAAACAATTGTGTTAAAAATATCATTTTTGACGAAAAACTAAAAATCGATCTGAAACAGATCCAAAACATGGTTTTATTTCCGCTAAGACTAGTAATTACCCAGCAGAAAAAAATTGATGTAGCCACACTTTTCAAAGAATTGAAAATACCGTGAAAAAGTAGAAAATTTTGAAATTTGAGTTTAAAATTTGAGGAATAGAATTTCGCACGACACAAAATGAAGAGAGAGAGAGATAGAGAGAGAGAGAGAGAGAGAGAGAGAAAGAGAGAGAGAGAGAGATAGAGAGAGATAGAGAGAGAATCGTGGCTAAATAAGAGGCCTAAGCATGTCGGAATTTGCTCGTTAGTTCGACTGTCCACGCTTCTTTTACCCAAGAGGACGGGATGTAAATGGAGCAAAAAAATCATATCAAAAATTTTTTCGGCAATAAGGTACTGATATCTCTCCTTTTTTATTCTTACCATGGCGTAAATCTCAAAAAACTCCACTCGAAAAACTGAGTAAAGCATTGATATCGATATGTATGTACATATATGTGAATTAAAATACATTGTGTGATGCTTTGTTCACTTTCATTCTCGCTTAATCCCAACATAGAGCGGCTCAGTTACAAAATAAATGAACTGCGCATTTAAAACCTCGTCAAATATTGGATTACTTGAAACCGAAGCGAAGTTTTATAGAAGAAGGGGATCTACTTTTTTACACCGTAATGCTTTATAAGAGTATTTCAATCGTCAAATATATGTAATTTAAGCCAGTTAAAGTTAAAGACTTATGTTTAAGCTATGGGTATGTTTGTGTTCATTAGCATAGGTTTGAAGGAATGAAACAGTGAAACAGAGCACACACGAGAATTGAAGCAACAAAAATGACATATGTTTATACATTTTGGTGTACGAATATTTATAACTTTGAGTATGAATTGGCATACATTGAGTTTCGCATCTTCATATATCAGAACGTATTAGTGCGATTCCTATTTAACCATTTTTTTGTCCGAAGCCGATTAAAGGTTCTACTGCGAAAAACGTGAAGGCAGAAGTCGAATTCATACATTGAGAAGATCGTTCAGAAAGAGAGGCCGTATTTAGTACGACCGAAAAGAAAAGGAATCGAATAACTAGTTGAGAAACAAGGAGAAATTCCCTTATGCAAGGAATAATAAATAGCCGTCTTCAGAACGACCGGGAAGATAACGAAGAGTCCAAAAACAAAATTCATTCAAATTTTTCGAATGACTCTCTCTGTCGTGCTTTACGGTCAGCGTGTTCCTTCTCCATCAATTGAACAAGGACGGTCACTGTGTTCCTTCTCCATCAATTGAACAAGGACGGTCAGCGTGTTCCTTCTCCATCAATTGAACAAGGACGGTCAGCGTGTTCCTTCTCCATCAATTGAACAAGGACGGTCAGCGTGTTCCTTCTCCATCAATTGAACAAGGACGGTCAGCGTGTTCCTTCTCCATCAATTGAACAAGGACGGTCAGCGTGTTCCTTCTCCATCAATTGAACAAGGACGGTCAGCGTGTTCCTTCTCCATCAATTGAACAAGGACGGTCAGCGTGTTCCTTCTCCATCAATTGAACAAGGACGGTCAGCGTGTTCCTTCTCCATCAATTGAACAAGGACGGTCAGCGTGTTCCTTCTCCATCAATTGAACAAGGACGGTCAGCGTGTTCCTTCTCCATCAATTGAACAAGGACGGTCAGCGTGTTCCTTCTCCATCAATTGAACAAGGACGGTCAGCGTGTTCCTTCTCCATCAATTGAACAAGGACGGTCAGCGTGTTCCTTCTCCATCAATTGAACAAGGTAATCGACTAGAAATGGCAGCTAACATTTAAAAAATTTACAGTTACATATACCAATTTCGTTTTGTCATGTGTCCCTGGCGGTGTACTATTAACTCGGTAGAAATTTAAATAACAGGTTCGATTCGTGTTTTTTTGGGATTTTTTTGGATTTTTTTTGGATTTTGTTTACTATTATGCATGGATTCTTGCATGCATGGATTTCCTCCATTTTCAAATGGAGGAAATCGACTGGTATCCTATGCGACAGACGCATGTCTGATCGACTGAAAAGTAAGATCTATAAATCAGTCGTACGACCAGTTGCTCTATATGGACTCGAATGCACTCCTTCAACAGCAAAGACCCAGCAGATGCTCCATGTAATGGGAATGAAGATGTTGAGATGGAGCCTCGGAGTCACCCGGAAAGACATGATTCGCAACGAAACGATAAGAGCTCGTTTAGGAGTTGCCCCATTACCCGAAAAACTCAGAGAGTCCAGGCTTAGGTGGTACGGACACATGCTGAGATCCAATCCTGACTCCGTTCCCAAGTCTGCTTGGAACATAGAAATCCAGGGTAGAAGACCAAGAGGTAGACCGAAGCTTAGATTGAGAGACACCATAGAACAAGACATGGCGGCTATCGGGCTGATAGCCGAAGACGCCTCGAATCGTATGATGTGGCGAAGTGCTATCTATACAGCGGACCCCGCTCTTCAGCGGGAATAACGCTAGGAAGAAGAAGAAGAAGAAATTAGATTCGTGACCTTACAGTCAATATAAGAGTCTTAAAACTTGCCCATCGCTCACCTGTACAAAAAACATGACTTCTCGCCTGTTCCTCCTCTTCTTCTCGGAATTCATAGTACCACCGTCTTTCCCCAGCAGCCTCTTAATAAAACATAATATAACATCGAGCTTCAAGCCTCGACCGACCCAAAGCTAGCTAATTTTTCAACGAATATCTTGATTTAACCTAAAATTTTAGGTATAACAATCGCCTTCGCGCTTGTTTCCGCCCCGCGGCAGAGTGCGCGCTCCCCTGAGGTGCGGGACAGACCAACCCTGGTTTTAGCAGTGGCTCTGTGTGTAGCAGCAGTGAGAAAAGATGGATAATAGCAAGGGAACTATCAACATTTCTCAATCATTCGGTTTCAATGGGCCTTTACGAGGTGGGAGTTGAACTTCGGACCCTTTGCACAGTATTCACGTCATTTTACCATTATGCCACACCTTGACTTCCTTATATCTCAAAAATATAAAAACTTTTAGAAATTCCTTAAAAACTTTTGTAATGAGGTTTCAGTCTGATAACATCTTAATTGTTGAAAATTTCGCTTTTTTGAGATTGATGTTTTATACTTGAAATTCAAAGCAATATGTCATTGAGGACAAAAATAAACGGATTTAAAATAGTTTTGCAGTATGCCATTGAGCGAAAGAGATTTATACTACCTTTTTAATGAATTTATACCATGTTTCTAAGTCATAGAGTCGCCGATTTCTTTTCCACTCCTTTTTTATACCCCAGGAGAGTTGCTCGAAGCAAACTGCACACCTAATTAGAAAATACCCATTAGAAAATCGTTGAATTTTTTTGTACAAAGTTCGGGTTTTCAATGTTCTTAACCTCATTATCTCCACTGAAATCCCATAATCCCCACACTTTTCTCAAACTGTAAAAAACAGAACTTTTAAGGTTTCTCCAGCAGCAATGTTTTCAAGGTTACTGTAAATGCTCTGGGAGCTTTTTCGAAGTTTAAAAAGCAGTTAACTTCATGTTTTCTCTGTTTTAAACATTAAAATAATAATGAGTTTAACACCCGGAGCTTTTTTTGAAAATCACTGAGGTTCAACGTGCGGCTTCAACGAAGAGGATTGGAAGTACACGATGTCATAGAATGTGGCTTCATGTATTTCGTGATTGAGCACGAATCTTTCGGTTCACTGCTCATCTTAAGCTCTTCTCTGGACTTCTAGCTCTGACCCGGTTGATGGTATGGAGGCCGATAAGAGTGATAAGGTCGATGGCTGCGATGACCAGGAAGATCGTCACCGTCCCCAAGAAGTCGACGAAGTAGGCTATGGTCTGGAATATGATTCTTGAAACTCAAAACTTCTCAATCGAATTTCGCACAAAATTAGCTGAATGAGGCGCATTGATCTACTTCCAATTCGAGCATAGTTTGTTTCAAGTTTTTATCAGAATAACTTTCAAACATTCAGAAAACTTTCAGCTTTTTTAATATCTGGTAGATATTCTGAAAATCATCGAGGAACACCAAAAGAAAGAAGAAAAAACTATTAAGTTTCATTTCTAAAACAGGAAGCTCGGGTAGGAACCAATTATGTTAAATGTATTTTTATAAACTGTTTTGTGTGAATGGTTTAAAGTTTTTTCATTGCACTGAGTAATTACATATACCTGTCCACAATCTGAGACATCAAACATCCAGTAGAGATCAGCTGCGCTGTAGAAGAAGTTGCAGCTTTCTTAAAGTAATTTTTTTGTTTTCATTTTTAATCAATGAAAAGATCATCATGATTTTTCAAAAGAAATTTTGACTTAAGTTTTTTTTCACTTTTCACACGCTCAGACAATAGTTTTCGAAAAATTGAGACAGAGATGGATCTTGTTTTTTTCTTCTTCAAAGCTCCAATATTTTGAATACACACATTTTTTGACGTCTGATTTTTTCTAATCACTTCTCATAAATATACTTATTTAATAAGAGATGGGTTAGAAAGTGACTATTGCAGAATTGTCATTCATTGATAAGAGATGGGTTAGAAAGTGACTATTGCAGAATTATCATTCATTGCCTAATTGCAGAATTGTCATTCATTGCCTAACCGAGTCGAGCCGAGAACTCAAATAACGTTCCATATCTATGTAAATGGAAACTTTGAGGTGTGTTGTTTGTTGTTTTTGAATCATATGTCCATTTGCTATACATAGATCAGAAAATGATAAGAAAGAATGATTATCTGAAAACACGTGATACTAAGAGAAAATCGGATTTCTCTGATATAAATATTCTATTTTCATTTTTCGTACTCTCTTGAACTTGCACAGAGAGAAGCGAAAAGAATTGTTTTTATTACCTCAACCTAAATTTTTCAGAGTTAGTAACAACTAAAACTTCTCAGCTTCGTGTAGTTTTATCAAAAAGTTTCCATCGAATTCCTTCTCTTCAACATTTTTGTTGTTGCTCTTCTTTTCTGCTTTATAAGTATTATTTTAAATTTTTTTTGTTATTAATGGTAGTTTAAGTAGTTTTTATCGAATGTTCCCATTGAATATCAATCATTTATTCTTCTTCTTCTTCTTCTTTCTAGCGTTATTCCGCTGAAGAGTGGGTCCGCTGTGTAGATAGCACTTCACCACATCATACGATTCGAGGCGTCTTCGGCTATCAGCCCGATAGCCGCCATGTCTTGTTCTATGGTGTCTCTCAATCTAAGCTTCGGTCTACCTCTTGGTCTTCTACCCTGGATTTCTATGTTCCAAGCAGACTTGGGAACGGAGTCTGGATTGGATCTTAGCATGTGTCCGTACCACCTAAGCCTGGACTCTCCGAGTTTTTCGGGTAAGGGGGCAACTCCTAAACGAGCTGTTATCGTTTCGTAGCGAATCATGTCTTTCCGGGTGACTCCGAGGCTCCATCTCAACATCTTCATTTCCATTACATGGAGCATCTGCTGGGTCTTTGCTGTTGAAGGAGTGCATTCGAGTCCATATAGAGCAACTGGTCGTACGACTGATTTATAGATCTTACTTTTCAGTCGATCAGACATGCGTCTGTCGCATAGGATACCAGTCGATTCTCTCCATTTGAGCCATGCTGCGTTGATTCTGGCACTGAAAGCGGCTGTTGGGCCCCCGTCTGTGGATATTTGAGAACACAAATACTTGAAATGCTCGACTTTCCGTAGCTCAGTGTTGTGTACTTTTACGGAGCTTGGATCTTGGATTGTACTCGATGTTCCAGCTTCAAGATACTCGGTCTTCAATGCATTGAGTCGTAGTCCGTACTCCGCAAAGCGATCATTCCATTTTACCACTTGACGTTCGAGATCTTCTCTTGTCTCCGAGCATAAGACGATGTCGTCGGTGTACAGGAGTGTCTCCGGTGGGTCTTGCTGGAGGTTTCTGGTTATTGTTTCCATGACTAAGATGAACAGTGTAGGTTGTGATGGAATAGACACGGACGTTTCGCTTTATTAAAGCATCATCAGCGATCATATCGAGGACATAAAACAGCTTCTCGAATTGTGCCTTTCATGCCACTATTTTTTATTCGCTGGCAAGATTTACTCTCAAAAAAGAGGTCTAGCAATGGGTAATCGTCTTGCGCCTCTCTTAGCTGTATCTTACATGCACTCGATTGAAGATTCTGCTCCAACTCGTGACATTGTACTTTTAAAACGTTATATAGACGACTACATTGTCATAAGTACTGATCAGAGGGCCATTGATGACTTGTTCATATTTCTCAATGCACAGGCACCTTCCATCAAATTGACTAGAGAGCAGGCCTCAAATAGCTGTCTACCCTTCCTCAATATATCCTTGACGCTTTCTTGTGATAAGATTCTTACTAAATGGTACAGAAAACCAACAAACAAAAACATCATTGTTCATTCATCCTCATCTCATCCTGCTCATGTTAAGCGCGCTATTGTAACAAATACTATTCGCACTGCTTCCTCTGTAAGTTCTACTGAGTTTCGCACAGAATCAAGAGAGAAAGCTCTCTTTATTCTTTCGGAAAACGGTTACGCTGTGTCTCAAAACTCCCGAATATCAAAGACACAGCAACCGAAGATGCGAAATGAGGGCAGAATAGTTTTTACCATTCCATACATTTCTGACGCTTTCACAAAAGACATACGCAGAGCCATTCATGATGTTGATATTGAAGATGTTAATATTGTTGAGAAGATTGCTCCATCTCTAGGTAAACTACTTAGCCGCAATCGGTCTCACGATAATGTTTGTTCAAAACCTAGAACTTGCATTTTCTGCCCTAATGGGAAAGTTGGTTGCTGTAACACTACAGGTTGTATTTACAAGATTTCATGTTCTTGTGGTAGTTTTTACATCGGACAAACTGGTCGACCAGTTCACATGAGGGCCTCCGAGCATTATAGAGCAGGAAACAACCCAACTGCTCCATCCTATGCATCTAATGCCATTGCTCAACATGCAATAATTAAGCACTTTGGCTCCAAGTTAAGGTTATCGGGTGTTATACTTCAAATTGAGCCCAACATCGTTCGCCGACGAATAACCGAAGCCCTACTCATAAATGCACACGACCCTGACCTCAACAACCGCAATGAACTTGCCGATGAAATGAATCAACTCTACCCAATCTTTGATTTGTCTTTTGAAGGCGAGAGCTATTATATATCGTCTCACAATCTCTCCAAAATAGTTTCTCTGCTCATTAAGTTCATTTGATCTGCTATTGAGTTTTTCCTGTGAATTTTGCTTGCTTCTTGTGCTTTATTCTATCTCGTTATATTTGAGGGTATTGCTTCCACGCTGATGATGCTTTAATAAAGCGAAACGTCCGTGTCTATTCCATCACAACCTACACCGCATCGTTATATCTGGCACGAAAAAGATTCTAAATATTTGGAACTTCTTCACGATGCGCGTCACACAGCACTCTCAATTCATAAGATGAACAGCAAAGGCAAAGTCAATCAGTTATTCTATACAGTGTTATATATATATGAAAATGTGTACAAAAGCTTATATGAGAATGTGTACAAAAACAAGTTCACGAATAGAAAAAGTTTTTTCCCGAATGTGAGTGAAAGTTCAAAAATCGAATGCGGTATTACTTTTTCTCTGTGTGTGTCGGCTTAATGGCGTTGTAATTAGGTTTTACGAGCTCTCATGATAAACTTTTTAGATGCATGTGTTAGGAAAATTACAATCATGCACTTTATGTGGTTTTTTCATCGGGAACTCGTAAACATTGCGATGAAAACCGTTATTATCAATGGCCTTTGTCTTTAATTATCGCTCTCTCTTTCTCTCTTTAACTTTTTTATGATTTTAATCAGCTACTAGATGTAGGATTTTCCTTATTCAAATGGCTCGGATCTTTTCTGAAGTATCGTCATATTAGCTTGAACAGAACTAAATTCTTTTCGAGTCTTTTGGATATGCAGGCTGACAGTCGGTTTCCACGTTCACGCGCACAGAACGGTTGTCTCTGTGTATCTGTGCTCTAAGTTTCCCCTTCAATCAGTATTATTCGATTCGGTGGCTATCAAGTTTGTAAACTTTTAGGCAAAAACTCTCAAACTAGGATTGACTTTTTCTTTTCAACTTGTTGCCCTTTTTTTGTGGAAATTTCCTTTTTTAAAACAAAGAAAAAATGGGATCGTTACACTTCTATTAGTCGAGAAAAAACTGGAATAGGAGTATTTCCGAGAATACTAGTTTTGGGAAAATTTTTTACCAAGAAAGTAGAAGGCGTTGTATATGGAGCTGACAATCAGAATCCACACAATCATGAATCGAGTGTTCCGAACGGAGAAAAGTTTGGGATACCTGTGAAATTTGGAATAAAATTTCGGAATATCGCCGTGAATCCCCATAATGAGAGGAAACCCTCAGAAAAGCGTTTTGGGTTAATCTTCCCCGCGAGAATTCTCACCTTACGGTATATATATATATATATATATATATATATATATATATATATATATATATTCTCCTGAGTGACCGTAATGTAACAACTCTCTCCACTTCTCGTATTTTCGTATTTTTTCCCTTTTGCGTCATTCTGAGCGGCTGGTATGCAATGACTCTTTCCATTCTCGATTTCCCAGCTCGAATCCCTCTGTAGGGACTTTCATCGAAAACACCTCTGAATCCCTAAATTCCTCTTCTCCCCTATGCCCCAGAAACCCTCTATCTTCCCACTGAGTCATGCTTTTACACGTGATGTTTCAAAACACTTTGCGTAATAAAACTTCTATAATGCTCGTGTGTTCGGCTATTGTGTAAAGAGTCTTAACCAGGCTTGCTCGAAAAAAAAAGTCGAAAAACGAAAAAGCGAGCGAAAAAGCGAAAAAATGGAAGGGAAAAAGTCGAAAAAAAACGGAGAAAAAATTTTTTTGAGCGAAAAAAGTCGTAAAAAACGAAAAAAAAGTCGAGAAAACGAAAAAACTTTTTTCGAGTTTTTCGAGTGTGTTTTTTCGACACGGTCGAAAAACTTTTTTTCTCGAAAAGTGTCGAAAAAACCGGAAAAACGGAAAAGCGAAAAACGAAAAATGTGCAACCCTGGTCCCAACTTCGACTCCCGCCCCGGACAGATAAACCCAAACCAAGAGGGTTAAGAAAAATTGGTAGTTCTAGTGCACTATTCTGACTCTCCCGACTACTGCTTTACACACTAGCAGTGACCCAACAGGCAGCCACTGGTTCTCCCAGAATAGGTCAGTCCCGCATCCCAACGGTTCGCCACAGGCGGTAACAAGCGCGAGGAAGATTATTAATTTTTAAATGAGACTTTATGAGAAGGAACTAAAATTAATGAATAGTTATCACCTGCTGGGTGCCACAATCGCACATAGTCGGTTGAGAGAGATCAGGAAGATTGCATGGAAAGCTGTCGTCTGAGCGAATATTGCGAACTGGCCGATTTTCTTGTTTAACACACTTATTGGGGATCGGTCTGAACTGTAAGAAAAAATTCAATTTACAACTCATGCAGAAGATGGACGCCATTTGTAGTCTTTGAACAGTAATCTTGATTGTATTCTTGTTTTGAAAATTTTTTCCCAGCGTCTTTTTTGCGTTGCCTCATATGTGAGAACTATGAACCTCTTGTCCTTTATCATATAATAACAAATATCCTTTAGGAGATTTATGCTTGAAAAAAATGCTTTGTGTTTTTTGCCTGTGTCCATACCAGAAGGTTTTTTCTTGATAAAACCAGAGTTTACTCCTAAAGTTCCCAAGTCGACTTACATGACTGTGAGTGGCGCGGCCCACGCCCAGAAAGCGAGAAGAACGCAGGCATCCGCAGCAGAGTGGAGAGCAGCAAGTTGTCCGAAAGAGTTACGGAATTGTTGATGGCGGAGAAGAACGAGCATCGCGCACACGTTGCAGATGAATCCCGGCACTGACACCTGACAAGGATGACGTAGATGATTATATACACTCCAGTCGTATTCAACTGACTCATTCCATGTAGCTTGTGTTTGGATGAATCGACAAAATTGATAGATCTTGTTATATAAGCGGCTCGAAGCTGTTGAAAGGATCTCAGAACTTTGAATTAGGACATGAGAAAAGTTAGCGGTGTTTATTTGCCGCATACTGCACGTTCAGGGTTCTCTTCATAAGTGAATTGGCCTCGCATACGGTAAGAACTTTGAGAGGTTGCTCCACCGTTCCATCCGTGCTTTGCACTTGCTTTTCGCACAAGTTTTTTTTACTCGTGTTTTTTTTGCTCACAGACAAGACGTCTTCGTTGGCATAATAACGTCGAATTCTAAGTTTATTTGTTAGTAGCTTAAAGTTATCAAAGGAAAAGTTCAAACCTAGGAAGTTACACAAAAATTTCAAGTATTGTTATCATAAGGGTCCCTTTCAAATTTATTTGTTTCACAACTTTTTGTTTGTCTTAACCTATTGTTCTTTGCTGCAACGAACTCTTAAGAAGATAACTTGCAAACAGAAAAACGCGTGTTATTATCATCTTGAATTATCTTGAATTAGAAAAACGATTTTCTTGAATTCTCGTCCTTCTGCTCTTCTCCCATTTGTTATGAACTCGTGTCGGCTCACAAACTTCCATCAAATCAACTCAGTGATCCTTTGTGAATATTCAATCTGTTTTTGCAAGGAATAAACAGTTATAAAGTAACGTGCTTTTCACCTAATAGGCGCAAGGCTGCAATGAGAATGTTTTGAATTGGAAATCAACAAATACATATATTTGAATATGCAGAAATAGGGATAAAAAGTTGTATGTAGTTGAACATGATAGGACAAGAGATTGCTTCATATGTGTCTGCTCATGTAGAGTACGCATTGCATTTAGCAATATTTACTGTGTCACAAGAACAAACACTATGCGAGATATTTTCACCAAACTGTGAGTGATATTTCGTGAAGACGTGTACAAAAGATTGAATTGGATTTTGAATTACTCTCAGAATAGCTGCTGCCATTCCTTTTTCCGTTATTCGATCGAGTCACAAAAAACTCTAAAGCCAAAGTTTTCTGAAAATCTGCGTTCGCCATTGGAACGCCTGTAAAAAAAATCATATGCTAAAACGAGCTTGGTAAACTTGCTGGCGTAATCAACTTAAGTCGGTTTATAGTTGAACCTCAAATCATTGGTAACAACGAGAAGAACATTTTCCGAAATTCGAGAATAAGCATGGAAAGGGTGGCACAAAGCTCCATGATTTTGTCATTTCTGTTGAAAAATTCGCTAAAGGGATCTCAGACTTGCCTCATATTGTATTCTGAAAAGTGGATATGTTGTTATTGAAACTAATCAGTAGGTACTGGCACTAATCAGTAAATACTGGCACTAATCAGTAGGTGATTGCACTAATCAGTAGGTATTGGCATTGAATGCGTAGACGCTTCATAGAGTGCGCATGTCTTTTTTTAATGAGCTCCCCAACGTTGAGAAGGCTAACGATCCTCAAAATGGACATGTGTTTGCTCGATATTGAAGAGCAGCTTCCAATACAGATCGGTCATTTATCAAACTTTCAGACCCTGGACTTCATGATCGGGCATGAGCGCCGTTGGAACAACTCCACTTGTATTCTTTGAGGCGTCGAAATCGACGTAGTTTACTATCGCTAGAAGATTACTAATCGGAAACTTACCAGTTTTTTTGATCCCGTTCTTACTTTATTTAAAATCAGAATAAGTTTAAACAGGGTTCTGCAAAGCGTAAGAATAGTTCGAATTCTATTTAACGTACTATCGAGCTCCGAATGGGCATTTTGTTCGCAGTATCTTACCCTTGAAAGCTATGTGTCTTTTTTTCTTGAGAGCAAATTAGCTGCTAACTTTCAGCACAAGTTCAGCTTCCCGTTTTAAATCGCTGAAGAACAGGCCCCCTTGTGTGTTGCTTTTGGAGCGTTTTCCTTCCGTTCTAGTTCCAGCAAGAGGATGCAGAACTTAATGAGGTTTTCCACAATGTTTCGAATTTTTTCAGGTATTAGATATATAATTTGCAAGTTCACCGGTTCAATCGTTCGCTAAATTTGAGTAAATGAATTCATTGGCATATAACGACATACCTTGTGTTCAAAAAGTTGGCTATACATATGTGTTTTTATGTACATATATGTTATGTATATGTTTATTATGTAGAGTATACATCAAAAGGCATACATAGAACACGTAAGCCAAATAAATGAAAACTAGAATTGAAAGCAGTTCAAATCGAAAGAATTTAATGAATTTATTCACAGAACTCATATATAATAACAGTCGTTCGAGACCTACCACTACTTCTTGACCTATCAGAGCGTACATATTTTCAAAACAGATATGTAATTCTTCAAATGCTCAGTTACACAGTTTTAAGGCAGTGACGCCTGGTAGAGAAGACAAATTGATCAAACCACCGCACGGAAAAAAGCTAGCCACCGGGGGGACTCGAACCCATGCAACCATCTCTCCTCTATCCGTTACACACTCGAACCCATGCAACCATCTCTCCTCTATCCGGGAGCGAGCGTGTTAACCATTACACCACGGTGACACATTGCTATTCCGTGCGATAGTGCTTATTAAAGGCTCAATTGCCTCGTTCTCTTAGTCACGCATGCTCATGAAGCGAAAGCGTCGCGAATGGAGCATAACTCCAGATTTCACTATTAAGACAGAAGAGAGGTCGAAGATGGATGATAAATCTTCAAATGCTCAGTTACACAGTTTTAAGGCAGTGACGCCTGGTAGAGAAGACAAATTGATCAAACCACCGCACGGAAAAAATCTAGCCACCGGGGGGACTCGAACCCATGCAACCATCTCTCCTCTATCCGGGAGCGAGCGTGTTAACCATTACACCACGGTGACACATTGCTATTCCGTGCGATAGTGCTTATTAAAGGCTCAATTGCCTCGTTCTCTTAGTCACGCATGCTCATGAAGCGAAAGCGTCGTGAATGGAGCATAACTCCAGATTTCACAATTAAGACAGAAGAGAGGTCGAAGATGGATGATAAATCTTCAAATGCTCAGTTACACAGTTTTAAGGCAGTGACGCCTGGCAGAGAAGACAAATTGATCAAACCACCACACGGAAAAAAGCTAGCCACCGGGGGGACTCGAACCCATGCAACCATCTCTCCTCTATCCGGGAGCGAGAGTGTTAACCATTACACCACGGTGACAGATATGTAATTGATGTATGAGAAGAAAAAAAAAAGGAATTACTAATGAAAAGGGTAAATATTCATTTATACGTTACTCAAAATGTTAACAATATAGCCCGATGAGGTTCGTTAGGAAGAAAACTACATACAGAAAACATTTTTTATAAACTTTGGATTTTTAAACGGATATAATTAGTGAATCACTCATCATGTTGTATACGGTATCAGCACCGATTAAAATTCTTTGAAAAAATCAATTCGATCCGTCAACATTGAAAAAGTTGTGTTCAAAAAACCAGAATATGACAGAATTATGGTGAGTACTGTATACATTTCATGAGTCTGGGAGCTCTCAAGTCGAGTGTTCGGACCGACAAAAGTTTTTCTTATCTCAAGAGCACAGCATAAATCGGTCTCTGACAGGTTTTGAATATTGTTTTAAAAAACCAGTTTCTACATTGCTGAACTCTAGGTTCGACGTTATCGCTTTTACTTCACCAGGAAGACGAATAGTATTATACATAGAAGAATTGTATGAGTAATGGCGCTTTGTGCAGTGATTATAGAGTGAATAAATAAATGAATTTCAAGTTGCTATGATAATTTTGTAGTCTTGTCATGTTTTCAACTCAAAACCAGTAGAATGCTGATAGCTGATGAACGGTTCTTAAGGTCATAGATGTGTAGCTGACAAAAGTTTGAAAATGTAAAAAATGAGTCTTAGAAGAGTCATGAAATGATTTGCAAAACGAAGAAAAAACAAGAAACAGGAAGTTATCCTGAAAGAACTCTTGAGAAAAAACGATGTAGCAAAGGACTTTTTGAGCGTGAGAATTATCAGTCCGTGTAGAAAAAAATGTTTAAAAAGTCCATGCTATTAGTGAAATTTATCGCACGGGCAAAAATTGGCACTTAGCTGGGACCGAACTTCCGCTGCCTAACCGTGTCCATGCTTTTATATATTTGCTATTATTGATGTTTCCTTTTCATGTTCGTTTTTTTAACGTGTAATAAATGAATAGATTTTGAAATCAAAACTATCATACACTTGCACTATTCAGAGGCAGTCCAGCACTTTTGAATAAAAATATTTATTGTCTTCTCTTTTATATTATGCTTTTAAACATTATTGATGTTTGCTGTTCATGATGTTTCTTGCATGAAATTAATAAACTGAAATTAAATGAAACACTAACAGCCCAAATGATGACGGCTGCATAAGCGTCGTTCCCGTGCTCGCTGGCAGAAACAATCACAAGCTCATCCAAGACCACGTTCAGCTCATCCAAAGATCCGTTCATGGATTCGAACCAAGAGAGGGAGACGAAATTAAGAAACAGATGACAACTAAAATTTAATACTGAATGTAATAATGACATGCGTCTTGAAAAAACTTTCCATCCTTTCCATTTATTGATCATTTCTCTCAATATCATAGCTTGAACGTGAGTTCAGAATATTTTTTTTTAATGTGAGATAAGATTTCTGATTTACATGCACAACGAAAGGGATACATTTTCATTTTAAAAATCACGCATTGCTTAGGAACATGATTCTCTAAGTTTTTTTTAATCTGAAAATTAAGAAACTGAGGAAAAAGCCGGAAATTACCGAAAACATTTGAAACAAGGTTATTTGAGAAAAGAAATTTCCGGTCAGAAAGACGATGACTGGGTTCGATTCCACCCTGTCAACTAGCTTTTGCCCTTTTGCTTGAATACGTATGAGTATGAATATTTGCTGTTTCTATAAAATGTTGAGATAGGGATTTTTCGTTTTTCTAATTTTCAGTCAAAAAATTGTTCATGAGAATTCCATGTAACATTAACACCTTAAAGTATTGAAACAAAAACCATGGCGGAAACGAAAACAGCGATATTATGTACATATGTCTTTTCAATAAACCAATGCAATTTCATGACAGACCGCCTTCTCAGAAGTTAATTCAACAAATTCTGATTTACAAATTCGAAGGATCTAATACCCGGATGAGAAAAATTATTTAAGTGACAGCGTCCTTGGAGAATTAACTTGTAACGCATTCGCTTTTGGTATAGAGAGAGTGGGATGAGTTCGATCCCGCCCCACTAGCGTTTACCCACGTGATAGTTAACATTTTCCGATGTGAATTTTTGTTCTGACTTTGCTCATCGACGACAAAGACTTTGAAGATGAAAATGCACTCAGATTTGACAGAGTGCATTACTAGAAAAATTTAGATTAAAGATCATAATTCGGAACTCAGTTCATTGTCTAAAGAAGAATGTGTTTAATACGCCACAAAGGTATGCTTCTTACTTCTACTTATATACATACATGTACGAAGTTAATTCATTCGTGACAACTATACTGTTTTTGTAGTTACATACCCCTACATGGTTGAACAAATTCCTATAAAAGTGAAAATACAAGTGAAATAGATCAAAAAACTCGTAGAATCAGCGAGCTCAATGAAGAACTTTACGATGATTGAGTCACGGCATCTTTTTTTAAAAAAAGAAACTTACATATTGCTTTGTTACGAGACATCTCTATGATCGCAGCCATATTCGTTGTTTTCTTCCTTTGAAAGTTACTTCAAACTTCTTTTCTAAGTACTTCAAGGGGGAGAATTCAACATGAGGCGAAATAAAAGTGCACAGTTGATAAGAAGTTGGAAACGCGCGTTTGGCCTTTTAGAGTCCGGGACTGGCACAATTAGTAAAGCCTTAGGTTACCGGTTTTACAATTCGCGAAGTTGGTTCTTACGCTGAGATCAAGTTGTTTTAAACATTGTCGTGAACAATATTCATCTCTTATACGAAGTTTGTTGCGCTTGAGTGTCCATTCAAGCTTTATAGAGTATAGAGAAGAAGAATTGGATTCAAAACACAAACAAAGAGAGTTAAGATATCTTATTCAATAATTTTTAGCGTAACGGAGCGAAAGAAAAGGTTGAAGCTCATAAAACAATAGATTAACAGTTCTAGAGAAAATGTTTTTTTGCAGATGATACTCATCCAGCGAAGCTACCGAGGCGGACGTAACTCATCCAGCGAAGCTACCGAGGCGGACGATACTCATCCAGCAAAGCTACCGAGGCGGACGAAACTCATCCAGCGAAGCTACCGAGGCGGACGATACTCATCCAGCGAAGCTACCGAGGCGGACGATACTCATCCAGCTAAGCGAACTCGGCGGACGATACTCATCCAGTGAAGCTACGGAGGCGGACGATACTCATCTAGCTAAGCTACCAAGGCGGACGATACTCATCCAACGAAGCTACCGAGGCGGACGATACTCATCCAGCTAAGCGAACGCGGCGGACGATACTCATCCAGTGAAGCTACGGAGGCGGACGATACTCATCTAGCTAAGCTACCAAGGCGGACGATACTCATCCAGCGAAGCTACCGAGGCGGACAATACTCATCCAGCTAAGCTACCGAGGCAAAAATGTCTTGAATTTTCATAAACCTTTTTTTATGGTTATAAAAAAACAGTGGACGCTAATCCAATCAATCTACAAAAAAGACATTCATGCCCGTGACAAAATCCCTACTACAAAAGGAATGTTGGGTTTTCGAATCAGTAGTCAAGGAATGTCGCCAGACTACTCCTCTCAATCAATTCATTGATACTGAAAGCCTGAAAAGTTAGTCTGGGTTTTAAAAATGCAAAAATATTCCTGTGTAATTTCTTCTTAGTCTAGTTTTCAAGGAAGCCTAAGCGTGATTTTTTATTTTATTTGTTCAGATACATTTTTGAAACAAAAATGCGACAACACACGGAACATGGTGAACACATGATAAATTCTCTACAGGTTAGGTCACTGCAGATTGAGTAGTTCTAATACATCGAGAGAACTCAATCTTGCTTTCAGAGCAAGTACAGTGGGAGCAGAAACAATATTGTATGCAAGCTTACAATAATATCTAGCGGAACGAAAGGCGAAAGAATGGAATAATGGTAGTCTACGCGTACGGGAAATGTGGAATGAATACTTAGAAGTACGACCATTACAAGGCTTAAGCCTATACATTTTACTAATTGGAATATAAATTAATCCATTCAGTATTTTATAAGAGAAGATGATATCTGTCTTAGTTCTACGCGACAATAAAGTATCTAATTGGAAGCTTTTAAGTCTATACTTGTAGGATGGCCGGGTTTGCAGAGATTCTCGATTGTAAGAGCATCGAATGCATAGTAATCGTGTGAAAATATGCTGGACATGCTCAATTTTTCTGATGAGATTCTTTTTGTACGGAGACCAAATGACAGAGCCGAAGTCTAGTAAAAGAACAATAAAAGATTTGTAGCAACGAATATATGCTAATGGACTTTTGATGCATAATTACCGAAATAAAGCGTAGACTAATCTCATTGCTCGTCTTGTAACATGTTCAATATGATATTCGTAAGACAAATCAACATCAATGAAAACTCCCAAGTCTCTTATTGGTGATTCTGCAACATTGAATGGAATGTCACTATGATCATCGGTTTTTACAAAATAAGGTAGACCAGGATTAGATTTACCCAAATGTAAAACACTGCATTTGTTATTCGCGATCGTCAACTGCCATTCATCACAAAAAGTCTGTATTTCTATAGCAGCGGATTTCAATTTTATGAGTAAATGTTTTTTTAAGTCGTTCAAATTATTTCAAAACATTTCATCACTAAAAGCGAAGGAAACCAGGGAGACTTTAGTGAGCTAAACTTACCTCATCGTTGTGTAGTGTGTGGGCTGGATGAATTAACAAACTTTTTGAGTCGAACGAACTATTCGATTTCACACTGTGATTAAATATTAATAAACATTCCCTAGTATTCTGAATCCTGGTCTGCAAAAGTAGTAAGCCATGCAAAAAAATATTAAACAATTTTTTTTTTTGAAGACTTTAAACTAGTAATAACATTTTCAAATGCTAAGTTACACAGTTTAAAGGCAGTGACGCCTGGTTAAGATGACAAATGATTGAACTATCGAACATAAATCTCCATCTCTCTTCTGTCTTAATCGTGAATTCTGGAGTTACGCTCCATTCATGACGCAATCGCTTGAAAGGCATGCGTGATTAAGAGAACAAGGCATATGAGCATTTCATATAAAACTGTCGCACGGAATAGCAATGTGTCACCGTTGTGTAATGGTAACACGCGCTCCCGGTTTGAGTCAGAGATGGTTGGGTTCGATCCCGCTCGGTGGACTAGCTTTTTTTTGTGCGATAGTTCAACAATTTGTCATATTAATAACATATTTTCTAACATCTTCTTGTCTTTGAGATGTCATCGAACGGCTTTGCTTTACTTCTGTTCTACATTTCAACAGCAGTCTCAAAAAAGTTTCGAGCGAAATGTGAAAATTCACTCTTCTCTTTTATTCTCTTCGAAATGGTCTCTTCTTCTCTTGTGTCTATAGACTTCAAGCCTTCTCCCAGTATTCATTACAACACCTGAGAGAAAAATCGATAAATCTCGTAAATTGACACCCAGTAATGACTACTATGGAGACATTTCGACCAAATCCCCTGTCCCTCACTCCTTCTTTCTTCTCTATAAAAACTCGATGAGGCCCGTGTGATGTATGTCACGTAATAAACAGTTAAACAGTTAACCATTGTGAGCCCCTATCTCTTCAAGCAGGTTTCATTTTTGCCCCTATCTCTTTAAGCAGGTTTCATTTGGGCATGAATTATTGGTCCACCATTTAAATAGAAGTGTCACCAAAAAAAATAGTAACGTCCACCAAATAAAATAGTAACGTCCACCAAATAAAATAGTAACGTCCACCAAATAAAATAGTAACGTCCACCAAATAAAATAGTAACGTCCACCAAATAAAATAGTAACGTCCACCAAATAAAATACTAACGTCCACCAAATTTTGTGGGCACGTCCACCAAATTTTTTTCTTGTGAACTTCACCACGGCATTTTTTTCTCACCTGACACCAACCTGTATGGTTTTTTCCACCAAATTAAAAGTCCACCAATTTTTTTCGTGAAGTTCACCACGGCATTTTTTTCTCACCTGACACCAAAGGTTACTTTTTCTGCTCTCTCAGTGAGTTGTTTTTGATGGTTTTTTTTGTAGTGGAGGTAATTTTCGCGGGAGTAAAGTTTTTTTATGAGTGTTTTTTGTTGTTGAATGTTTTCTTTAGGTCATTCTGTTGAATGTTTTGTTTCAGATTTAATTTAAAAATAGGTACTTCTGCAGTTTAAGTGGCAGCGCTCGTGGGCTTTAAACGTTTTGGTTTCGAAAAATTTCTTCATAGGATATCATTTTGAGCATCAGGGACTTTGGTTCTTAAAAAAAATTTTGTAAAAAAAAATTTTTCAGAAAAAACAACAAAATTTCCAGAAAAAACTTCTTTTTTTTTCTTTAATGTGGTTTACATCTGTATAAAAATTTATAAATTTATCTATAATAGCTAAAAAAGATTTTAAAAATGAAAAATTAACCTGATTTTGCAACTGCAAAAAATTATTTTTACATTAAAACGCTGGTACTTTTTTACTTCGTCTGGTAGGCGCGTCGCGGCCCCCTTCGCGTCGCGGCCTCTCAATTTTTTTTTATTTTTTTTCTCTTTCTTTCTTCTTTTCTCTCTTTTCTTTTCCTTTAAAAAAAATCTTTATAAATTTTGGGGAAAGGAAAGGGGGGAGGGGGAAGGGGGGTTTACCTAAGCAGGGAAGGGAGGGGGCCCTAAAGGGGGAAGGGGGGAGGAAGAGGGCCCTACCTAAAAGGGGGGGGTAAGGGCCCTAGGGAGGGGGGGGAGGGGGAAGGGGGGGCCCTAAAGGGGGGAAGGGGGGCCCTAAGGAGAAAGGGGAAGGGAGTTTTCATGAATAAAATCTCTTTCTGAGAAATAAATAAATAAAAACCGCGACGCGGGCCGCGACGCGAAGGGGGCCGCGGCGCACCTACCAGACGAATTAACAAAGGGCCAAAACGCTTAGGCTTAGGAAAAAGTTGGCTCTAATCTACTTTAGCCGTCCAAAGATTTTTTCTCAGAAAGAGATTTTATTCATTAAAACTCCCTTCCCCTTCTCTCCTTAGGGCCCCCTTCTTCCCTATAGGGCTTTGGGGGTGACTGAAACTGCAGTTGAGTCCAAAAATTTTTTTTGTGAAAAAATGAAAAATTTTTTTTGCAAGAACCGGAGTTTTTGCAAGAACCAGAGTCCTTGATGCTCAAAATGAACATCTATGAAGAAAAAAATTGAAACCAAAGCGTTTAAAGCCCACGAGCGCTGCCACTTAAACTGCAGAAGTGCCTATTTTTAAATTATATCTGAATAAAACATTCAACAGAATGACCTAAAGAAAACATTCAACAACAAAAAAAAAAACTTTACTCCCGCGAAAATTACCTCCACTACAAAAAAACCATCAAAAACAACTCACTGAGAGAGCAGAAAAAGTTACCTTTGGTGTCAGGTGAGAAAAAAATTCCATGGTGAATTTCACGAAAAAAAAATTATTTGATTTTTAATTCGGTGGAAAAAACCATGCAGGTTGGTGTCAGGTGAGAAAAAATGCCGTGGTGAAATTCACAAGAAAAAAAATTTGGTGGACGTGCCCACAAACTTTGGTGGACGTTAGTATTTTATTTGGTGGACGTTACTATTTTATTTGGTGGACGTTACTATTTTATTTGGTGGACGTTACTATTTTATTTGGTGGACGTTACTATTTTATTTGGTGGACGTTACTATTTTATTTGGTGGACGTTACTATTTTATTTGGTGACACTTCTATTTAAATGGTGGACCAATAATTTTTCCCCGTTTCATTTTTGCCCCTATCTCTTTAAGCAGGTTTCATTTTCGCCCCTATCTCTTTAAGCAGGTTTCGTTTTCGCCCCTATCTCTTTAAGCAGGTTTCATTTTCGCCCCTATCTCTTTAAGCAGGTTTCATTTTCTCTTTACATTTTCAAACCACGCTCCATTTCCTTATTAGCAAGTAAGAGTAGGTGTCTGTACTCGCTAATGGTATTCCGAAAGACCATTCCGCTTAATGTCTTTAGACATCATGAATGAATGAAGAAAAGATTTTAGGTGAGTAATATTTTTTTGTTTCTTTAACCGGCTGAAAAATTCCGGTTCCTGTCTCGTTGTTTGTCTTATTTCGAAATTAAAATGTTTTTTTTCTTTTTGACGCGTTACTTACAACTTAAACAGTGCTTTCCAGAATATAAGAAATTCCTACATTTTTTTGTTTTTTTAACGGTGTTTGTAACTTTTGGTGATTGAAAAGTGTATCTACGAGATGAGATGCGTGGTCGAAACAAATACGCAAAGAAGTAACGTATTTGGGTTTGAATTTGATTTTTCCCTAAAAAAAGTGATTGAGCAATGTCACAAAACTTTAAGACGTGCTTTTTGACTTTTAATTTTGGCACTTTTGCACTCTAGGGACACCCCCGTTCCTACCAGAGATTCAATGGGTCGTACTTCTGACTTATTTACGCTTACAAAAAATTATTTTTACTTTAAAAAACGCTTAGGCTTAGGAAAGGTTTACGCTAACGAGACCGTATAAAAAAATGCCACTCTCATCTGACCCATCGAACCTCTGGTAAGGGGGTGTCCCTTAAGTGCAAAAGTGCCCAAATTTTCAGTTCGGAAAATTTGTTTGAAAAATAATTGTTTGAGTGTTACAGGTTGTTCATAGGACATGCCAAAAACACGCAGCTAGTGAACGTTGAGAAGGTCCAAATTGATGATTTGAATCCTACGAAAAAAGCGTCGCTGCAATCAGCCGACAACTGGGTCGTAGCTGAACATCAATTTAATTTTAATCAAGGAAAACTGAGAAGTACAAACGAAAAAGGAGCGGACATCCCCGTAAAAATTCCGCGCGTGATGAGCGTCGCATCGTGAATTTGGCGTCGAATGCAATCAAGTCTTTGCGCGAAATCCCTGCGGAATGAGGCTCTAACGTTTTGAGATCTACGGTTAATCGAACCATCACAGCATCAATCCACCTCACGCATGCAAAAATAAAGAAGGCTATTCGTCTCACTGCAGCGCTCATCTTTAATCGACTCAAATTCGCGGAAAAGGAAATGTAACGAGATTGGAACATGGTGGGATGAACTGATAAATATTTGATGTAATTAACAACATTTATTGACCATCAGATCATATGGAGTGACGAAAAGAGAAGGTATCTAGATGGATGCGATGACCAAAAGAAATATTGGCATGAATTGCAAAAGGAACCCCTGTAATTCTCATGGAGAAACTCCGGTGGAGGATCCGTTATGTGCTGGGGTGCATCCCATGCCAATGGCACTTTCGCTATTCAGTTCATAACAAGTAAAATGAATTATTTCGATTACCCTGAAGTTTCGACTAAAACTTGGTCCCTTTTTACAATTTCAGCACATTCTGAATTCACTTTCATGCGAAAAAACGCATCAATTCATTCTAGCTGGCGCATCATTCTTTAGGTCATTCATTCGGTAGAAGTATATTCCTTTACTAGATTGGCCAGCTTGCTCTCTCGATTTCAAGCCTATTTAAACGGCTGGGGATTAGTGAAGCGCTTTATGCCAACGGTAAGCAGTACAACAGTGTGAGTGAGCTGAAGGAAGCCATAAATCGTGAATGAGATAGCTTAGATCTCAGCTATCTCCAAAAGCTTTCATCGTCAGTTGTCAACCGAATATTCCAGATCGTTCTTCGCAAGGTTGCTTTGAAAGATCATTTAACATTGTTTTGGTTCAGAAAGTTTAGGGTTTCTTATAATTTTGAGAAGGACTATATAGCGGTCAACCTCTTCAAGCCTCTTTGATTTCATCCTTTCGAAAACAAAAAAAATATTAACACTCATACTGCGCAAAATATATGAACATCCTCTACCTCGTAATTTTCGATTTTCAGCGCTTCATTTCCCCTTTTTTCTGGTCAAGTTTATAGTTTATGATCATTTTCTACTGACGTTCACAAGAGGAAAATTCATGTTCTGAAACTCTTGAACAACCCAAGCAATGAATTGTACACAAAAACGAGTTTAACAAAAAATTTCATCACAAAATCAACCGAAAAGTTCAGAAAAATTTGAAGCTTGAAGAAACTAGAGGCTCTTATTTAGAGGAATGGTTGGAAAAGAGTCGGAAGTGTTTTGAAGATTGTGACTACGTGTTAGAAAAAATTAAAATAGAATTCCAGATTGGTCATGAAATTTTTGTCAACTTTTGTAAATTAAAATTAGCAAAAAAGAAAGCAACAAAACTCCGGAAAATTTCATTTATAAACTGTCTCCCAACCTTACTCATCCAACTTAAAAACTCTCAAGCATATGCTCTCCTAGCGCAATTTGAAACAAAACAGCTACCAATTTTCATAAGAATCAATCTAATTTCTAAATCTTCAAAACTCATAACAAAATTCTTATTTGCGCTTTTTTCCGCCTCGAGGGAGAGTACGCGCTCCTCAAAGATGCGGAACAGACCTATCCTGGTACAACCAGTGGCTGCGAGCTGGTTCACTTCTAGTGTGTGCATCAGCAGTGAAGAGAGTCAAATTTGTGCGAAGCACCACCAAAATTGCTTAACTTTTTTGGTTTGGGTTGATCCCTTTGAGATGAGGGTCGAACTTGAGACCCTTCGGGTAATAATTGCGCACCCTATCGATTGTACCAAGCCAGGACGTTTATAATCCCGTTTCACTCAGTCACTTGATGTCTTCACCATGAAAATGCAAAATTTTAAATGCAAATTTTCCACACTGAATAGCAGAGTTACAGAACTTTCTACAGTTTATGTAACATGCTCTTTGAGGTAACCTTCGCCACTAAACTACTGAGAGTACTGAGAGTAGTTTGAAAGCTCTATTATTTCTTTTTTTCAATGAATAATGATGATTAATTCTCGCAAATTTCCTATAAAATTTGAGTGAACGGAATTATTGTATTGGAAAAAAACCAGCTTTGAACTCTCACAGCAAGAGATCAGTTACTGTTTTTTCGAATTTCCATAAATTAAACCAAGTGAAACAATTGAAATCGTTCGAGGTCACAAGCGGAAGTCTTGGGGCTACAAACATTGGAAAAATTAAATGAGGTAGGTTCAAATGAGATGTCCAGAGCAGTTAGAAACACTTAACGAGGTAGTGGATTTTGAAAAAAAGTATTAATATAAGAACACTCTACAGGAAGAAAATAGGCCTCTGTACACGTTTTTGATGATGATCTCTACATGCAAAAAAGTGCATGTTTAAGTACAAGATATAGTAAAAAAATTGATTAAATGTGAGATATAATACATGATGTAAAATCAAAACTTGAAACGTACATACACTATATAGTGTATGTGTATAGAAAAATTACAACAGTATGCTACACGGTTTCTGTAGTTAAATAATACGATTAGAGAATCTGGGTAATGTGGAGAATAATAATTTTAAAAAAAACAAGAAAAAACCAACAACAGGTGTTCTGAAAGCTGGAGATTAACCTTCAACTATTCTACAAACACAATAAAAACTGACGCGAGGTATAAAAAAGTAACGCTTTTTATAAGATTGCATGGAAAGATTTTTTTCAGTGGACGCGCGCTATTTGATGCTGTTAGAAAGAGTAATATTAGGAAGTAGAGGGAAGTAGAAAATGTTATTTATAAAAAAATAAAACATTCGAAGAATGAAATGAGAACTAGTCTGGTGAAAAGCTAAACTCGTAAAAAAGTACAATTCCTCAACTCATGAGATGCAGCTGTACGGCACTCAAAAGCAGGTGCATTTTATAAGACTTGAAAATCGAATTTCTGACAAATTTGCTCGAACAAGTCTGAAAAAAAACATTGATGTTTTTTATGTGACACATTATTGCTAACAAGAATCTAACAAAAGTTGATGTCATACATTTACAAACTCCAAACAAAAGAACCCTTTTAATCAGTCAATAACAATCATTGCCTGATATATGAGGTAGTAAAGTAACACAACAAAAAACAAAAACAAAAACTAGGTACTCACAATTCTCACCAAATTGAAACTCCAGTTCAATTTGTTACTCTAAAACCCGAAACTCACGCAACGCAATTTCGGTAGATAAAGTTATCAGCATAGAGGTAGTTAAAAGACAGCTAAAACGAGGAATGCACAGCGCAACACCTTTCTTGGTTGACCTGAAAGGTAGGCAGACTGAAAGCGTTCATTTATCAATAAGATATGATGAACAAACTGTCGTACAGAAAAAAAACATAACACTGCTAGTGTTGAAATTAGCTCTCTCTTTCCTTATAAGTAGCGAACGTGTTCTATCTACACTATAGAAAAGTTATGTGCTAATTTTTGCGATAGGGCTATAAAAACCTTGAAGGCTTTTTACTCTCATCCCCATATCTCATCAAAAAAGTCCTTTGTCAATGATGTGTGAGTTGAGGATTGTCGGCAAATGAATTCATGAAACAACAAACATGGACAAAAGAATCGTTACAACAAGTCCGACTAGGAAATCACCCGTCGCATCCTCCGAGATGCGAACTACACAAACCTTCAGTGTAGAAGTGAAACTTTTTTGTATTCCCCATCAGAGTTGCACATTTTTCGTTTTTCTTTTTTTTCTCGTTTTTTAAAGAATTTTTTGTTCAAAAAATTTTCCGTTTTTTAGACTTTTTTGCTTTTTTCGTTTTTTTCGACTTTTTAACTTCTATTTTTTGTTGCTTTTTTCCTCTTTTTTTTCTTCGTTTTTCGAATTTTTTACTTTAAAAAGTCGAAATTTTTTCTCGAGCAAACCTGTTTCCCATCGAAAAATTCATCAAAAAACTCTTTTAAAATTTGTTAATAACTGCTTTCTGCTGAGTTCTTGAATGTACAAAAAATAGTTTCTAAAAAAAAAAAAAAAAAAAAACCCGAAACTCACGCAACGCAATTTCGGTAGATAAAGTTATCAGCATAGAGGTAGTTAAAAGACAGCTAAAACGAGGAATGCACAGCGCAACACCTTTCTTGGTTGACCTGAAAGGTAGGCAGACTGAAAGCGTTCATTTATCAATAAGATATGATGAACAAACTGTCGTACAGAAAAAAAACATAACACTGCTAGTGTTGAAATTAGCTCTCTCTTTCCTTATAAGTAGCGAACGTGTTCTATCTACACTATAGAAAAGTTATGTGCTAATTTTTGCGATAGGGCTATAAAAACCTTGAAGGCTTTTTACTCTCATCCCCATATCTCATCAAAAAAGTCCTTTGTCAATGATGTGTGAGTTGAGGATTGTCGGCAAATGAATTCATGAAACAACAAACATGGACAAAAGAATCGTTACAACAAGTCCGACTAGGAAATCACCCGTCGCATCCTCCGAGATGCGAACTACACAAACCTTCAGTGTAGAAGTGAAACTTTTTTGTATTCCCCATCAGAGTTGCACATTTTTCGTTTTTCTTTTTTTTCTCGTTTTTTAAAGAATTTTTTGTTCAAAAAATTTTCCGTTTTTTAGACTTTTTTGCTTTTTTTCGTTTTTTTCGACTTTTTAACTTCTATTTTTTGTTGCTTTTTTCCTCTTTTTTTTCTTCGTTTTTCGAATTTTTTACTTTAAAAAGTCGAAATTTTTTCTCGAGCAAACCTGTTTCCCATCGAAAAATTCATCAAAAAACTCTTTTAAAATTTGTTAATAACTGCTTTCTGCTGAGTTCTTGAATGTACAAAAAATAGTTTCTAAAACACACACTCTCTGCTGCACTCAAGTATGAAACAAATGAAAATAAGTGTCTATGTACAGAAACAGGCACGCTGAGCAACAAAAAATAAACAGGCACGCTAAGCAATACGTACAAGTACACACTCTTTGCTGACTCTATTTCTGTGCCTCTAAGCTATGCGGTCTTTTAAAATCAAGCTCGCGGGGTTTTTAGTCCGAGGGTTGATGAGCCACGTAACATTCATTAACCAAGGGCGCAGCATCAAATACCGGATCTCCGGGTTGAAGAAGAACAGAATGACGCTGAAATGAAAATTGTTGGCTTTCGATTGATTTTCTTACAAAAAACTCGATCTTGATAAATTCATTAAAAAATTTGAGCAGAGTAAAAAAAACTACTCAGAATCTCACAGTTTAACTTTCTGAGAGTTTTTTTTTTCAAAACGCACCCTTTCTCCACTCAATTACTTTATATGCATCACGCTCGTCTTTTGAAACTTTTTATTTTTTCGGAGAAATATAAGCTGGGAATTTAGTTCGGCAGTTCGTGTTATTTCGGTGTCTGTGGCAAGTTTATCGTAAAATTCATCGGAATTTCTCGCCATTTCTTCGCGAATTCGTGAAATCAAAATTTTATTTCATTTCATAACTTCTGGCACAATAAACAATCAAATATGAAACACAAGAGTAAGCAGATGAAACAAGATCTTGCCTGACGGAACTCGAACTGTTCGAATTTTGGTTCTCTCTGCTCATTGGTTCTCTCTGCATTGGTTCTCTCTGCTCTTGAAGAGAGTGGTACGCTTACTCATCGCTCCCATATTGATTTATCAGTACACCTTATCAACCGTCTCACCGACCAATGTCTCTAGCTAGCGAAGCTCTTCTCAATTCTCTCGACGAATGTATCATCAAAGAAGAGGAGGTGACGGATCCCAACATTCCGAATCACATACTTCTTTTGCTGAAGACATGTTCTTTAGTAATGAAGCAGATGATTTCGGAATCTACAAACAACTGCAATGTCATTGAAACTGTGAAGAATGAAATGGAGGAAGAAAAAAGGCTACGTTCAGTGGTAATAGAACGCGCACCAGAGATTGCCGACAAGAAAGCTTCAGCTTCAGCTCAAATAGCCCACGATTCAGGCATCATTCATACTCTACTCGACGCTTTTGATCTACCGGTCGCAGGAGTCGCTCACTACCGCATGGGAATTAGGAAGAATGATTCAAACGATGCACGTGTTCTCAAGCTCACCTTCCCGACTAAAACGCATCAGAGACAGTTTCTCGCTAAATCGAGCTCTCTCCGCCAGAACCCTCTCTTGAGGAATATATTCGTCCGCCCGAGCTTAACGAAGTTTCAACGCGAACAGGAATATCAACTTCGTCAGGAGAAAAGAAAGCTGGTAGCTGCGGGTCAAGATGTTGTTATATACAATGGCCGACTTATGCCCCGTCGCGAGGTCGACGCTCTTCGTCAATCATATACCAATCGACCCTCTTCCCATCAACGAACGTTCCAAGGAAGTCAGAACATCACTGTGAGATCAACGAAGTCGACTGGGTCATCAGCAAGAAACGTCCAAGTCCTCCGCTCGTCAGAAGTCACCGTTCCTCGACAATCTATTCATCCGACAGTCCACGCAGCCTTGCCGTCAAACTAGCGAAATGTCCAGGTCATGTTTCATCATACCGTTCTATATATTCGAATCCTAGTTCTGTCCGTACTCGTAATTTTCACTCCACTGATATTTTCTTGAAAGTATCGTATTATAATATTCGTTCTCTATGCAATAAACTTTCTGTTTTTCGAATGTATTTAGAGAATGAAAAACCTGATATAGTCTTGCTAACGGAAACTTGGTTGAAGAAAAGTATTCCCGATCATGAAATAATAGGCATATTACCATATGTAATAGTTCGTTGTGATCGTAATAGTAGAGGAGGTGGTGTTGCCTTAATTATACGTGATCACCTTTCGTTCATTGAATCTAGCATCTCCTTTCATCCGAACGAGATATTATTTATTGATCTCCTAGTCACCAAATCAATAGTTCGTCTAGTTCTTTTCTATCGCCCTCCCGATTACAGCACTGCTCAAACAGAATCTTTCTGTGACTCACTCTCGGATATATTTTCTTTCAATGATCATCCACTGCTTGTGATAGGTGATATGAACTGCGATGCCTTAGTGGTTGACAACTCATTTAATCACAAGAAGACTCATGAAATAATTTCCGCTTTTGATTTAGTGTTTCTATGTCGTGAGCCAACTCGTGCTGGTCGCTGTTTAGACTGGATTTTTAGTTCTTCACCAGAAATGTTCACAAATGTGAAAATAATTCCTGCATTTCCCTCTTGTGACCATAGTGGTATTTCTTTCCATATAGCTACATCCGCTTCGTCACCAATCTCTACACCCATTCGTGATTATTCAAGAGCAAACTACGACCTCATAAATCGATTTTTCAGTACCATCAACTGGGAGTACGACTTCGATAGTTTTACCTCTTGTGATGATTTATACTCCCGTTTCACGACTATTGTTACCAGTGCTATATCTCGTTTCGTTCCTTTACGCACCCCACGAGATTTTCATTGTTCTTATCCTCTGCATATCATGAAATTGATTGCTTATAGAAATAGACTGTTCGGTAAGATAGATAAACCAGCATCGCTGGCTCTTTATAAAAAGGCAAGTGTGAAACTCCTTCATAAGATGCGTAGATGGAAACAGTATTCCGAAAAAACCAAATGGAAGCGATCTCGTGATCTTTATAGACATATTTCATCTCTCACTAAACCGAAGCCAAGACCACCGAGATTTTTAACCGATATTACTGGCACTATGGTAACGGATACAATTGAAAAGTGTGATATGCTTGCAAGTGAATTTGCCTCTTCTTTCATAACGGCTGACACAGTTACTCCTTCTTTCCTTGATAGGCCTTTCCCTCCTCTTTCGAATTTAGAAGTTTTCTTACCGCATGTTGTTCTTAGGCAACTTATGAAACTTAAATCTACTGGTAGTACAGGTAGTGATGATATTCCTCAGATAATGTTTAAGAAATGTGCCTCATCACTGTGTCTCCCCCTGACGCACATTTATAACATGTGCATCATGCTCCAATCTACTCCCAAAATATGGAAGCATTCCTTCATTTCTGCAATTCCGAAACCTGGTAAAGATCCTAGTTTTTCTTCATCTTATCGTCCCATTTCCATTCTTTCTCCACCCTCTAAAACTATGGAACGCCTAGTTCGAGACATTCTTGTTAATCATTGCACGAAAAACAACATAATCCCTAGTAACCAACATGGATTCAGAGTAGGTGCGGTGCATCTGTTGTCACTAATCTCTTAGTTTGTGACGATGATTGGACTAATGCTTTATCAATCGGCCAGTGTACGGATGTTATTTATTTAGACTTTTCTAGGGCATTCGATTCCATAAGTATTCCGAAACTCCTCCACAAATGCAAATATTACGGCATTAACGATCCATTGCTTTCCTGGTTACAATCATTTCTGACGGAGCGTAGTTTTTCGGTTCGAATAGGTAAATCGTTTACGAAATCACTGCCAGTGAACTCCGGAGTTCCTCAAGGCTCTGTACTAGGTCCTTTTCTGTTTACTTTATATATCGCCGACATTAATGATGTTCTCGATTGTTTTCCGAATGTGAAGTACCAGGCTTATGCCGATGATATTAAATTATATGTCTCTTATAACAAGGGAGATATGAACGAGAAAAAAGAAGAACTACAAGAAGCTCTTGACTGTGTTCATAACTGGTGCCTTTCCAATCAGTTGACTCTTTCACCGTCTAAGTCCTTCCATTTACATATTGGTTCCAGTAATCCGTCTACTACATATGTCATCAATCAGATATCGATCGACAGAGTACCACAAGTGCGTGATTTGGGCATCCAATTGGCTGCATCCCTACGCCGTAATGACACTGTACTTGATAGGGTGGCCAAAGCTCGAAAGGCTATGTTCTCATTTCTTAGAGCCATCTCTGTCCACGATGCATCTATATTGGTCAAATGTTTTAAAATTTATGTAATGCCTCACCTAGACTTTGCTTCGACGCTTTGGAATCCTCACTACTCGAAAGATTCGACAACGGTAGAAAATGTTCAGAGAATTTTTACACGCATTGTATATTATCGTTGTTTTCCTAACAAAATGTACCCTCAGGCTCTTCCGTCTTATGAAACTAGGCTAAGATGTCTAGGCCTAACAAAATTGGCCGATAGGAGATATCAAAACGACGTTGTCATGGGTTGGAAGATTATGCAGAACCAGTCCATAATTGATAGAAACCGCATATTTAAACAAGGACGTTGTACAAGAACTAATCCTAGTGGTATTCAAGTTGAAAAAACTCGTAACACTGCTAGGTACTACAGCTTCTCTTTGCGAGTTTCTCGAATATTTAGCAAGTTACCTATTGATCTTCTTCGGGAAAAGTCTCTCAAAGCTTTCCGTAAAAAATTGTCTGTAAATAGAATAGTGTTTCGCATTTAATGAAGTATCTAGCCTTCATATGTCATAGCTCTCAATTGTCTTTTTTTTTTCTTCAAACAAATTTATTGTCTATGATGTTTGATTACCAATGCGCATTCTCGAATGCAGATAAAATATATAAAATATATATTTCGTCTTGTATTGTTGCTCATCACTTGACGAGTTTCGAATGGTTCGGATTTCGTCATGTATTTCTCATCACTTGACGGATTTCGAATAGTTCGGATTTCGTCATGCTACAATACTCATCACATGGCGAACTTCCAATGGTTGGAATTTCGTCACGTTACGATGCTCAGCACTTGACGAATTTCGAACTGTTCGAATTTCATCATGTTATGATGGTCGCTTCCTAAATCTCACACTCTCCCCGCATTCTCGCAATTCGCACTCTCCCGGCTATTCAGCAGAATTGTATAGTATGAACAAAACGATCAACCTATACAGACCGGGTTTGCACGAATGCTATACTATTCTCTTTTCGCGACACAGAAAAAGAAAATAGTATAGCGTTCGTGCAAACCCGGTCTGTATAGGTTGCTCGTTTTGTTCATACTATATAAGTCTGCTCTTGTTTTGCTGAATAGCCACAAAATTGACGAAAAAGTGTGGTGGGATAACGGGGAGATTGCGAGATTTAGAAAGCTAAGTCGAATTTCGTCATGTGATGAGCATTGTAACATGGTGAAATTCGAACAGTTCGGAATTTGCGTTGTAGTGATCATCAACCGAAGACAAAATTCGAACCGTTCTAAATTTGCCTTGTAATGATCATCAACCGGTGACGATATTAGAACCGTTCTAAATTCGCCTTGTAATGATCATCAACCGGTGACGATATTCGAACCGTTCTAAATTCGCCAACTCTTATGTCTGCGACACTCAGTGCTTTTGTTTCTTATTCATCTTGCTAAAGCAAAAATCTGTATATTAAATATGACACGTGTTTCTTTTTTAAATCCTCTGTGCAATTTACGGACAAACGAGTTTTTTTACCGCCATGTTTCAAAACTCGCCACAGACACCGAAACAACAAGAATTGCCGAATTAAATTTCCAGCACCGTCTTATTTCCCAAACGACAAAATTTTGAATAAAATGGGCTAAGATCAATTTCAGTGCAGAACAACAGTTTTGTATTTATCTGCCGAAAATCTATCAAATCTAACTTCTCTCTATCTCAATTGAGCTAGCAATGATCCTTAACAGATTGTTCTCTAGCAATACAGTTATCAGTTTGTTTGAAGAGCTATAAAATGGAAGAATCAGTTCGGTCGCCGAAAAAACCTAGCCGATGATCTCCCTTCTGAAGAGAACTCACCCTCCACTTGAGTGTCATGTGAGTGTAGAAGCCGCAGAATGGTCGAGAGAGCAAATGGAAACTGAAGAATATGTAGACGAACGTCCCGTTGATGATACAGGCCTTCAATATAATGATTGAAATTTACGAGCTTAAAATAGCTAAGAAATCATTCGTCAAATTCAAGTCACATTAGCGAATTATAACAGGTTAATCAGATAACAAATTTGTTATGAACGGTTTACTCAGTGAATTGAATGTTCAACTCAGTGAATTGAATGTTTAACTCAGTGAATTGAATGTTTAACTCAGTGAATTGAATGTTTAACTCAGTGAATTGAATATTTAACTGAAAAAAATCACATTTGAATACTCCACCTAGAACATCCAAAATGAACTAAGCAGACCTGTACAAAGAATAGAACTTCCTGATTTTGTCGCTTTCTCTTCACGTTGTTACGCAATTCCGTTGCAAAAACGTTCGTCGCCTTTGCAATATCCTGCAAGTGCAGTAAATATGTAGTCTTTTTGAGTTAACTTTTTGTGTATACATTACTATGTATGTGTGAGGTGGAGGGGTGTGTAACCGATTTTTAATAGTGTGTTAAATCGAGAGACTTTTTCTCTGACCGCAAAGAATCACTCCAGCTGATCTTTATCTCTCTCTATTTCTCTATTTATCTTTCTTTCTCTTTATTTTTCTCTCTCTTTCTTTATATCTCTCTCTTTCTCTCTCTCTCTATCTTCTCTCTTTCTTTATATCTCTCTCTTTCTCTCTCTCTTCCTCTCTCTTTCTTTTTCTCTCTCTTCCTCTCTCTTTCTTTCTCTCTTTCTCTCTCTCTTTCTCTCCATTTCTCTCTCTCTCTCTCTCTCTCTCTCTCTCTCTCTCTCTCTCTCTCTCTCTCTCTCTCTCTCTATCTCTCTATCTTTATACTCTGTTAGATATTTTTTCTCTGAATCTCTTGAAAACATAACCATCCATGATGCTTTTATCTGCGTCTCTCAATATTACATGCTATTTTCTTTTACGCTCTCTAGCGTTTTTTCTCTTATAGTGTAGTCTTTCTCAGAAAGACACACTTTTTATACACTCTCTCCGATGTGTATTTTTGAATCTTTTATTTGAGAATTTTTATCACGTGTTTCCAATAATCACTGTTTTCATACACGCATAATCTATGGGTACGATCTTGGAAGGAAGCCATCTCCTACTCTCGCAACTTGCACTCTTTGCGGTAAAGAATACGTCACGTATTCTTCCGCCTTTGTAGAATAAAGAACACAAAGATTAGCAACAACATTTTATCATCTCAAAGACAAAACGAAACAAAACATAAAATGAACTGAATAGCTTAGTATTTTATTACTTAGAGAAAAACAAATCGAGTAAAAACAAATCTAGTTTCAACAGTTCATTTGGAAAAAAAAAATCTATATTCAGTCAAGGGTTATGTATATTTTTCAAGACGATATTGAAAAATGTGTCACAACCGCTCTTACGGTTGATGTAGACACAGGTGGAACACAAAGGTACCACCAGACAAGGCAAGCCCTCATGAACGACCTCCTTGTTCACAAGTGGAAGGCGCTCACCACAGGCTCGGCAAAGCTGTAGCAACAGCATATGTGAACGTGTCTGGCCTAGATATTGCTGCGAAAAAGCAGCCAGCTTCTCGTCTCCTCTTATGGGGCGATATGGCACCTTCAATAATGTCAGAATTTGATCACAACGAAAAACATTTAATATCATATCTGCCAACTGTAAAATTAACCTCATCAAGACGTCTCTCTTTCGTCTTGGGCTCTTCTACAACCTGGAAAAAAGAGGTTATTTATTCTCAATACCTTGTGAATCAGTTGAAAGCCTACTTCATCCTTAAATATGTTATGAATCAATTTAAACCTTCATCTTCCTTTTGTCGCTTTTCTTCTTGTCCATGTTTTTGCCCATCTCATTCTCGACTTTTGGGGTGTCCATCCTGAATAACTGGAAAAAAAAAGGTTTGTGAAAAAAGATGATAAAACCAAAAAAAAAATCTTTAAATAAGACAAAAGTAGAAAACTAACATATTCTGTAAGCGTTTTGGTTGGGGTCCGGAAGGGGTAAATTTCTGAAATAATCAAAATTTCCAAAGCAAGAGAAGTAATCAAATGTCAGAGATAGATAAAGGACAAAAAAAAAAGAGCACAACAGCTTGACCTTACATCTGATCATGAATGAAGCTAAAATATGTAAATGTCATGTTTCCGGTTAATGAAGCTAAAAGAGCTAAATATCAAGTTTCTGGTCGATGATTATTGTTATCAACTTATGCAATCTCCAGACATTCCATTAGCGAAGCTTGAGATCACGGAACAAAGAGAGAGTAAGAGAAAGAAATAGTGTGTAAAACAGAGAGAGAGAAAGAAAGAGAGAGAGAAACCGGAAGATGCGGGAGGAGGGGGAGAGTGATTGTTTTGATAAGTATAAGATGACTGATTGACGTCAACTTACACTTGAAGGTGTGAAAATTGAAGACGACTTTGCTTCCTTTCTCAATGTTGAAGACGTATTGAATCGGCTTCACCTTTTCGATACTTTCTTTAGATTCGTTAACCTTGCAACAAAAAGTTATTAGTATTTGTTCTTTAGCCCTAAGTTCAATATTACCAACCTTCTCGTATCCTTGTCCGTCAGCACGAATCTTCTTTTCGGCTACGGGTCTTCTTGTATTTTCTCCGGATAAGAACCAATCTGTCAACTGAATTATTGTGTTATTAATTTGTCTAACAATTCCAGATAACTTACGTCAGATCGAGCCTCGGCCATGGACGCTTATCAGAATCCTGAAATGGTTATACTTTATTATTTTGATAATAAACAATCATTTTAAATACAACGTTTATTTTAGCAGATGCCGTGCACTTATGAGGAGTACCTCGAAATGCTGGAACAGGATAGAATACAATATGGAGGCGGGCCCTCAACATCCTCGGATGTTGAGATGCAGAGTTTGGAGTCCTCTACCTTTGAAGAAGATGACTCTGACAAAGAGCAGACTGAAAAGGTATATCTTCATATAACGCCAAAAACAGTAAATAATTGTACAAAAGAATGTATATTAAAGAATTGTCTCGATGTGTCTTGAGCAATGTGAGGAATTTTACATTTTATCATTCTTAAAAAATAAAAAGTTTCCAGGAGCAGATGCCTTGTCCTTATGAGGACGTCGAGATGATGGAGCAGGACAGAATACATTATGGAGGGGGACCCTCTACATCGTTGCATGATCGAATGCAGAGTTCAGAGCCCTCATCCTCCGACGAAGATGACTCAGACGAGGATCAGAATGAAAAGGTAAATCTTGAGAGAATATCAATTGATAATTGTACTAAAGAATGCGATTATTATTATTATTTTTATTATTATTATTATTATTATTATTATTATTATTATTATTATTATTATTATTATTATTATTATTATTATTATTATTATTATTATTATTATTTATTATTATTATTATATTTATTAAAGAATGCGTTTTAAAGGACTGTCTTGTCGTGAACGGCGTTCAGCATGATGTGAGGGACTTTTACAACCTCACCGCAGAAGACAACAGCCACTCTAAAAAATTTGGAGTGGTTCAAAAGAACTTGACCTTCAGGCTGAATGAGTTGGCCAATGGCACGTCCTACATTGAGGATCTCTTCGACAAGGTTAATAACATGATTTATTGAGTTATTATTGTATCCTTGCATACTCGATATCAACATAGAAAATGCTTCTTTTACAGGTAGTCCACGACCTTGTAGAAACATCGAAACCGGCAGGGGGCAATTTGTACGTGTCCGTGGGCGTCACACAGGATGGAAGCACAAAGAACTTTGGGATGAGGGCCGTCTCTTATCCGAGGTTCAGTGCCTCTACGCTTCGGCGCGAGATGACAATCGCCGAGACGAGTACCGGCATCATCGCCCCATTGGTTCTCGGAAACGTTAGTAAACATTCGAATCCTTGTTTCACTTTTCTCATCCCTCAAATGTATAATTTCAGCTTGAAATGCGTGTTTCCTGGGTGGATATGCCATCAGGATCGGGTAGACCGGCCAACAACGCGTCCCGTCGAGACGATAACATCACAAAAGTCATAGGTTGGTGTTGGTGAAATTACAATTTTGAACTATTGGGTTTACATACCGTCTATACATTTCATAAAAGATGTACGAGAACGATATGCTGAACAATTGTGTTGATTAAGGGAACAACTGCCTCCCGAAAGCCATCGCCGTAGGAATTGCCTACTTGAATCGGGAAAGAGACTTCCCCAAATGGAGAGCTCTTTCTCGATTCATGAAGCCTCAGCAGAAGGCTGCTCTGGAGCTACTCAACCGTCTGGGTCTTCCCCAAAAGGAATCGTACGATCTCAAGGATGTCAAGGAGATGCAAGAGAGACTCACCGACTACCAGCTCATAGTATTTGATGGAGCCAAGCATCCATTATTCCGAGGCCCCTTTGCTGGAGATGGAAAGGTCATTGGACTGCGACTCAAGACCAACCACTACGACCACATCAAGAAAATCCCGGCATTCTTTGGTTAGTTGACAGTTTATTGTTTTAATAACAAAGGTCCAAAAGAGAAAAAATCTTTTGTTAGTTGACAGTTTAATGTTTTTAATTACAAATATTCAGAGAAAAAAATTCTTTGATTAGTTGACAGTTTAATGGTTTAATTACAAAGATTCCGAAAAAAAAAATCTTTTCAGAGAACGATTACTATTGCGGGAATTGCAACTCGCTCTACAAGAGCAGAGACGCCCATTACAACTGCCCCATGAGATGCTCTCTCTGCACCCATCCACGCATCGAAGAGTGTAGTGGCCAGCTGCATAAAGAATGCGCTCGTTGTCGATTCGTCTTCAACAACGAGGACTGCTTCAAACGTCATTTGGAGCAAGGTGTCCGAGGAGGTGCATCACGATGTGAGCGCGTTCAAATCTGTGAGATGTGCAATCAGGTTATTCAATTTACTTGATTTGTTCACCCTGGAAAAAAGCGTTACTACATATTTTTTTTGTAGTTGATCAACGAAGGACGGACAGGGCGAGCTCACGTATGCGGCATGTCGTTTTGTCCTCGATGCAAAACGGATATGCCTAAAGACCACCCCACATGCTTCGTTGCACCAGCGAACCCCATCTCCTCCAGATTTCGACTCAAGACTATCGCCTTCGATATTGAGGTAGTACATTTTTTTTTTAAACTAGCTCTTCTCTCACTAGCTCTCTCAAAACTAGCCCTCAACGAATCATTTGTTCAGTCGACAGTCGTGAGCGAGAATGGCAAAAACGTTCACAAGCCGAACGTCATCATTGCCATCCGCTCATGCAGTGCCTGCCAGCACACCACGCCAGAGTCTCACGAGTCTCAAGAATCGTGCAACCAATGTGGAGGGCGTCGTGTCCATGTATGGCATGGTTTGGATGGATGCAACAGGGACCTTGTCAGCGAGTTCGTAAAGTGGCTGAACCTCAAGGAAAACCGTAACGCAACGGTTCTCGCGCATAACCTAAAGGGGTAAGTCAAATTTCTTACTCTCTTGACACTCATATATTTCTTTCGTTTTCTATCCCTCTTCAATCATGTATTGCTTGAGGTATGATGGCCAATTTCTGCTGAGAACCATGATGTCGAGCGACGATGTCCCGAGTAAGATGATACTCTCGGGACTAAAGCTCATGCATATGGTCAACAGGAGCGTGCGGTTTGTTGACACGCTAAACTTCCTGCAGATGCCACTCGCATCATTCCCCAAGGCATTTGGAATACCGGAGCTAAAGAAAGGTTTGTTGTATTCTCTTTCAAGTACAGTTGATGTAAAATATTTTCAATTTGGGGTATTTCCCTCATCTCATGTAAAATATTTTCAATTCAGGCTACTTTCCCCATCTCTTCAACAGCCCGCAAAACTACAGCTACATTGGAGCCATTCCGGACTCCACCTTCTACAATCCCACTCAAATGAAGGAAGAGGGAAAACAACAGTTTTTGGAGTGGCATGCGGCTCAAAGCGAAGCAGAATTCAACTTTCGGCAGGAAATTTTGGCCTACTGCTACTCTGATGTAGCTTTGCTCAGCAGAGGAGCAACGGCCTTCGACACGGAGTGCTTCCGTATATCGGGCACCCACGTTTTCCATGAGAGTGTCACAGCTGCAAGTGCAGCGATGCTCATCTTCCGGAGAAATTTTCTGAAAAAGGAAAATCTGGCGATTGAAGCACCGATACTTCCATGCAAGAGGCAGAGCATCCTGGCCCTCAAGTTTCTGACGTAAGTTACTCAAATGAATTTCAATCTCTTTGTGCTTTGTTCAACTTTAAACTATTGCAGATACCTTCGTGAGACGAAGGGACAAAGGATTCAGGATGCAACGCACGGAGGGGAACACAGAGTCCCCGGAACAAGATACCACGTGGACGGCTACATTCCTAGAGAGGGCAAGAAGCCGGTCGCTATCGAGGTTAGCTGATAATGTTGAAACATTTGGGTTTTTAAAACAATATTTTGTAGGTACATGGATGCTACTACCACGCATGCACCTGCTCGTACCAGGATGACGCCGTCATACTAGGCCGCACCGCTGCCGAAATAAGACGTGACAACAAGTTGAGGCTCAGCGTACTCGAGCCAAACTACAAGGTGAAGGTCTACCGAGAGTGTGAAATCAACAAGATGCTGCGTCGGGATGAGGAAATGAGGACAATCTTCATGAAGCATCGAATTCTAGTAAGTTTTCTTTTTGTTTTGTTCTTAAATGACTTGCCTATAAATTTATAATTGAGGAGCCTCTTGATATCAACGATGCATTCTTTGGCGGAAGAACCGAGACGTTCAAACTACACGCAAAATGTCAAGAAGGATGGAGCATCCGCTATCAAGATGTTTGCAGGTTACTGATTATCTCTTTGTCATGGTCTTTTTTATGTTCAACAATCTACTTTCAGCCTGTACCCGTTCACCAACAAGTACAAGCCCTATCCTATCGGCGTTGGATTCTACGTTTCTGGAGAGGATATCCCGTGCCCAATCAACGATGCACAAGATTTGGGCGTAAATGGATTCCTCAAGTGCAGAGTATGTTTTCTTGATGAACTTGTAACGCTTTCCTGTTTTTTATTTACAATCTTATTGTTCAGGTATTGGCACCATCCAAACTGCATCTACCGGTTCTATGTATGAGAGTGGGAGGAAAGTGCATCTACGCACTATGTCAACAATGTGCTCTGGAAAAGTCCCCAGAGAGAACTTCATGCTCGCATACGGATGAGGAGAGAGCTTTCGAAGGAACATGGGCAACGGAGGAGATCAAACTCGCCTTGAGAACTGGCTATACAGTTCTGAACGCCTATGAGGTAGTCCCTTTTCATATATATACATATATCACAGTCATTCATTACTACAATTCAGGGAAGACATTATGAGAACTGGACCCAGTACGAGATGAATCCTGAAAGCGGGCATGTACGTCACGGCATCCTCTCCGAGTACATGAACACCTTTGTGAAGCTCAAAACGGTTAGTGATTTCAATTATTGTTTAGTAGCGTGTTGTTGATTCTCATATGATCTTCTCAAAAATGAAGCTGTTTGAAGGAGGCAAGCGGATGGCCCAGAGACGTTGGCGATGACGTCATGAAGCAGGCCGAGTACATTGAGGCCTTCAAGCAGAGAGAAGGAGTGACGCTCGACCCTGCAAAGATGGTGCCAAACAGCGCAGCAAGACAAGTCGCCAAGCTGATGCTCAACTCCTTGGTAAGATTCTTTCTGTGTATTAGATAATTACAAACAAATTATTCTGAATTTTTAGTGGGGAAAACTCGGAGAACGCTCGGGAAGGAAACAGCAGGATCGCCTCTCATCATTACAATATGTCGATTTGATGGTTGCTCTCGATAAATGGCCTGATGCTGAGAAGCTATTCACTGTAGCCTCTCATCATTACAATATGTCGATTTGATGGTTGCTCTCGATAAATGGCCTGATGCTGAGAAGCTATTCACTGTAGCCTCTCATCATTACAATATGTCGATTTGATGGTTGCTCTCGATAAATGGCCTGATGCTGAGAAGCTATTCACTGTAGCCTCTCATCATTACAATATGTCGATTTGATGGTTGCTCTCGATAAATGGCCTGATGCTGAGAAGCTATTCACTGTAGCCTCTCATCATTACAATATGTCGATTTGATGGTTGCTCTCGATAAATGGCCTGATGCTGAGAAGCTATTCACTGTAGCCTCTCATCATTACAATATGTCGGTTATTGCTGTTGTGCATTCCTTGTTTTATTCTAGAGTGATGCGTAATTTAAGAATAAACTCTAGTTATCTTTGTCTGTTTAAAAACAATTCGGATCAACTCACTATACGTAATCTTGCCACTCAACTCTACCCTACCAATAGAACGTTTTTCATAGAGTGTTACGAGGACGCAACCCGTGAACCTCATGCTTATCTTTTCGTTGATTTACACAAGAATACAGATGTCAAATTCCGTCTGCGCACAAGTGTTTTTCCTTTGACTGATCGTGTTATTTGTTATATTCCCAAATGAAGAGAGCGGTTTGGTCTGAACAGTGTATCAAGAGCATTGCTTCTCTATCAAAAGACAGAGAATTCAAACAAGGATTACAAAGATTGACAGATAATGAAGTGATCTGTCTTATTGAAGCTATTTGTAACATTCTCTATGGAAATGTTCCGATTCCTAAGAAAACATGTAAAACTATGAAAAAGTTTGCGCCAGTAATGCGTAAACTTGCTCCTATAAGAAACATTCAAAAAGCAAAGAAGACCCTCATCCAGATGGGGGGAGGATTCATTGGACCTATCATACCGATACTTGTGAGCCTGGCGAGTACTTTACTCTCCAATGCCCTCCTTCAATAAAATGGTGTTAGTGCCTGAAGAAAGGTTAGCGGCGCTCTCTTCCATCAAACCGGAAACCCAAATTGAAAGAATAGAGAGAGAATTACGCAGTTTGCTCTCTTCGACAGAGAGTGATGATAAACGTCTGAGATTGTATCAAGCCCTTCTCCAGCAACTCTCGTCAACTATTCATAAAAATATAAATTTTCAAGATGCAGAACAAAACTGGCAGGGAGAGATGTCGACTCACGTTCCAACTAATGCTGATAGTGTAGAAACAACACCTTCCTCTATAAAAACTCATGCTTTAACCCTGAATTCTGAAAACTTATCGACTAAACCTGAGACAATAAAAGAAGAGAAAAAAGAGAAAATTTATTTGGATGAATTGAAATTCACAAATGCTACAGTAAAGTCAAAAGCTGATTTGATAGTTGAAATTTAAGAAAATTTCCCGAAATTTTTATAATAAACGACAAAGGGAAAATTGACTTGGAAAATGAAGAATTTGACGTTTTGCCGATAATTTCGGATCTCTCTAATAGATGGCGGAGTCGTTCGACACCTCCTATGGGTAGCGAAGAGTTTGTTCGAGCACTTGTATCCACAGGATTCCCTGTTGAGCAGATTGCGAACAAGAACCGGTCAGATTTTGCTGTGAGCAAATGGTTCTCAAGTCAGTACACTATAAATTGGAGCAGATATATTCAGACCCCCAAAACCCCGGAGGTTTTAGAGGAGTGAATGCTTTGCTAAAAGCAGCCAATAATGCCGGAATTAAGGTGACTCGTGAAGAAGTGAAGAGATTTCTGCATCAAAGTGATACATACACGGCCCATTATCCGTCTAGAACAAAGTTCAAAACAGGCCAAATTCAGTCGACGGGGCTTGACAGCGATCATCAAGCTGATCTTGCTGTTCTTATTGATCTGAAGACCGTTCTTGGCAAAGTTCTGAAAACGAATAAACTATTGAGGTGTAAAAAAGAGTATACTCTACTCCTCGTTCATTTCAAGCAATGAGTTTTTACCGAGCAGAGGCGCTGATTGTTCACAGAAACCTGTGCAAAAATTGTGTGGTATTTCGGGAACCGAACCCGCGACTTTCGCTTTCCGGGCGATGCTGTTACTTAATGAGATACACACGCATTCGTGATAATGCACATTTCAAGGCCCATACAGGAAAGGTTTTTTTTTTTTGCACTATTTCAAATGGTCCTGATATCCATTATCCTTTTTTATGAAAAGTATTTTTTCACAGTCACTATTTTTCCCATGAATTTACTTTCCTTATCAGAACTTCTCATAACGTTCTATGAATTTATAAATAAGTTTTTGATTTTAATGGAACCAGGAATTTTATGCGTGCGAGAAGAACACATAGGCCCGCCGAAAATTTTAATTTCTATAAACTCATCGTACCAGAAAGGTACTCGAATTTTCTCAAGATTTTTCAGGAGTTAAATCAAGTTTTGTGTATGCTTTAGCGGTTTTCATGTTTTAGATAGGAGCTTAATTATTTTTTTTTCTCTTTTTTTCTTTCAATTTTAACGAAGTTATCCATTTTGGTGAAAGGGGGGGATAAAAGCGGAAAAGCTGCCTGAACGAAGGAGGAGAGGAAGAATGATAGGAGGGGGGGTTGAAGACAGCAGAGCTGTATTTGTCAGAAACAAAGGAAGGGTTTTATGGGGACCAAGCAGCAAAGCCTTTCGAGCTAGAGAAATAAGAGAATTGTAGTATCAAAGGCAGCGAAGCTGCCTGAGCTGCATAGAGGAGGGATCAGAGAACAAGTATGGAAATGAGGCAAGGAAGCTGCCTGAGCCTCAGAAAAGAGGAGGGGTAGGAAAACGAAGGCAGCGAAGCTGCCGAGCCAGAAAGAGAAAGAGGATTTTTTAAACAGAGGCATCGAAGCTGTTTGAGACAAGGAGAAGACGAGTAGGGAAAGAGAAGTATTGAAGCTTCCCGAGACAGGGAGAAGAAAAAAATCAAACTAATTCAGTGAATGAAGATCATGAAAAAGACAGCAGAAAGGAAAGAGGAATAACGAAGGCAGCGAAGCTGAGTCAGGGAAGAGGATGATAATGAAAAAGGAGGCGAAAGGAGTAGTATGGAAACGAAGAGTAAAGAAGAGTATGGTAACGAAGGCAGCGAAGCTGCCTGACTCAGGAGGACCTGAGCCGAGAGAAGAGAATAAGGAGAAAAAACAAATGCAGCGAAGCTATCTGATCCATGAAAAGGAAGGAGAACTATTTGTGAGCGAAGGCAGAGAAGCTGCCTGAGCCAGGAAGGAGAGGATAATCAGGGGAAAGATCAGAATTACTTGGCTAACAAAAAAAATATGAGCGTCTCCAAAGGGGACGCTATTGCAAGCAATTGATGCTGTATTGCTAACTTCCCCAATCTTCCTGAAAGAAATGCATTCGGATAGTGAATATGCTTAAAGCTACGCGCTCTCCATCAAGCGATGGAAAGAGCACATGGCGTTGCAATTTTGAACATCGTATGAGGCACCGTGCTCTACGTGTTGTGTCTTTCCCAAAGACGCTCTCCGATCGCTCACTCCAATACAGTAGACTAGCGAAATTGCAACATTCGTTTGCCAGGGTGCAACATTCGAATACATTCTTCTTTACAACAGTGTAACTTCTTTTTATGAAATAAAACATTAATAAAGCTGTAATGTCAGCTATAAAAGATACTTTTCTTGGGTAAAAAAACATGGAGATTCCAAATAAAAAAATTTAAAGAAATTCCTTCAACTTCGAAAGTATTTTCTCTCTCTTTTCGTATCTTTTCCAAGTTTTCCCTCTCATATTACAGTTAGTTCTAAACAAAACTATTTGAAAAGAAACCTGATAAGAAAAAGACATGAGAAGAGAAAAAGAGAGAGAAAGAGGAAAATATGAAACGAAAACGAAGGCAGAGGAGCTGCCTGAGGCAGGAAGACAAGGAGAAGTAGAAAAACGAAGGCAGCGAAGCTGTCTGCGGGAGGGAGAAAATAAAAGCGGGAAAACGAAGGCAGTGAAGCTGCCTGAGGGAGGGAGAAAAATAGAAGTGGGAGAACAAAGGCAGCGAAGCTGTCTGAGGCAGGAAAATAAGGAGAAGCTGAAAAATGAAGACAGCGAAGCTGTCTGAGGCAGGAGGAGAAGGAGAATAACGAAGGCAGCGAAGCTGCCTGAGGGAGGGAGAAAAATAGAAGTCGGAGAACGAAGGCAGCGAAGCTGCCTGAGGCAGGGAGATAATCAGAAGCAGGAAAACGAAGGCAGTGAAACTGTCTGAGGCAGGAAGATAAGGAGAAGCTAAAAAATGAAAGCAGCGAAGCTGTCTGAGGCAGGAGGAGAAGGAGAATATAGAAGGGGAAGTGAGATAAGGAGAAGCAGAATAAAGTTCAGAATTGACTAGGCTCGCAGAATGACTTGGCTAACAAGAGAGTGACATGCGTCCCCAAAGGGGACGCTAGTCTCTCAAATTATACCATCATCCTCTGCATCAATGCACTGTTTTCATTGATAAAACTAGTATACTGGCTTTATTCGGTAAAAACTAGTACTCAGTTGTCAATTGATTTTTTGAGCCTGTTGTTAGTAGCACCTCATAATAAACATATTTAAAGGTTTTTGCAAAGTTTTTGTTAGAACTTGAACTGCATATATGTATTATCTAGTTTTCATCTTATGAGTTATCAAACAGTAGCCAGTGGTTCTAGGAGGTTGGGTCTTCTCTTATCCCAGTGGAGCGCTTATCCTGTACCAAGGCGGGAATAAACTCAACAGAGCTCTTTTTCAATTTATATTATTAATATATTTTCATTATTATCATGATTTTATTAGCTTTACTATTTTAACTTAAATAATTATTAATCTAATTGGTATTATCATCATCATAATTATTACATATCTAGTATGATCAAAGCAAGAAACAAAAAAAAAACCTTCCGGCTGGGGTGAGTACCATCTCGTTTCCCTTCTCACTAATTTTTCGCCACAGGTCTTCATCATCCAGGCGAACACGAATGATTGGCCCTGAAGCGATCCCACCTTTTCTTTACGAACAATCAAGTAGTTTCTCTGTTTCACCGTAAGCAGTCTTGCTTGTTTCCATAAAAGACCCGAAAGTTTTATGAGAACTTATCTTCTTGGTCATATTTTTCTATCACAAATTTTTTCTAATAGTAATACTAAAAAGTATTTCCTCTTTTAATACTCTGATGAGGAGTTTTCAAAGATTTTCATTCAATGAAAGTATAATGGACAACCTTTTGCTGACACTTCTATACTTTTGCATCCTCTTCGCAAAAGTAGCAGTCTTTCTCTTTATGTCAACCTCTTTTTCAACGATTTTTTCTTCTTTATTTCTCTCTTCTTTCAATTTATCGCACTATCTTTGATTATGTCTCTTTTCTTCTCTTTCTTATCACTTACCTAATTCCTAAATCACGATGCAGCTTCATTTCTACTCAGCTAGTCATTAATAACCAACCAGAGCCGTTAGCTGACAAAGTGGAGCTGGCGGATGAAGCTGATGTCATTAGTTGTTGAACTGCAGTGTGTCTCTTCAACGGTATATGATCAGTCGGATCTGAATCTTCATACCGCCAGTTAGGTGATAGAACTAACACGAAAGAAAATGTACATGACGAAACCGATTTCTTTTCCTCGTAATCTCTGTATGAGAGCTTGAAGCTAGTTATATGGTGTGAAAACATCATTTCATTACATACAAACCACATCTGATATATGCACATAAAAGCTGTTCCTTTTGCTTGAAAATTTTCCTTAGTTATTTGTATACAGAAATGTGAAAAAGTTTACATCGTCATGAAAAATGAGCACGCGATTCTCTTAACATGAAGTTTTGCTTATACATATAATACATACATACAAAAAAATTCATTCTTTTCTTTTTCAAACCCCGGAGATGGTCGGGTCTATCATTTCTTCTTCACACTGACTTCTACTCGTCTCTACTTCATTGAATTACCAGATTTCTCTTCTGTCTTCTTGGGACTCAATACTTCGTGAATCTCTTCGGTATGAGGTTGAAACGCTAAGTGGTCTACCAAGACTCTTCAGTGCAACGCCACAGTTGCTTATTCCTCTTCCGAAGATTTTCTACTTTTTCATTTTCTCATTGTCAACCATGTTAGCGATGACCCTGAACCAGTTGTCCTTTGGCGATAAAGAATATCAATATCAAAAGAAGACTAAAGGAGCAATGAGAGTTCAAATACAAGTTTCGGTGTTTCAGGTTGAAAACTGTACTCTCAAAAACGGCTATTGCAACAAACAAAAAGCACTCAACGACCGAGGCGGTTTACTCACTGAGAAAAAGGACGCTGAACGGAAAGGAGTTTTACCCCTTCAGTTTAGAGTTTTTCACTCTACTAAACACGAGCCCTAGTCTACTAGCTCCGCCCCTCCACAGTAAACTGGCTGGGTGGGAAATCGGAAGAGAGAAATTACCGGAAGAGTGTATTTTTATGCCACCCCGCTTCTTCGTGGGAATGTTCTTTACCCGATGTGCTACAATCTCACGTTTACAAAGCCGACAATCGGATATCGAGAGAGAAATAGAGTTAGGAAGAGGCAAAAAAATACGTTCTCTTAGAAAGATCGAGAAGGATATGGGAAAGATACTTGAATAGAGGGAAAGAAAGAGAGAAGGGAAAGAAAGAGAGCTTGAAAGAGAGAGATGAAAAAGAGAAAAAGGAAGAAAGAGAGAGAGAGAGAGAGAGAGAGAGAGAGAAAGCAAGAAATAAAGAAAATCAAAAATATGAGAGAGGTTATGGCTAGATAAAAGGGGGAAAAAGAGTCAGAAAAGTCTATTTAATCAAAAAAAATTGAGCGACTAGAAAGAAAGCATTGAGAGAAAAAAAATGTGAGCGACTAGGAAATGCTATTCGACGAGAACTGGGAACCAGTGAGCATGAGGATGTTCGACTTCTCGGTACAGTTAATTCTCATGGGATTTACCATTTTGCCTGTGTGAGAAAGTGTACAACTAGAGTTGGAAAGAGAAGACAAGCCGGCAGGGAAGAGGAAAGATGGTGTGTGAGAGTGGGAGTGCGAGAGTGATTCAGAAAGCAAAAGAGAGTCAAAGAGAGGGAGAAGCAGGGAGAGAGTGAGAGAAAGAGACAGCCAGAGAGCTAAAGAAGGAAAAAGAGAGTGTGATAGAGAGGGTTGAGTAGAGAAAAGAAGAATAGACCATGAGAAATAGAGAGTGTTATTCTTTGAAGTTTTTGAAGATGGCTGACTGCCAGAACCTCGAAGGAAGTGATAAGTTGACCTTCAAAAATCAGTAAATTTTCTTTATGTGATAAGAGAATATTCAACTCTATTTCCTTTTTTCCGGCTGATTTCTTATTCCAGATTTCATCTCGTAACGGTTCTTTTCCAAGGAATATACTTTTCGGGAAGAACCGAAAATTTAAAAAAAAACCCTCCTTTATTCTGAACACAGAGTAAATATTCGAGCAGAAACCAAAACGGGTACCTAGGCTTCGATGAGAATTGAGTGGTTCTTTAGAAGACAAGTTTAGAGCATACATAAAACTTTGTGTTGAATTTACATCTCTTCCAAACCCAAAACTCTTCCATTTCATTTTTTTCTTTTCTTGTGGTCCCATCTCGTGTGATAAATACAAATAAAGATTGAACGTCAAAAAGTGATTCTCAGATTTATGCAGAGCTTTGTTACGAGACGAGAAGAAAAACCTCGAAACCCTCAGTGAATTTATGATTACGATGAAGAGAATCTTCGAATTCTCAATAAAATTAATAGCAAGATTTGAACTCTTTGAGGCCGTCTCGTCTAAAATATGATCGACACTCCTGTCTACAATCGTATTGCACTCGTAATCTCGGACAGAGATATGAACGATCGATAGGAAAAAAATTTTTTTTTGAATTTTTTTCGACGTACTTTTTTTTTCCGCAAGAGTGAAGACTACTTCAGTGAAGCCATAAACAGAAAGAGCCAAGGAGGATCGAAAACAACAACTTTGTGTGAGTTTGTGCTCAGAACCTTGAATTTCATTATCGGAGGCATGTAATATTAATCAAACGTGGATGAAACTCACGACATAAGAAAAGAGAAGATAACGAGATGAAAAGGATTGAAAAACCATTCCAATAATGAAGGGAAATATTTCCAGGGGAAAGGCAAACAGGCTAGCATTGGGAACCAGAAAGCATGGGAATATTGAGCCACTAGGCACTATTATTTCTCATGTGATTAACCGTTCCCGGAGGATGAGAAGATATTAGGTATGAATTCGAGCTGAGACTGGGCACTCCCAAGGCAAAGTCAGAGACATTCTTGAATACAGTCAGAATGAAGCCGCAAGTCTGAATAAGAGAAGGAGTTACACAGGAAGAATAGTAAAGACCAAAAGTTCAAAGAGGAAAGTTCAAAGATGAAAAGAGAGGGAAGAATGAGAAAAAGTATGTAGTTGAGGAAACTAGTGATAAACTTGCAACTTCAGGTTTCCACCACAGAGTAAACCATCCACTGACAAGTCCATTTGAAGAAAGCGGCAGAGAGAAAGAGAGAGAATAGAAAGTTAAAGGATAAGAAAGGGTAGAGAGAGAAAGAGAAAAGACAGAAAGAGAGAGAGAGAAAAAGAAGAGAAAGAAATTACAGAGATAAAGAAAAAGAGAGAAGAAGGGAGAGAAAAAGATCATGAGATACTGATAGGCGTGTAATCCCAGTTTCTTGTAGACCAATAAACAATTTCTTGCCAAGCCCATAGTTTCCCTCCGTTGTGACTAATGAATGACTCGAGAGTGAGGCCATACTTATGGAAAGGATGCAAATACTGTAAATCAGATATCATATAAAGAGAGATATATAATAGATAGTTTAAAAAGATACATATATCCTTATCTTTTATCAAGAATAAATACTGACCTACTTTATGCATTTTGGCCGAAGGAACACAGAAACTAGCGGTGGCGCAAAGCAGGCACCTTTTCTAAGCCTCCAATTTTGGCTTTACAATGGGAAAGACTATAAACGTCTGGGACCTGAGAGATATTGTGATGGGTTTATGGCTGGCACCTGATTTGTTTTCAGTTGATGATCATAAATCGGTTGTTTCGAGATCCGCACTGAGAGCTTTGATGGAACAGGGACTTATAGTAGATGCTCATTGATAGCAGCACGAAATATTTCAAAAATTCTTTCACTTGTTTGTACAAAGAGGAAATAGAAAATTATATTTTGAGTTCATATCTCAAAATCTGTTTAGCATACAAGTAAATCTCATATTTCATGTTTCAAATGTGCCCATCTTTCTCAGAATCAGTCAATGGTTATTGAAAAAAATCTTTTTTTCTCCTTGCGAAGTGAGAGATTTATTTGAGTTTTGAAGAGCAACCATTTGTTAAATCTTACGTTCTCTTTCTATGTAAACCAAGTTGTTTACCTCAGACCCATTCACTTCATTGTAAAAATGTCCTTTTTCTCCTTGTTCAGAAAGGAAGAAACTCTGGGAAAGGATTGTTTCTCAGATTAATTTGGCAAAAACAAGCTTTTATAATTATGGGAGCCTAGCTGAATCAACTTTTCTCACAGAAATTTTTTTCTCAATCTTCGACTGTGATACTATTCGATTCCACTATCTTCAAGATTCTTGCAGTCTGCCATTCTCTCAATCCCTCTCTCAATCCCTCTCTCATTGTCTCTCTGACTCTCTGTCTCTCGCTAACTCCCTCGCTCTCGCTTACTCTCTTTCTCTGTATATTCTCCGCTTTCTCTAATAACCTCTAACTTTCGTTTCCTACACGCATCTCTGGTCCTCTATTTTTCCCTCTCTTTCTAATTTCAGTTCTCCAATTTCCAGGCAAGATAGTGAATCCGATGAAAATTAAAAGTTCCAAGTAGTGTAAAATTTTCATGCTCAAAGGTTCCCAGTTCTGCTGATCAGCCTTTCTTGTGTTTCTCCCTACACCAGATTCTTTTTAAATTTAATTTTTTATTTACTCGAAATTTTCACTATTTTTCTTATAATCCCTTTTCTGCATTGTCTCTCTTTTTTTCTTTTCATCTCGCTCTCTTAATATGTTCTCTCTCTTTCTCTGCGGCTTCTTCTTTTCTACTCCCTCTTAACTTTCTCACTTTCCATTTATTTATCTCTTTTCTTCCCTCTGTTGCTTTCTCCAACTATCTCTCTTTCAATTTCTCTCTAGATCTCTCTTTCTCTCTTTTCTCTATTTCTGTTTTTCTCTATCAGTCTATATTCTGTCTCTCTTTCTCTTTTTTCTATTACTTTCTCTCCCCCTTCTGTCTATTTTCTACCTCCAAGTCGTGATAACACATTCACTCTTTATATAACATATCTTCTTTTTAATATCCGATTATCGGCTTCGTAAACGAGAGATTGTAGAACAGTTGGTAGAAAACATTTCTTCGAAGAAGAAGACAGGGACATGAAGATGATGACTTCTTATAATGACATTCTCCCGCTTCTCTACCCAGTCAGTTTACTGTGGAGGGGCGGAGCTACATAGTAGACTGAGACTCGTGTGTATTACGGTAAAGAACAATTAACTGAAAAGGTGAAACTTCACTGATTACCTTTTCCAGAGTGAAAATTTTTTTGTCTGAAAACTTTTGGTCTGAGAAAATTTTAACCCAGAATCTTCACCCTATATTATTCCATTCGAGAATTTTATTTCGAACCAATTAAGTATTCTCAAAAGATTTAAGAATACATAAAAAAATTTCATTTTTTATACATTGTTTTCCAAGCAAAAACTTTTCTTTTTTGTTTAAAAGTTGCAAAAAAACATCTCAAAATATCATTGCTATAACATGAAAAAAGAACAGAAAATATTGTAATAATTTTATTAGAACTTTCATGCCGCCAACTTCTATCCTACACACTTATCATTATATCACACTGCCTATTGATTAACTTTTATCAAATACGACAAAGTTGAATAGAGCACGTTGGTTGTTCTTGACCATTTCTGAAAATTTTCAATCAATTGTGTTTTAAACCATTCAACTGATCGACTCGGCATAACTCCTTTTACTTCGAATCCTATCACTAAGTGAGCTTATTTTCCTGAATGTTGCAGTCGAAAAGGTTTGAATCGCAAATGGAAGTCTCCTTGTGAGGCTCGTGTGTATGAGGGTAAAGAATACTGAAGTGGAAAGATGGAATGCCTATCTGTTCAGTGTTATATTGCCCAGTGTGTATTTTAAAGATAGTCATTGACTGCCTTTTCTCGAGTAAAACATTGTTGAGAAAACAGTTTTTTGGTCTGAGCACCGGAACGCTGTCTTTTTGACTTTTTGCTTAAGAATTCTCATAGCTTCATTTGTCTTTTTTGTTGAATGTTTAAGAAGAAGGTTATCATAATAAACGAAGAAGAAAAACATTTCTCATGGCCGATTTAGCTTCTTTTACATCTAATTTCTGTATACATAAAACTGTATGTCAAACCCTGCTTTCTCATGAAGGTTTCTTATAAATTTGTTAATTAAACACACGAAATAAGGTTCTTCTAAAGATAGTGCAGGGAAGCGATCGAAAAAACTGGTTCACTCGCAATAATGAAACCGGCATCTCATGCGACAGCTCCAGTGGGTTCTGCCAAAGCGAATTCGTTCTGCCAAGAAGTACTCTCAAAAGTCCTCTCGAACGAAGACTCAAACCTTGTCTCTGAAAAAAAATAAATTAAAAACCAAAATTAATGCAAACACCATCACTACCACTGACACTATCGACAAAACCATCACCAACAACACGATTATTACCAAATCCAAGGCGCCTGCTTCCGTTTAGCCTATTATGGCTTCCTCAATGCAGCCCCTCTCTTCTGCAGACAGCCGGGTAACCCCTGCTTTCTTCTTTCGTTCTACAAAAATCTCCATTTCTGCCCACCAATCAGCTCATCCCCATTTATCATACTTGAGGGCAATCATTTCTCGGTTGTCTCCTCTTTCACTCGGTCGATTCTTCTTCCAGTCGTTCGTTTAACAACGGTGTGATCACTGTTTTTTCCTATGAGACCTCTCTAAACAAATTTATGATTTTGTCCCATTAATCAGAAAGCGTTTCAAAAAAATCTTATTCAGCTCTTACCTGTGTTTTTTTTCCCTGAAATATTTCCATTGTAACCTGACTTCCTGAAAAATACTCAGAGGTAGACCATTAAATTGGCTGTAGAGGGCTTAATGTTAACAACTGTGTGATTATTTTTATGTTGACATAATAACTTGTTGACGCCGTGGATCGTACCCAATCCGTATAATAGTTCGATCGTTATTTGTCCCAATCAGACAGCGCGTCTAAAAAATTTCTAAAAGAGCTTAAGCAACCCTTGAAAACAAGTTCTTCGTAACGCAGAGACGAAGATGGCTCCGCGAATAAGAGTTGCTCAAGATAGTCTCTTACATAGATGAGAGAAGCAGAAAAGAATGATTAAGACAGAAGTGGTTGCATCAATTGCCTTATAGTGTTGACTTTCGAAAACACAGACTGTTTCATGTGATTTAAGCTAAGATGCGAGGAAGCTTAAAAAATATTCTGATTTCTAACCCACACCATTCATCGAGTCATACTCTAGAAATCTTTCATCCAACAGGAATCAAATATTCACAGTTACACACTCAGTATCGATTAGAGAGCATTGAACAAGAACTGTGTTCGCATATATATGTGAGCCTCTATAAATTGCGTACTCCATGTAGAATTATTTCATGTACATACCTTTTGTCTTCCTCTGTTCCTTGTGTTTTCTTAAATACTGTTGTGGGTCGCACACATGATCGGAATCGTACGATGAAAATATGATACACACGCACATTGTGACGACAATGTCAAGCACCATCAGCCATGCTTCCACCGTTTTTTTCTGTCACACTCGAAGAAGCAACTGTATCTAGAAAGTCGATCATCCAGTCGCCAGTCCTTTGCTGACTCTCCCATGTTCATGTTCACTGAAGAAAACCACCAAATATCAAAAGTAGTAAGAAAGAAGTGCCTGTCCCCACACGCCTTTTTCTAATCGCCTCCGCCTCATTGACCTCATCCATTATATACATATAATAATGAAATGTTTTACATGACAAATTACATGAACACTTTTTTCAATGTTGAAGAAATCATCATGTTCAATGATGAAGAAATCATAAATCCATATCATATGAATCATCAACCTATCGCAGAGAGTAATTCCGCCAAAGACCGTGGAGTAATATTTTTCGATGAATTTTCATATCTTGACCATATTTATACATGAGAATTGTAAAAAAGCTTCTTCTATTGTTATCTTTAACATGCTACTGAAAGCATTTAAGACACAATGTAGAGAGACGCGCCCAATTATTGCTTGTGCCGTTATAATGTAGTGATCTACATTTGTACTATGTTTCTTTTTGTTTTAATTTTTCTTTTGGAGGCCTCCTTTCGATGTCTCCTTTCGATATTTCCTTTTAATGTTAGGTTTGCGTACCTCTCGCGCAGTTCGGCTGGCCAGCCATATTGTTGTTCATTTTTTCCTTGATTCAGTTTTCTGTGTTTCGCTTTTTTTCGATTGAATTAGAATTGTGTTTTTAATAAAGAGATATTCTCTCGCGTCCGTTGTACAGAGTTCCCCAGGGAGGGGAACTAACCTACAACCATCTCTTCCTCTTCTGACCCCGACTTTCAAAATCTTTGTTTTACCGGTATTGGAATACGCTAGCGAGCTTTGAAATCCAACATTTTCGGGTCTGGTAAAACAGCTCGAAAAAGTCCAACGCTTATTTACAAGGCGTTTTATCGCGAGAGCCGGCCATCCTTCACTACCTTATTCAGAGAGACTTCCTATTCTAGGCCTTAAAACTCTTGAATATCGCCGATCTCTTGCCGATATAACCTTCATTCATAAATGTATTCATCAGAAATGTGACATAGATACTATGCACTTAAATCGGATATCTGCTGTTAATCGCTTTTCTCGTCATTCTCATCCTCTGCGTCTTGTTCAACCCGAAAATTTCTTATCTAAATGTGTTTCACGTCAATTATCAGTTTGGAATTCTTTTCAATATGTATTCTTGAATAATCCTAATATAAAGGTATTCAAAAAGTATTTACTCAGTTTTCCAGTTGATTTAATTGTACCCCCCCCATGTTTCCGATAATTGAAAAAAACTTTACTGTGTTTTATTAATTTAATTAAGTTTTACTTTATTCCCTCACCCCTCCCCAGTTTTCAAGCGACCCTTCACTCATACAAACACCGCCACTAGAAAGAAAGTCAATGCAGCTCTCAAAGCTAATCAACTTTTGATTCTTTTTGTGCTTGAATTCATGTGTATTCACTTCGAAAAGGTAATTAAAAAGCTGCTACATAGAATCAAAATTCTCGACAGCAACCTCCAATTTTTATCAAAGAAACCGCTTCGTCGACAAATGAAGAAACTACTGAAAAATTAAGTGTTGTTCTTTAAAAATCTACCTGCGAAAAATTAATTTGAAAGTTTTTATTTCGCAAGACCGCTCTATAAGATGTTCTACCGTAAGGCCGCTTCATATGACGCACTAAAAATTATTTTTGCAACAGTTTTTCATAATTTTATCATCGTAAGAAATTTTTCTAGAAACTCTGAATTTCTCCAAGAAAATAATTACTATTTTCAGACAGATGAGCACTTATACTGCTCTCTTTCTGAATTTTTATCGGCGTAGCTGCTTTCTACAAACTTGGGAAGGCCGTTGTGCATTCTTTTATGAGCTGAAAGAGGAGATGCGAAATGAGGTTAGTCTTGAGACTTTTAAATTTTTTCATCGGAAAAAAATTTGATAAAAAACGGTTCTTATCTGAAGAACGCGAGATAAGAATTGATTGAATTGTGGGAACTTTGTTACTTGGGACGGGGGGGGGGTGCTTTACTTGGGGGGTGTGAGCTTTACTTGGATAGTGGTCAAGTTACTTTTCACTGATTTTTTTTCGCGAAGGCTTAGTTAAAATGTAGGCTCCTATTTTCTCATGATCATACTGGACTTTTTGGTGCTTTTTAACTGGGTGGACGCTTCACTTGACGGGGGGCTCCGCTTCACGCTTCACTTGGGGGGGTTGAGATGTGGTTTTAGAGAAACGAAAGTTTTTTGTTTCCTTATTGATTGATGATGATTTTGAACATAGCTCACCAAACTTGTGAAATTTGTCCCGGTCGCCCTCCCAGTATCTCATAAGTTTTTGTACCAGTGAAAAAATGTAACAGACGCTGGCTGATTTGTAAAAAAATAACTAAATATTCGTGAGCTTACGAAATTTTGGATGTAAAACTCGGACCTTGACTCTAATTTCGAAAAAAATTGTTGATGACTCTTCTTCCCCCTCGGTCGCCCGGTCAACCGCCCGATAAGTGAAATTTCATCACATCCTGGTGACCTATGATTTTTAAGGTTCTCACCAGGGAAAAAATGGGAAAACGAAGGCCGGGAGAAAGGAGAAGCAGAAAAACGAAGGCAGCGAAGCTGGCTGAGGGAGGGAGAAAATTAGAAGTGGGAAAACGAAAGCAGCGAAGCTGCCTGATGGAGGGAGAAAAATAGAAGTGAAAAAACGAAGGCAGCGAAGCTGTCTGAGGCAGGAAGATGTGAAGAAGAAGAACGGAGGCAGCGAAGCTGCCTGAGGCAGGGAGAAAAGGAGAAGCAGACAAACGAAGGCAGCGAAGCTAAGGAGTACCAAAACTGAACAAAGACAACGAAGCTGCCTGAGCCCGAGAAAGGAAAGGAAACGCTTAGAAACTGAAGCAGAGAAGTCTGTGAATCACTTGGCTAACAAGAAAGTAACAAGCGTCCCCAAAGGGGACGCTAGGGGGGGGACACAACATTCACATGCATTATCACTCTAAGTTAAACGCCCAAGTTAGGCAAAATTTTTTAAATTCGTTCGTAGACCCATTGGGTAAGACGGAGAAAAAAACCTTAGATAAATCAAAAACTTACACATATTTTGATTCATCTAGAAAATATGCAGCAGACCAGCGGAAGCTCACTGTTCTCGTTAAAAAGACAGACCTCAGCAAAAAAGAAAGACAGACCTTGGCACAATAATCAAATCTCTTCAGCAAAAAAGTTCGCGAATTTTACCCCTTATGATTGATGGGAAACAATGAACAAATGAGGTAAACGGGGAAGAAATTAGCGAAGCTGCCTAAGCCAGGGAGTGAAGAACGAATAAAAAAAAGAGCCTCGAAGCCATTTGGAGCGATAGAAAGAAATGTAAAGAAACTAAGACAGCAAAGGTGCCCGAGGCAGGGAGTAGAAAAGTATGATGCTCGAATCAGACTAAAAGTATGAAAACTTGAGTAAGGAAGCTGTCTGAGCCATGTGAATCACTAGGCTAACAAAAAAGTGACAAGCGTCCCCGCAGGGGACGCTAGTTTAATAATTGAAACACACATAACATACAAGGCACATAATGAATGAAATCCATCGCACGGGCAAAAATCTGGCACTCGGCTGGGACCGAACCTCCGCTGCCTAACCGGGGCTTGTAGAGAGTTAACCAATACACCAACCAGGCACACATTGTCCCATGCGATTTCCTGCTATGTCTAAGGCACGATGGCCGTTCTTTCTAGTCAAGCATGCTGATGAAGCAATTGCGTCATGAAAGGAGTGTAACTCCACAATCCATGATAAAGACAGAAAGATGATGGTAGAGAGATCAATTTTTTTGATCTTTGTTAATCGTTTAAAGCAACGATGGGCTGAGACTATAATGAATGAAATCCATCGCACGGGCAAAAATCTGGCACTCGGCTGGGACCGAACCTCCGCTGCCTAACCGGGGGCTTGTAGAGAGTTAACCAATACACCAACCAGGCACACATTGTCCCATGCGATTTCCTGCTATGTCTAAGGCACGATGGCCGTTCTTTCTAGTCAAGCATGCTGATGAAGCAATTGCGTCATGAAAGGAGTGTAACTCCACAATCCATGATAAAGACAGAAAGATGATGGTAGAGAGATCAATTTTTTTGATCTTTGTTAATCGTTTAAAGCAACGATGGGCTGAGACTATAATGAATGAAATCCATCGCACGGGCAAAAATCTGGCACTCGGCTGGGACCGAACCTCCGCTGCCTAACCGGGGCTTGTAGAGAGTTAACCAATACACCAACCAGGCACACATTGTCCCATGCGATTTCCTGCTATGTCTAAGGCACGATGGCCGTTCTTTCTAGTCAAGCATGCTGATGAAGCAATTGCGTCATGAAAGGAGTGTAACTCCACAATCCATGATAAAGACAGAAAGATGATGGTAGAGAGATCAATTTTTTTGATCTTTGTTAATCGTTTAAAGCAACGATGGGCTGAGACTATAATGAATGAAATCCTTCGGTATCAAAACCGAGCCAATTTCCTGTAAAAAAATTTCCATATTTGGACCATACATGATCAGCCTTGGCGGAAAAACTACACATCTCGCGCACTGGAAGATGACACCGAATTATTCGTCAATCTTCTCTCTACTTATTTAGAAAAAATCAAATTTTAATATTTTAACTTTCTTGGTAAGATGCGCCCTAATCCATCTCGAGCTGCAATTCTGGATTTAAGCAGTGCCGGTCACCCCGCTTCAGAAATCATCCGTCTACTGGGCGTTCCTCGTTCAACCGTTTATAATACTCTCAAACGTGGTACGTTCTCTGACCGTCCTCGCACAGGCCGTCCAGCTTCTGCCACAACTCTTCGGATCTGGAAAATTGTCCAGAAACGAATCAAACGCTTCATTCATTCTCCTCATTTTCACCCTTCAAAGATGGTCGTCTTTTCTACCAAACATTCAGCTCCGATAAATTAATTATTCTTGTCGTCCGAATGACCCAAGCTCGTGTCATAATCGCCTAGTACTTCGTCTACTAAACAATTCTCGACAAAATGCTACGCAGTGTTTTATTTTTAAATTGAATATTATATCTCATTGCTCATATCAATCAATGGCTTTTGTCGACGTAGTTCGGCCGAGATCACAATTCAAATTTCGAGCCGAGAGAAGAAGAACCTCTCGCGCTCGAGACGACAAGACCCAAGGTCTTGGCTGTATTCCTCAGTTTTCTTCGTGTGCTCGGCCGAGTAACACCGAAACTCCTGAGCTCTGCTCAGTTTACCTTCAATGCTTGAGCAAGAAGGCCCTGCCTGTTCTATGGCAGAAGAAGGATGTTCTCATTCCTTGCAAACCTTTCAATGAATTTTCTCTATGTTCAAGAGAAAATGTTTTGAAAAGTTTACTATCTTTCTATTCTAACTCAATACGATACAGAATAGATCAATGATAGAAAAGAAAGAGAGCGTAAAATTATAACCTCTCAAACGTGTTTGCATAACAGTTATCGAACGATATGGTTATTGCTTATCACTTTCTATCCCTCAAATTCTCCTTGCTCAGATTACTGTTGACCATGGATGAAGAATTCGACTCAGACGGAATACAGCCAAGACCCAAGGTCTTGGCTGTATTCCTCAGTTTTCTTCGTGTGCTCGGCCGAGTAACACCGAAACTCCTGAGCTCTGCTCAGTTTACCTTCAATGCTTGAGCAAGAAGGCCCTGCCTGTTCTATGGCAGAAGAAGGATGTTCTCATTCCTTGCAAACCTTTCAATGAATTTTCTCTATGTTCAAGAGAAAATGTTTTGAAAAGTTTACTATCTTTCTATTCTAACTCAATACGATACAGAATAGATCAATGATAGAAAAGAAAGAGAGCGTAAAATTATTTAAGCAGTGCCGGTCACCCCGCTTCAGAAATCATCCGTCTACTGGGCGTTCCTCGTTCAACCGTTTATAATACTCTCAAACGTGGTACGTTCTCTGACCGTCCTCGCACAGGCCGTCCAGCTTCTGCCACAACTCTTCGGATCTGGAAAATTGTCCAGAAACGAATCAAACGCTTCATTCATTCTCCTCATTTTCACCCTTCAAAGATGGTCGTCTTTTCTACCAAACATTCAGCTCCGATAAATTAATTATTCTTGTCGTCCGAATGACCCAAGCTCGTGTCATAATCGCCTAGTACTTCGTCTACTAAACAATTCTCGACAAAATGCTACGCAGTGTTTTATTTTTAAATTGAATATTATATCTCATTGCTCATATCAATCAATGGCTTTTGTCGACGTAGTTCGGCCGAGATCACAATTCAAATTTCGAGCCGAGAGAAGAAGAACCTCTCGCGCTCGAGATGACAAGACCCAAGGTCTTGCCTGTATTCCTCAGTTTTCTTCGTGTGCTCGGCCGAGTAACACCGAAACTCCTGAGCTCTGCTCAGTTTACCTTCAATGCTTGAGCAAGAAGGCCCTGTCTGTTCTATGGCAGAAGAAGGATGTTCTCATTCCTTGCAAACCTTTCAATGAATTTTCTCTATGTTCAAGAGAAAATGTTTTGAAAAGTTTACTATCTTTCTATTCTAACTCAATACGATGTAAGTGTAAATGTCATTTAAGCGTCTGTTTTCTGTTAGCCAATAGTTTGACAAGTGAAAACTTGTCCTTGAAAAGATTCTGTGGATGGAATTACGACATCACGTTAACAATCATTCGTTAGGATATCACCTAAAACAGCTGATTCGAGACCTCTGGTTCTTTCGCCCTCTTCTTTTGATCAGTCTTTTCTTTTCTTTGACAGTCTTTTTTCATTTTCTTTTATCTTCTGTATCCCCCAAATATCCCAAATATCGGGGCCTTATGCACGGAGGTGAAGGGAGCTTCTGTTCATTAGATTCGTATCAAAACAGCTCAGACAAATAAAGAAGTAGGACAAGAAAGAAAGAAAGAAAGAAAGAAAGAAAGAAAGAAAGAAAGAAAGGTGGAGAGAGCGAGAGATAGACTGAGAGAAAAGAGATCTAGAAAGAGCACCAACAGAATATGAGATTTCTAGAGAGAGAGAGAGAGAGAGAGAGAGAGAGAGAGAGAGAGAGAGAGAGAGAGAGAGAGAGAGAGAGAGAGAGAGAGAGAGAGAGAGAGAGAGAGAGAGAGAGAGAGAGAGAGAGAGAGAAAGAGAGAGAGAAATATAGAGAGAAATATATAAAAAGGTTTTACAGAGAGAGAAATTGAGAGAAAAAAATACCAAGAGCGAAAGAGTGATAGAGCAAGACTTGGAAGTACACGACTCGGTCTTCTCCTCTCTGGATGAAGATTGCGTCTTATGACACGACGGACGGTATTATGGATAAGAATTCAGATAAACCGACCTTTCCAGAATAATGAAATACGAGAAGAGCCAATGGCTTAGGTTGATTAGTAGAGTAAACAGATTATATGAAGGATTAGTTAGGGAAGAGAAAGAGAGATAGAGACAACTCAACAGAAAGTGATAGATATAAAAATGCGAATTGACCTACAAACTTGCTCCAATAAAAAGGCGATTTCAACTCCATGCTTGTTCTAATGAAGAAAGGAAACTGACCTAAAAATGTCTCTCAATTCACGAAGCATACGGTTCAAAGGTCTTAGAGATATTCGGGAAACACTCATGGGTAAAATCTTAATCACTTTTAAGCTTCTTCGTTAACTAATTTTCTTTCATTATAAACTTTATTAAGAACTCTAGTATAAGAAAAAGACGAAGTGGATAGTAACCTACAAATTTGAAGCATACTGAGTTGGAATTGAATATGGGCTTCTGGTTTCAACCAATAATACTTAATAATAGAAGTAATGTTTATATAAAAAGTTAGCTATTCAAAAGATTATCGAAAAATTGGAAGAATCATCACTGTTAAGACGAAAAAACACAATTCTGTTCCGTTCCTGCTCAAACAGACCTTTTTTGCTCTCTGGGGCTCCAGAGAGTACAAAAACACTGTAGTGTATACTGTATTGTACATACACGTATTTAGTAACCGTTTTCGGATAAATAAAAGCAGGTAAGTTATTGACCCTAAAGATGCCGTAGCCTGCTTAAGATTAATGACTAATGAGAAAAAAGTCGAGAAGAGAAATAGGCGCAGTTGCTCTCGACGAAGATGTTTTTGCTGCTAATAACATCGAAGGATTTGTACAACAATAGAGAGAGAGAGAGGAAAGAAAGAGAGGAAGAGAAAGCGATAGTAAAAAGAGAAATTAGTATGAGACATAAGATGTAGATGATGAAAAGTTCTGTGAAAATTAAGATGAAGAGAAAAGGGAGATAGTGCCTAAAGGAAGGATAAAGAAAAGGATGAGATATAAGAATAAACGAGAAGAGAGAGAGAGCGAGAGGGAGAAACCAAGAGGGAGAGAGAGAGAGAGAGAGAGAGAGAGAGAGAGAAAGTTAACGGTGAATGAGACGAGAAGGGAAAGTGGTTATAACAAAACAAATGTTCTTTGATCATTTCGTTCATCTGTCACCTAAGCTTTCTTGGTTGACATTCGTATGTATAAATTACTGCAGGAACAGTTGTAGTTCATTTCTTTTGGAGGGTCACATCTCGAAGATTTACGGGTCAGAAGTTATTTGTCGTATTCTATATGATCAATGATAAATGATAAATTAAATTCTTATCAACAAATCACAAAAGATAGAACTTCTTTAGACGTGTGAAATGACTGAAGACCGATTTGTTTAATGATTTGTTTATGATTTCGCGACCAACAAATTGACTATCCTCGAATTCTTGTTTTAAAAATAACCAATGAAACATGAGTTCCTTGAGTTTTAGAAAATTTGAATTAAAATCAGTGTGTCGAAAAAACTAGGCCATCTAAAACAGATGAAATGTCACCGTGAGCGACCTTTATTACATTATGAAGTCAAACCCATTTCATAGTTTGAATTTCTATCATCTCATATACATATATCTAAAACACATCACAGTCTTGTTCTTCGTGTAGATAGAACAGCTATGATTGTATTCCTAAACAAAAACGAGATGGAGGAGAATTGTGTGTGATTATGAAAATGGAGAGTCCGGCTGTTCTTCCGGTCTTCATGCTTTCTTTTTTCTCCTCTCTCTCTCTTTCTTTCTCTCTTGCTCATTATCTCTTTATTCCTTTCTCTCTATCTCTATCTTTAACTTTCCCCTTCATTCTCTCACTATTTCTCTTTTCCCTGTTTCATTCAAAATTTAGATCCCTCCGGGGTCATTCTCATTCTTTTTTAGCGTGATCAGTCATGCGGTAAGCCAGTGGTAAGAGTCTTCTCACTGATCTGGTGCGGATAGAACATGAGAACCTGTGAGAAAAAGAGAAGCAAAGCTGGGTATAGGAAAAGAAACAGTGCGGGTACTCGTTGACCTTACTTACCCTCACAACCGAAACCCTGGTATTAGCTCTAACCTCCCATTTCTGGCAGGAGAAGGGCAGCAGCGAGAGGCGCCTGCATGACTGCATCCACAACGAATGTATTTCTTTGATAGGGTTATTCTTATTTCTTTGAAGTAACCCTATCTATATATAGGGGCTGTTATTTTATGAAGTATGATTCTGAATGAATAATATGTAGGCGAAACTAACGAGCTTTTAATTTCTGGAGAGATAAACTGCCTATCTATTAAGTACGGCAATGAACACTCCACTCCCTTCGATATCCCAACTCGAAAAAGTCTAGTAGAACGGGAAATCACGGGTTATTACTCTGGATGAAACTTGAAAACCTGAAAAAATTTGTTTGTTGAACATAAACAACGATTGAAACTGTTTGATGACATAAAACTTTTGCATTATAATACAAAACCAGCCGTGTATTCTGAAGGGTTTCTGATATACAATAGTATTCTTTTGTTCGCTGATTTTCTCAACATTAATCGCGTCAAAGCTACCATATTATTAACGGCCACAGAATGTTTCGAGAGCTCTCAATTATGCGAAAGAGGCAATATATGAGTCATGGGGGATCTGTCTGCTCGCTCGCTTCTCCAGTAGAGACCATGCTAGGATGTCTTGGGCTTCGTCGGATATGCTTCATTCCGGCCGAAAAGCTAATTCGCTGAGGAACATAAGGGAGACCATCAAGAGAATTGGATCGGCCAATTAGAAAAGAATTTGGAGCTTCTCGATAGAAGAGACACAGAAAAGTGAAGATATATTTTTCTTCATTTTTTCTTCTGGATTAGGTTTTTTAAACCTAATTTGAAATACGAATAGCTGATGTTTTTTCAGAAAAAAAATCCTTCAAGTTAATAGGCGTCATCGGAATCATTGGGAAGAATAAACTCTCTTAGATGATCTTACATTTACATCTACATAAATATAATTTAAAACGTTTTAACTCGATTGCTTCCAATGTTTCTTCTCGTAAAGTTATTTGTTTTTGTATTTGTGAGTAACTGAATACTTTATAACCTTGGAATCATCATTCTGATGATCAATTCAAATAAAAATGTTCAGATATTCAGAATATATGTATGCTCGTCCGAATGAATGTTTAAAAAAAAGTATGTTTAGCATCTTGAGAATTCTCTTGTTTACAGAAGCAGAAGCATTGCGTACAGAAGTACAGAAGCATTGCGGATTATAAAACGTCCGTCGTAGCTGAGAGCGGTCGACTCCATTTTCGCTCACATTCCTATCGCCTAAAATGGAGGAATACGGTCTCTAGCAGGACTTGGACACGTTCAGGCCGTGATGTTAAAACCATGATCGACACTGCAGTCTACACTCAACGTTCTCATTCTTACTGTACTGTACGGAGAACCAGATGGAGTCGTTCGATTTAATGGCACTTCATGTCCCAAGACATCAAAAATAAAGCGTTTGAATTGAATATAAAACTCTTTTCTTTCTTTCTTGTAATTTTCAATTTCAAAAAAAAAACAAAGCATCGAAATAAAAATATGTTTTAAGCGAAAAGCAGATTGCCAATTCCAGCTACATAGAAGCCTGATTACATCTCTTCGGTCTGACAAAGTGAGCAATGTAGATAGTTGATAGAAATACGACTGCTCTGGACAATGCTGGCAAAAAATAATCCTAAATACAAATCATAATACTCGGCGCGAATAAGAGAGTTATAGTTCAAAAATATTTACTATGTATACTATGCTTATTAACGCAAGTATTATAATATTAACTCACTGAAGGAGTGAAATAACGGTTGATTGTGTGCTGTGTCATGAGTTGTAATCGCTCTCAATTGATACTCTCTTGCTTTGTTGACAGCTCCGGAATCATCTTGTATGATTGTAATTGCTTGGTTGTCGACTGATACAAATCTTGAATGGATGAGGGGGAGGCAAAAGGCTACTAAAGATTGAGGAGAGGAATAAAATAGAGCCAGAGAGAAGAGAGTGAGATAGAGAAAGAGAGAGAGAGAAGAAAGAAAAATAAATATAGATGGAGAGTGAGAGAGAGAGAGAGAGAGAGAGAGAGAGAGAGAGAGAGAGGGGAAGAGAGAGATAGAGAAAGAAATGACAGAAAGAGAGAGAGAGAGAGTGGCTGGGTGGACACAAAGAAAGGCACAACCTCAGCAATCCCCTTCTGGTCAGCTTCTTCCGGACATCTCATGAGTTTAGCTGCGTGGCAATTAGAAATCATAGAGAAAAGAGCAAAGCTTGAGGAATTATGAGAGTTAGAAAATAGAGTGAAATAGAAACTGAGAGAGTGACAAATCTATATTAGGTGCTGCGAATTCAAAAACATTCAATGGAAGGGTAGTCTTGATCTACATAATGTAGTACAAATATGAATAAAGTAAACTGAAAAAGAAAACACATGCCCTCTTTTTTCATCCTGTTTTATTGAAACGGGAATATTTTTTTCTCGACTCTTTACTTCTTCACTCACCAGCTAGGTTGAATCAAGTCTTTAGAAAGATTTTCGGTATTTTTTTAAAAAAAAAAAAAAAAATACAAGGCACATTTATTGTTCCCTTTTCCGCATTATCATCTGATAGTTCAACAGTTTGCTTCATTCATATAGTCTTATTGCTACATATCTCAGAAAGTTGTAAAAACAAACATTGCCTCTATTCATATTGACAACACACCTCATGGTGTCTTTAATACATTCTTGACATACGGTGCGATCCCTTGCTGAGAAATCCTTTACCTACGTTTTTCTTACTCCAATTATGCTCCTTTAAATGCTCTAGACGCCTTCTTCTGAGCTGAAGTATGGTGAGCTCGTCCGGCCAGCTCCTTCACAAGCTTGCTAGCACTCTTTTCGTAAATGATCCGTCGATATTGGGTTGCCTATATATACTTAAACAATGGAAACGAGGGCGAGCACTTCCTAACTAAGATGAGCTATACATATGTACATATGTCATAGGAAACCTGGTTCAGAGTTATCGCTCCCATGGCTGACCGACAGATTATTAAATTGGAAAACACTTGGATATAGGACTGGAATGTGCAACTGCGGCGTTGTTGCGAACAGTCCTAGTATATCGGTTGGTATCTCAACTTTCTATTCCAGTGATTAGTTCAGCCCGAATGTTGAATTCATCACGAAAAGACGAGAAGCAGTATTTGAACCGAAGAATGGTAGAGGCCATGAAATCTGGTGATCGAAAAATGAGATTATGTATTATACATATTTTTCTCAAACCGCTCTTCTTCGAACATTTAACTCGTCCACTAACTTTAGCCTTACCTTTTCCATTTTATTAATCTTTGGTCGTCTAACTCCAATTCTAATAGAGCCTTACTTTTATGACACCTCTTCTTAGATGACACATCCTCTTAGTAACCTCGGCATATTATTCGAAATGCCACGAGCCCACATTTCTGTCCTTCAACCGTCTCAGTCAGCCTATTTCTTCAAGGCCAGTCTAGGTAACGCTTCTTTTGTCCATGATGTTCCGTATTTCCAATCTTGTAATTCGCGACGTAGTCGCTTTGACCGTCCCCAAGATACGACTATAAGCCTCGTCTTCTTGCTTAACTCCAGCCGCGAATGGATACCATTGTAACTCCTATCCCGCAGCCATTTCAACTCCGATCCCGCATTCCAACGCTTCTTCGTTGATTTTCTGTACACATTTTCTTACTCATACTAACACTTAAAGCATCTTGCTTTAACGCACGATGAACGTAGAATGAGTTACTTCCCTCTTTCAACTCCCCTTATACAA
>OZ057404.1:7806216-8168503 GCA_964056735.1 Allodiplogaster pararmata
GAAACTTCGTACCCACGTTAATACGACACTTTGCACCCCGAAACTTCGTACACACGTTAATACGTTGGGCATTTCCCATGCACTTTACTGTTTATCGAATTTTTGGCACTTTGTTACTTTGGGGGAGCGCGTACTTTACTCTGGGAGAGAGTCAGGTTACTTTCCACATATTTTTCCCTTAGGCAAAGGTTAAGCTAACGATGGCGTTAATTTTGGTTGATTGACTCAAGAAATTTGGCGTTAATTGACTCAAGAAATGAAGTGAAACTCAAGTTAAGCGTTCCTCATAAAGAAAATGGATAGAAATCGGTAGAAAATGACAAAATTAAAGGACTCTTCATTCTTTTTTTTCCGGGTGACCGAATGACGGCTGTTTTTCCCTCGCTCTGGCGCAGGTAAGGCCTTTAACAAATGTGGCGCAGTGGAGCAGAGGCTCACTAAAACACGGCCTCAACTTGAAAACGGCCTAGCTCAATTAATTAGTATTCTTTTTTCTTTCTCTTTTTTATTTTTTCTCTTTTTTTTCTTCACTTTTCTCTTTCTTTTTTCTTACTCATTAAAACTCCCTTCCCCCCTTTCTCCTTAGGGCCCCCCTTCCCCCCTTTAGGGCCCCCCTTCCCCCATCTCCTCCCCCTTAGGGCCCTACTCCCCCCTTTGCTTAGGTAGGGCCCTCTTCCTCCCCCCTTCCCCCTTTAAGGGCCTCCCTCCCTTCCCTGCTTAGGTAAACCCCCCTCCCCCTATCCTTTCCCCAAAATTTCCAGAGTTGAGGCCGTGTTTTAGTGAGCCACTGAGTGCGATTTGCTAAAGGCCGCAGGTAACCTTCTCTCATGGCTGTTTCATCATACATGCATCGAAACATGTGCTCAGAGCATTTTTTTTAAAGTTCAACGTCCTTTACACCATTTTGGTAACCTTAGAAGTCAAATAAGCTATACGTTCTGAAGCTGTTAATGTGAACTCAAAAGTTTTCTTTTTTAAATTCAAATTGGCGCAAAAATCAGGCATCATTTCAGGCGCGATATGATAAAGATTGGGGGAAATAATAAACGTCTACCTATTTTAGTGAAACGTTCACCTAAATAAAAAAAAAACGTCAGCCTAATTTCGTGCATTTTCTACCTATTTTCTCAACACGTCTACCTATTTTCGTGAAACGTGTCTTTTGTGTTCAACAATAAAAAAATCCCTTCGAAACTTTGTTTCGCTCCGTTTGTTGTTCAATACGTCCGTATGAAATAGCACAATAGAAAAGCGGTTACCTCTTTACTTGTGTTACCTCTACTCGAGATTGTCTTGTTTCTATTGCCTCTCTAATCACCTGTGCCAACAACTTTTATTTTTACATCAAAAAGTTATTTTTACATTAAAAAACGCTTAGGCTTAGTAAAAGTTTACGATAACGAGGCCGTACGGCTTAGCTAACGAGGCCGTACGGCGCGAAGGGGGGCCGCGACGCGAAAATCCAATGAACCGAAAAAGTACCATTTATATTTTTTTTCACAATAAAATACGCTTAGGCTTTGGCAAAAGCTGGGTACGAAGTTTCGGGGTGCAAAGTGTCGTGTTAACGTGTGCAAGAAGTTTCGGGGTGCAAAGTGTCGTATTAACGTGGGTACGAAGTTTCGGGGTGCAAAGTGTCGTATTAACGTGTGTACGAAGTTTCGGGGGTGCAAAGTGTCGTTTTAAACGTGTGTACGAAGTTTCGGGGTGCAAAGTGTCGTTTTAACGTGGGTACGAAGTTTTGGGGTGCAAAGTGTCGTATTAACGTGGATACGAAGTTTTGGGGTGCAAAGTGTCGTATTAACGTGTGCAAGAAGTTTCGGGGTGCAAAGTGTCGTATTAACGTGTGTAGGAAGTTTCGGGGTGCAAAGTGTCGTATTAACGTGGGTACGAAGTTTCGGGGTGCAAAGTGTCGTATTAACGTGTGCAAGAAGTTTTGGGGTGCAAAGTGTCGTATTAACGTGTGTACGAAGTTTCGGGGTGAAAAGTGTCGTTTTAACGTGGGTACGAAGTTTCGGGGTGCAAAGTGTCGTTTTAACGTGGGTACGAAGTTTGTGGGACGGAGCAAAGTGGAACGGAGCAAAAGGGGAACAGAGCAAAGTGGAACAGAGCAAAGTGGAACAGAGCAAAGTGGAACGGAGCAAAGTGGAAACGGAGCAAAGTGGAAACGGAGCAAAGTGGAACGGAGCAAAGTGGAACAGAGCAAAGTGGAACGGAGCAAAGTGGAAACGGAGCAAAGTGGAAACGGAGCAAAGTGGAATGGGGCAAAGTGGAACGGAGCAAAGTGGAACGGAGCAAAGTGGAACAGAGCAAAGTGGAACAGAGCAAAGTGGATACAACCAAGGATTAGTATCTGACAACAGAGAATCAGCTGTGGCCTCAAGAAGGCCGTGTAATTTTTCGAGCTGGCAAAGCCTAGTACGCGGAGCGGGGTTGAACCCAGCCTTTTTTTTCTTACCGAAAACGAGCACTTCGAGATAAGTTCCTGACTTTTCTCTGAATCGCATTGCTGATTCGTGCGGAAATGTTATGTTGAAGATTCAATAATAAAGTGAATAGGAGGATTTTCTATATATTGCGCGCGTTGGCAGAGATCGATGAAGCAAATATGTGTGTTTCAAGGCTCTGAGTCCTAGTGCAGACGGATGGAGACGATGCCAGAGATGGGGACTATGAGAAGAAATGCAGGAGTGAGTTATACATTCAGTGGCTCGCATTTATTGTTTCTACTCATATATTAAATCAGTCGTTCATTTATTTATTTTTTTCACGTCAAAGCTTTTATACAATATGTATGAGCTCTCGCTCTTTCCCAGCTGGTAACTGTCGGTGGTGGAAGTCTCCTGGCAGTGGGAGGAGACAATGGCCATGATAACCTGAAAAGCTGTGAAATGTTGTTCACCGAAGGCAGAGAGCTCGTCTGGAAGGAGTTGTCGGTCGGTAGGCTTACCTTATACGTGCCAGTTTTTGTTACTAGCTTTTCCTTTTTATCTCTCTCTCTCTCTCTCTCTCTCTCTCTCTCTCTCTCTCTCTCTCTCTCTCTCTCGCTTTCTCGTTCCCTTTCTCTCTCTCTCTATTTCGCTTCCTTTCTTTCTCTCACACTCTAATTGAGCGTGTATTATTTGAGTCTTATTCTGCCAAATTTATTTATGTATTTGATTTTTCTTCCATCAAATAATGATTTGGGAGTATCTACAAACAAAATGGTGAGTTTCCGGTGATAATGATCTATATCTATTGTATTATCGATTACATCACGAGTTTGTTTGAAATCATTTTTCATTAAGAAAATGTCAAGTATCGAAAAAAAATTTTACTGCATAGATGTTTTTGCTTCAGGTTTCTATGCCACAAGCTCGATCTTATTGTGGAGTAACTCTTCTGTCAAAAAAGTGAAACGTCGAAGACAAAACATGGAAAAGGGAACTTTTTAATTCCAATATAGAATTTCTAGACATTCAGAAAACCTTTTTAGTTCTGAATATTCATGTATGTATGGAAATATTCTAGAAAACTGAAGTCTTTCCAGTTTTGATTTAGAACTCCGTCTAGTTTATAAGAAATAAGTTGAGGAGTAATTTGTTCAGTTTTCATCGCCTATTTCATACGTTTTTTTGTAATCTATAATTCAGTTGTATGTATATTCAATACGATAGAATTGTCATTGAAAGAAAGATATTACAGAGTAAGGATCATTGCGTATTTTACTTAGTTCAGGGACGTTTCTCAGAGTTGAAATGATTCTCGAGAAGTAATACAGCGTTGTATGTTTTAATGATTCAGCTCACCTTGAAATAATTTTTCAAACATAACATTCAAATTAGATTATTGATAGATTATCTAATGAAAAATTATTTTTTTAGGAGAGGATAAAGTTGTTTTGGAGTAAAAATTTTCGCTGAGTGGTAAAATGTCTTTTTGGAAAGAGGCTGAAGTTTTAGTTGGAAGAAATCGAGCTATTTGATTTCCAATTCATTGAGAGGTCTTGGAAGAGGTGCTTTACAATCCATTTATTATTCATTTGGCATCAACTTGCGTTATTGGTTATAAAATAGAAAAAAAGGCTGAAACTAGTTGTATATTCATGTATACTTTTACTATGTTCCAGGTGAAACCTTGTTTCAAAATTATACTAATAAATTGTAGTTTCTAAATAATTGATAGCATTCTTGCCATTGATTGTGTGATAAACGCTTTGTTATGAAAGTCCTCGAAGTTCAAACAGGCTTGAAAGTTAACATGAACGTTGAAAAATCCAGATTTGCAATAATATGTACCATGTACAAAAAATATGAGAAAAAACAAACGAAAGCGTTCAACTAATACGATGCGATCAGCCTCAACATTGGGAGAGGATATCTTGTTGAAGAGAAGGTTGTTCGTATAATGATGGGTAAAACAAAAATATCAAGCTCTCTGAGTTGCCACTAGACTAAGTCGAGACAGTAGCAAATAGAAGTAGTAGCAGGTGCTCTTACTTGGATTTACGAGAGTGGTGTAGAACAAGTCAGAATATTTCATTTGAAGCTCTTCATTCTTAGTGTCTCAAGTGAGATTGGGGACCGTTGATCCGAGCTTGCACACGCTCTTTTTAAGGTATTGATAGAAGAAATGCTATGAGGTAAATAGATTCTAGTTGTAAATGAGGCAAAGGCGATCGAATAAGGACTGTTCTAGTCATACTGAAAGAGGCTGAAATTTTATAATTTGAAAACAATGAATGTGAAAGTTTTTTTATTATTTTTTTTTGAAAACAAAGATGAAAACAAATTTTTTCCCTTTTCTCGTCCTCCTGAGTGGTTGCCATGTAATGAATGACTCGCCACTCTTCACTTCCCCCCTTCGAACTTCTCTTCCCGAACTTCCACCATTAGAAACCGTCTAGTAACTCCCATTGGAAACCGCCAATGACCTCTACAGTTCTCTTCTCGCTTCTGACCATCAATTTCTCTGTCATCCACTCCCCTTTTACCATTTCAACGTGATGTTTTGAAAGACTCCGCGTAATAAAAACTCAAAGATTCTCTTACTCGGCAACACAGCTAATCAATGAAAAAATATCCAACGAGTAAGTGGAATAGAAAGCTTCATACAGGAGTTTTTTCAAAGAGCAGCCATGATTCTTACACTTGAAGCCTATCTCAGAATAATGCCTCTCTTTTTCTATCTTTTTGACTTTCGGTCTCTGTCTCTCGTTGTTTCTTCATGTCTGTCTTCTATCTCTCTTCATCTCCCTCTCGGTCTCTGTCTCTCGTTGTTTCTTCATGTCTGTCTTCTATCTCTCTTCATCTCCCTCTCAAATTTTACATCTATCTTTCTGTTTCGGATTCTCTCATTGTTTAACAATATTTTCAGTTTACAAATCTTATTTACTGGAAATTTCCGCACCAATAGTCATATAGTAGCTGTTATTGACTCGCTTCTTTCCGTGTTTCTCTTCTGTTGATTAATCTTTGTTACAAAGTTTTATGGATATCGACGTCGACTTCATATCGGTGTTTTAGGTAATATCAATTCAAATTATTTCACTTTTCTCTCTGATATCCGCTTGGCAAACTGTCAAGTCGAAGAAGTAGCTGTATTTTTCATGTTCAAATAAGGCGTTCAAATGAAGAGAATTTGTCTTACTTGGGGTTAATTTAAGAAGCGGTTGAGTTTCTATCGACTTGAAACTGCTCTTATTAAATTTTGTCATACATTCAGAACACGATAGTGAGTTTAACTTCTTCGTTTATTTTTTTTTGTAGATGAATTGCTTCCGATCGCTTTTCTTCGTCTGTTTCTCATTTATTTTAAACTTACCCCAGTTAATAAAATTTTGGTTAAAATATTTTCAAAATTTATTTGAACATTTGGTACCGTTTAAAGTCACTCGTTTGTTCGTCTTCCGGTGAACATTGTACAACTGAATATTACATGTGATTGATGTTTAATGTATTACTAGAAGCCCGAGATCCTTTCAACGCGGTTCGCTGAGTTATGAATCGGGAAGCTAATTTACCTCTATCTGACCAATCAACTGAATGATTAATAAAACGGAACGAAAGAAGATTGATAAATAACAACACACAGAGAAAAATTGATCAGTTTTGATACATTTTCTGAACAATATAAAGGGGACGATGTGCGTAGTGCCCTTTATATTGTTCAGTCTGTAGTAAAACTCGCCCCACCTAGCACTAATTCGCGAACTGCGAAACTGTTCAGTTGTGGTCAATAATATTGTTCACTTGGAAAAAAGTGTTCTGTATTAAACCTCGCCCATAAATTGCGAGATTTTCTTCCTTTTTCTTGAGTTTTTTCTTTTTCTTTTTTTTCTTCCAAATTAAAACAAAAATTTCGTGTTTCTCTGGAATGTAATGAACACTTCAAATCAACAAACTTTTTTTTCCAACAAGCATACAAACAAAAGATTCAAAGTAGAATTTGAAAAAATTCAAGGTCTATTATTTTCAGAAAAATTCTATTACACTGGTTTAAAAAAAATTAAGCATGATGCGATGACACTTCAAATCAACAAACTTTTTTTCCAACAATCATACAAGCAAAAGATTCAAAGTAGGCCCAAAGCCCAAAGCATCAACTACGGGAAAATTTTCCGGTATACAGTCCGCGTTATGGGAGATTCTATTTCTTTCAACCCCATCAAGCTCTCCAAAATATCCAAAACATCACGAATGTGTTTTGGGTACTTTGTATTGAATTGGTGCACAATTGCCACAAAATGAGTCAGCACGCTACCACTCGGCTCTCTAATATAAAAATCTCGACCTTCTACAACTATATAAAACCCGACGTCATCTCCGATTTGCACAATGCCGGGCTGGGTCAGCCCTGACTTCTTTCTTCCTTCCAGAACGTGGCGAATAGAGCTCTCACCCTGAAAAACAACGCGATTGGAATAAACTTCAATCACCTCGTGAATTCTGAACAAATTATTGAAGATATCATCAACTTTTTTGACGATGCTTTTAGAAAGCGAAACGTTCGAAGTCTCATTCTTTTCAAGAACGCATCAAAAAGGCAAGACACAGATCAAAGTGTATCGTCTACTGGATTCTCAATCCAATGCTTTTAACTCAGCGAAATTCTTTATCATCAACTTCGTATTTCAATTTTTTTCAGCCTTACTAACCGGATAGGCAGCCAACAAATACTGAAGCCTGTGCGGTCCTCGACTATTTAGAATCTTCGGTCCCCTCATAGTGTCCAGTATTTCTACCAGAAAAGCGAGCGGGATATGGTGTGTTCCTCCACCGTATCCAGTAGCTGAATCTGAAAAATTACATCGGTCATATCTCAAGGTTTCATGACTTTTTGGCGGTATTCAGGTCGAACCAAAACGAGTAAAAATTACTTCACGAGGATGAATCGAACACAGTTCTTTATGTCTTTGACCGGGTTACCAGTAGGAACGAACCTTGTTGTGTGTGTTGCTTGGATAGCTGCGCCTTTTCCTCCCACCCGAGGGCGGACTTGTCCTGCCTGTCCGTTTGCACCCCGTACCTCCGAACCCCTAGAAGAAGTCCATTTTGCGAGGTTCCACCTTTTCTTGGTACGGCCAAGACTCCGCGCTCTGTAGAGATCGGTCAAGCTCATTATAACCAGGCTTTTCATCACCCATCGCAGAAGAAGCTTTTTTTTATCAAGATGATTATTAATCATGATGGAACTGCAAGTATTTGAGAACCCGAGAGCGGTGGTGTAAAAGAGAGGATGCAGACGAACAGAGCATTTTATTAGTAGTTTTCTTGGATAGCGCTTAGGTTTTTAACGCGCAGCAGGTTACAGTAACACACTGATTATAACTAAGCATAGGTCAGATTTGATTTGATTAGTTCACTAGGGTTTTTTAAATTAAATTTTTCGTTGAAAAAATATAAAACTTATCTTTTAAAGTTAGATTTTCCTAATTAGTTATAGCGATAAGAACCGTGAGTTATGCTTTTGTAAGCATTGAAAGTGGTTTAGGGAAGTTTTTTGAAAGTTAAAAACATCGCGAAAGAATTTTTTTAATCATAAGGGTATATCCTTGTGATTTAAAAGAAGCTTTAAAAAATTTGTGTTTTACATAAAGGTCCCTCTTTTGGCAAAAAAAGGGGCCCGCCGACAGAAGGTCTGAAATGACGTTTTAACGCCTGGTCACCAGCAGGGGTTTTTAGTGTGCAAGGAAGAGGTACAGCGGCCCGCGAAACGCAGAAAAATTCATGAAACAGAGACCCTTCCCTTATGATGAAAAAAATTGCCAATTTAAACAAAAGGGTCTCCCCTTTTGTTTAAATTGGCAATTCGTCTCTATGAAGTTTTAAAAAAACACACTTAATAATATCAAAGCTTACAAGCGATACGCGAATTGGAAGACGAAAAAGTTTTTGCAAACTTTGAAAATCACTTCTTAAATTTGTGAGAATTAGTTCTTGAATCTTGATTTATTATAAACAATGCTAGCTAAAATAACTCGTAAAATCCATATTTTTTTCCAATCACTTCAAATACAATGAATATTTTCTCAATAAAACACTTCAACTAATACTTGAAATCTGAAAATTGCAACAACAAAAAAATGCAACATCCTCTTTCTAAATGCAAAAGTTGCTCCATTTGGACAGTCACAGCGTCATTTTATTGCTAATCAGGAAACGGAAAAATTGAAACAAATCCTGTATGTATCTGACTGTATGTGAGCAAATTAGTTTTAATTTTTACGGTAAACAACGGTCGGTGAGCAAAACAGTTAATGAAACTTTTTTGGTGTGAAAACATGCAATCTTCCTTGTTGAAATTAAAATACGGCTTGGGTAAAACATACTGATAAATATATATTGTTCAGTTCCTGCGCTCTGAGCGCAACCAAAAATGATCAAAATGTGATCAATATGCATTGAACCTTATTATTGGTGATCAATTTTTTTCTGTGTGAAGAAGCTAGAACAAGAGAACAGTTTGAGGAACTTCGCAAAGATTCTGTACTCATGTTTGACTGATAGGAAACATGTGGAAGAAATCGGGTGAAGGCAGATATGAAAATTGGACGCACTTTTTTCATAATAAATACATAGTAAGCAGCTATGTACATATCTATTGCCAGTCCTTGTAGTATTCTGTCGGCTTCTCTTGAATTTCTGTTACAATTTTACTAAGAAACTAAGGCAGATCTGAATAAATCTCGGTTTGTTCATTATGAGACACCGAATGACTCCGAGAGCGAGTGAGCGAGAGTATAAGGTGATTCGAAAAACTGTTGCAAATACAAAAGGCCCAGAAAAAGAGAAAAAAGAAATGAGAGCGAGAGAAAGACAAAAAGAGAAAGGGAGATAAACTTCGGTGTAACAGGAAATACGGGGCTCTTGTTTCTATAACATTCCATAAAAAGCGTCAAGTTCACCTTCGCATCATATAAATCCCCTGTTTTTTTCCGACACCATTCGAATCTCTGACCGACACAATATTTCTTGAATACTCAAAGGGCTTAACCACGGTTTCTCACGATCAAGGCAGGCCTTCATTCCAGATCGTTCTCGATTTCATCTCTCTTTATTTCTCTCTCTCTCTCTCTCTCTCTCTCTCTCTCTCTCTCTCTCTCTTTCTCTTTATGTCTCTCTGTTCTGTCTCTATCTTGCTATATCTCTTTCTCACTCTGTCTCTGTCTTGCTGTATCTCTCTCTTACTCTGTCTCTCTCTTTCTTTCTCTCCACCTCTAACTTTCATTATCTTCTTCTCGGCTTACCTCCCCGTGTCAAATACTACTTCAAACTACCAATTATCGTCCATACTCTTCATGCATTTCTGGTGGGGAGATCAGTTTACTTTTCAGGTGTGCCCGAAATGGTTCTCTTTGTATCTCCCGATATCCGTATGAGCCTTTGGTTGTAATAGCTCCCAGATCAGGAGACGAGAAAGAGGTGTGTAAAGTGAGATAAATGAGTTAAAAGAGAAGCAGAGAGAAAGATCTGCTGATATAAAGATTCGATGAGATTGTTAAAGATAGAGAGAGCTAGAAAAATTGGAAGTTAGCCAGACAGAAAGAGAGAGATAAAGAGCGAGACTGAGAGGAGAAGAGAGAGAGAGGAGTAAAGAGAAAGAGACAGAGAGACGAAAAATAGAAATATTTTATAGATTATAATGTTGCGGTGGAGTTTTGAAATGCATTAAGCTTGAAAATCAATCATGGTTTAAAAAAAGGTTCAAAAGAGAAAGAATAAAACAGAAGTCTAAGAAGAGTTTGACAAAAAGATAGAAGCAAGAAAAGTACTTAGAAGAAAAATAACAGCGTTAGAGAAGGGGAGAAAGAGAGATACTAAGAGAAGCTTACCGGGTCAGCAATTACCTGTCAGAGGACTCCATTGACCTCGATTGGCAACAGGTGATCCTTTAAGCTTCATTGCGTACTATTTTCTGATTCAAGAAAAGAATACGGCATCTTTCGATTACAGACCGTACTACTATACAGTAATTTTCTCATAAGATTGGGCCAGCATACTGTATAATACTGTATGCACCAGTTCTTAGTTCTGAAAAAAGCATCCAGTTAATGTGTGCCTCAAAAGCTAGGGAAAAATTAATGAAAGGGCTTAAAAAATCAACGAGAAATTACTTGAGAGAAACCACACAATTTCACAGCAAAAGAAAACCAACATCATTTACCACATCTTGCTTGGGAAGCTTCATGCCATCTACTTAATAATTTTTTCACACTTTTTATCCTTATTTGAATATATACGTTTTTTACGGCATACATCAAGTCGAAAGAATCTTTTTTGTAGATTTCTGAGAATGTTTCAAAGGTTCAGCCAAAATGTTCATTTGATCTTTTTTGACACTTTTCTGTTTTGTAATTCTGTGCTGAACCGGTTTATCAAGATGGCTGTTTGTTGTTCGAGAAGAGAGTTATTTCTTTCCCGAACGGAACGCATTCAAAAGGCTTTCACCGAAACATCATGTTGAACAAATCAAAATCAGATGAGAAAAAGGAATATTGTGAGAGAAGATAATTCGAAGAAAAAAACAAAACTGAGAAAGAGGTTCAAGAACAATTGAGAAAGACATAGAGAAAAAACAATTGAAATTGAACGAGTAAACTAGAGAACGGGAGAAAGTACAAGGCTAATGAAGAGGGGTTGGGAGAAGGATCGAGAGAGTGAGTGGAACACAGAAAAAAGAGAGAAAGGGAGAAAGAGACTGAAAACCGTAAAACATTGCAGAGAGAGTTTGAAAATTGGAAGATGTTATTCACGAAACAACATTTTTTTCAGAAAGGGATAGATAATCGTTAGATGCTATTTATAACGAAATAACAAACATTTTAAAAACTGAAATTGATGAAAGCGGCAAAAGTTATATGACTATTCTCAGTAAAACTGTCGAAACACACAGTCATGCTTCTATTATGTCTGAGAAGCTTCGTTCGAAAATAGACTGTTATCCCTTTGATAACATCCATTCGAGGTCGGATTTTGTTCACGCCTGAGTTCAAGTCCTTCAAGTATGTTCTACTATTTACTTTCAGAATGCTCCGCTTGCTTCTTCTCCTGTGTTTCTTTCACATCCTAGTTTCCAGTGAAAACCAGCCACAGTTACAGTCTTCATATATGACAGGTTAGAGCAGAATCACAGATTTCACAAAATCAATGCGATTATCTAGCAAATTAGTATTTTGTGGATGATCTAGCGTGTTTTTTGTGGATGACATCGTGCAGTTGAGCGCCTCATCAAAGCGCGATGGAAAATAAGGAAGACTAAGAAGAGGTTGATTACAATTAGTTTTGCAGCTCAGAGCTTCAGCGACCCTTCGATGCCTGCAGGTGGCAGCTGTGTTATTCAAGACGGCCACGTGAGTTATTGATAAACTGTTTTATTCATTAGATCGTTATTGATAATGGAATCTTAAACTTATTATTCGAAGTAGAACATTAATTTAACAATGTACAGGGTGCGACAAAAGTCCAGGTGGACAACTTTGTCACTTTGTATCTTTTTTGTTTGGTGTAGCGGTACTGTGATTTTCTGCGTGTATCCCAGTCATAACGTTAACATCACACCCTGGAAAAATCAGAGTGATGTCTCTTTTCGTTCTTAGATATGGTCTCTGACATTGACCGAGGGTGTATTCTGCGCTTTAGCGAGTCCGGGCACACTCAGAAGCACATCGCCAGAATCACCGGATTCTCGCGCAGGACCATTCAAAACACAATACGTCGCTTCCGTGAGCCATGTACATCGACTGACCGTCCCAGGAGCGGAAGACCAATGACCGGGACCACTTCCTTCAACGTGAGAAGCATCCGAGACAAGGTTCGTTATAACCCCAAGCTGAGTCTCAGAAAAGTCGCAAAGGAGCTGAATATCTCGGATAGATCTGTTCGTAGGATCGTCAAATCTCGCATGGGACTTCGCCCCATCAAGCTGCAGAAGACTCACGCATTGACGGACCAGATGAAGGCGACCCGTCTTCGGACATGTCGTGAACTGTCGAAGCGGTTCAAGCCGGTGGACTGTTTGGATATTCTCTTCACCGATGAGAAGTTGTTCAATATTGAGCAGTCCTTCAACCACCAGAACGATAGGATTTGGTCGAAATCGGTCAAAGATACCAATAAGAGTGGCCGTTACGTCTCGAGAAAGGGCCATCCTGCTTCTGCCATGGTCTGGGCCGGGATTTGCGCGACTGGCAAGACCCCACTCGTTTTCGTCGAGCAGGGAGTCAAAGTCAATTCCAATAACTACCTAAACGACATTCTCATGAAGAAAGTTCTTCCTCGTAGCCAGGCTCACTTCGCAAGACGCAAACGGACGTTCCAGCAGGACTCTGCGCTCGCCCACAAGGCTAAAGTGGTGCAAAACTGGTGCAAGAGCAATTTCCCCTCCATGATCACATCCGCCGAATGGCCTTCGTACTCACCTGATTTGAATCCTCTAGACTTCTCTGTGTGGTCGGTCCTTGAGAGCAAGGCCTGTGCTTCCTCACACAAGAATTTTAAAAGTTTGAAGCGCGCCCTACAGAAGGCGTGGGATGATCTTGACGTCGCTTACCTGTCCACCACGGTGGGTGCCTTCCACAAGCGACTCCGCGCCTGTGTCAAGGAGAAAGGAGGGCTGTTTGAAAAAGCAGTTATATCCCAAACTATTTGAATAAACTTTGATGAAAATTTTGTTTGATTTGCTCAATCCGTTAAGTTTTTATCGGAAAAATACTGTCCACCTGGACTTTTACCGCACCCTGTATGTATTGGTTAGAGCTCTTGTTGCTCAGTTCTGCAGAGAACTAAATCAAAGTTGAAGTCTTTGTTCTTTTTACCGAGTATGTTTGTTCATAATTCTATGGAAATTTTTTGAAATCTTTGTTTCTTTTGAAATACTATTCGCGTCTTAGAATCATGTTGCAGATTATTGAGTCGAGTTTAACGTACATGCAGAATTGAAAAGAACAAAACAGCTATTCACTGAACTTTTCCTGAGCTCATTTTTCCCTAACTACAAAGAGGAAAATTAAATACTCTGAAACCTTAGTAATTTTTCAGTATTTATTGAGTTGATTAGTAAACTTCTTCGTATTCAGTAGAAAAAAAGTTAGAAGATTATATACTTCAGAATTCATTGAATGAATGCATTCATGAATATGTTTGTATTGAACACTTTGGGTTTTATTTCAGAATTGTTTAATTATATTTATGTATAATATATGTACTTACTAAGTATGTACATATGTTATTGAGTACTGAAAGTTTATCATATATGTCTCAAATGAGTTTTTATCACCATCTAGTACATATATTCAAAACTATTCCTGCTGAAGTACTCAATGTTTCTTGGTTTACAATTACCTAATCTTAGAATCAGAATAACGAGTTCTCTATTTTTTTCATTCTTCTCCTTGTTTTTTCTTTCATTTCCAAGGGTTGTCACTTTTTGTATGAATAAATAAATAAATAAATAAATAAATGTTACTAGATTGTTGTCAACGGTCAGCCTGGGCGCAAACTCGCGGCGGAGGATGCCAAAGCACTAGAAAATTACAACACGCAAGTTCAATCTTACTTCATGGTAAGAATGTTTAAGCGAATAAATAATTTTTTTCAAATCAATCAACACATGCTATACATTTTGGTGGTGTTGACTATAAATTTGAAAAAATGCGTTTTAGCGCCTTGTAAAAGAGCTAGTTTTGAGATTTTCCGGTGAAAAACTGGGTAAAAACTTTAAAAATTAAGATCTATAAAGACTCACGTTGTGAACTGGAATGAACCATACAATCATGTATAAGGTACCTGTACATTCACTGAGCAAGTTAATAGTAAGATTCTCTCAGAAAATGTTCGGGTCTTCATCGGAACCGATGCAGTATCCCCGATTTCCCCAGATCTGCAAAGAGTCTGAGATCTCCAAAGCCGCTCAGTATTCGTATCAGTCTTTCCAAGGAGGATGTAGCATTCAGAATGAGAAGGTATGAGATTGAATATATTTTCATTCCCAGATATAAATTTGGAAATATATACATATATGTTTTGTTCGGCGTTAGTATGTGATTAGAGCATAAAAAATCCTGGTAAATATCTTGGTATAGTAAGACTAGGATCACTCTAACTAATTGTATTTGAAGTGGAGTTCTCTATGTACTATCGTTTTAGCTCTACATGAACAACAAGTTCATCCGCAACCTCACGTCAGAAGAACAAGGACAGCTGATAAAATTTCGGCAAGATATGGCCTCTTTCCAAGTATGCCACTCATTTCCTATGTTGTGTTCTGTTAAAAACCGGACGTAATCAGCACATCGATAAAATATAATCAACAAATTTGGGCGCATTCGAGAATATTAGAATTAGCGATTGAATAAGCCACTCCTAAAAAAAGAACACAAAAGTGTATCTGAGCCGGGAGAAACATACTTTTGAGAATTATTATGTCATCAGGGATTTATCGATGTTTTTTTTAAATTTCTGATTTAATTTCGCTCATTTACTATTCTTCATTCCTTATGAAGAAATTTTTTCTTTTTTTTCTATGTGAAAGTATCTATATGTATGTACATGAAAAAGCTGCAATTCACAACAGCTATTCAACGGACCGGCATCGAAACCAGCTCACTCTTTCCGACAGTTTTTGTTCCAAGGCAATGTTTTGCTTTTAGATGGCGCTACAAGACTCCATCCGGCAGCAAATGATGGCTGCGTTCACAGGTCAGCTGTCTTCAATAATGCAGCCAACGGCACCTTCTCCTCCGAATTTGTGCAGCCACATGAACACAATCCAAGGACCTAAATAGATTATATGTATATAACCTGCCAGCAGAATCAAGGAACCAAAGATCCGATTCCGAAGAATCGCATAACAACAAGAACATGGACAAAACAGAAAGTCATTCAGAAATTTAGAATCTCTTCAAAGTACATGCCAATCGACGATCATGAATGTATGTATGTGTGAAATTCAAACTTTTGTTTTCAAACAAAATAGGTCAATAAATTCTTCTCTTTTCTCCAAAACGGCTGATTCGGAGTGCTCTCATTCTTGATCAGCCTCCCCCCAATCTTCCTTAATTCACTTTTCTACTGAAATTATTGTTTGTAACAGTACTTTACGGTTACTCCTTGCAACGACAGTACGGCGTCATCTCTCCAATATCAGACCTCTCACTCGAATTAGTTCATAGTTTATTTCGTAATTGAACCGTTTTAGTTCTGAAAAAAAACTTGAAAAGCTCCATAAAGTTTATAAAATCCATTAAACTTTGCTTTTCTTGAAAGGTCAAATATTTTAATCAGTGGCGTGCACTTAACAAACTGAAAAAACCGAAAGTCTCTGAATTGTTGCCTAATAGCAACATTTTGTTAGCACTTCACTTACAAGTGAGTTAATCTGAACACATCATCAATGGAACCATTTTTTCACTGGAGGATTGGAATGTTTTAGCACTGCGACAATTATGTTTGGTTTTTTCTCCATTTAAAACAAATTGCAGGCTGAGAGTTTTTGAGAGAATTAACAATCGAGGGACGATGAGGTCATGCAGCAAGAAAGGAGAAAATGCAAGAAAGAGAGAGTGAGAAAAAGATAAAGAGAGAGAAAGAGAGAGTGAGAGGAAGAGAGAGATAAAAAAGAGAGACAGAAAGACATGCCTACAAAAGACATGCGGAAGGCTTAACGTGCGGAAGCTTGGGCATAACCGCCTGGAGGAAATGATTTAAGGAGAACAGACTGCAATAACTCTGTAACAAATAAAACTATTTAATCTTCGGTCTTACATTAGGAGGTTTAAAAAACAATCGATGTTTAAGAAACGGTAAAAATGGCTTTTTTTGGAGAAATTGTTTAGAACGATGCTTAATTGTACATACTAACCTGCGCTTCTTCTACCGGAGTATTCTCTTCATCAATTCCTGCGAGTGATCAGCTCAGTTTGCATAAACTGGGAAAACGGAGAGATGAGACAGCGAAGCGACCTTTTTCTTGACGGGAGAACTGGATCGGATTGTTGTATGGGCCTAAAAATGTGCATTATCATGCGTGCGTGTGTGGCTCAGTGGGAAGAGCATTCGCCCGGAATGCGAAAGGTCGCGGGTTCGGTTCCCGTCACACCAAACGATTTTTGCACAAGTTTCTGCGAACAGACCGCTTCTCTGCTAGGTATAAAAATCCGTTGCTGAGATCAACGAGGAGTAGCGTACACTCTTATTTACAGGATACTATGAAGCCGGACAGTCAGGCACTTGGTTGAGGTACCCAGCTTCATAATTTGAGGTACCCAGCCCGTCTTTCTCTCTAGCTTTCTCTCTTTTTCTCTTTTTCCCATCTCACTCTTTCTCTCTTTTTTCTCTCACTCTGCTATTTGGAAACTTCAATGTAATTGAAAGCCCTATTTCGAGTTTGACTGCTGTTACTGAGACATCCTCGTATTGACTTTATAGTAAGGTAATGAAGAAGACCTGAAAAAGATCAATAAGAGAATGCAGAACTTAAAAAAATGTTGTCAGTTATTTCGACTAGCAAAAAAACATCAACTCAATGACATTGATCATTTATATTTTCTCTGATGTTTTGCTGTTAGATCTTGTGGTGAACATGTTGGATTCTCTTCTATAAATTCTAGAGGTAGTATTTACTGGATGTGTGAGGGAAGAAAACGAATACTGCAGCAATGCTGTCAACCTTCACGCGGTGCAGCGCGAAAACTTCTGGACTGCCATCGGCATTACAACCCCTTTTCCGGAAGTAGTCTGCTACGAAAGATAGATTCACAAGACAATGAGTGACCGGAAGAGAAAGGAACAACGGAATGGAGGATAAAAAGTATAAGGAACTGTCTGCTCCTCAAGTATTTGAGATGGTGATTTACAGTTCAAGGAGTGCGGTGATTTTCTGAAGAGAACAGAAAAAAGAAAGAATGCATCGATAAAATGAACTTTTCTGCTTATGTTGGAGGAACTAGAAAAATAAGTTAAAATGGGATAAATAGAGCAGTACTCTGAAAATAAGATGTTTGAGTTGTAGAGAAAGTATCCTAAAAAAGAGAGAGAATAGATGTGAAGAGATATATAAAAAAGAGAGGAAGAGGATGAAAAAGAATAGTGACTGAGAGAAAAAGAAGTGAAGTAAGAGAAATGCAGAGAGTAAGAGAGACGGTGGGAGAGAGAACCATTGAAAGAGAGGAGTTAGAAAAAAAAGACGAAGAAAGAAGCAGGAAAAAACAGACGAAAGTGGGGAGAGAGAGGACAGAGAAGGCTTACCCAAGAAGCTGTGTTTATCTGACAATCATACCGATTCGGAATAACCTTTGGATCTATGCCTGCAACAGCTGCACTGTTAGGGAAACCGAGAGGGTAAGACGAAAGAGGAGAGCGAAGCGAGAATGGACTGAGAAAGAGTTATTGAGAAAAAGAGAGAACGAGAGAAATTCAGAAAGAGGAGAGAGGGGAAGAAAGAGAAAGTTAGTGTGTAAGTAAGAGATAGAGCACGAGAGAAAAGAGTGAAAATGAGAGTGTGGGAAAAGAGAAAAGAGAGATAGAGAGAGAGAGTAGAGAAAGGAAGCAAAAGAATGAGATCAGAGACAGATAGAGTGAACCAGAAATAGTGAAAGAGAAAGTTAGAGGATGAGAACGTGTTGGAAGGATTGAGGAAAGAGTGAAAGCTCGGCGACAGGATCGGGAACAAAAGGCCAGACAAGAATACTGGTAGCGAGAGACAACGAGACAGATACTTATAATAACCAGAATGGGGACAGTTGCGAGACCCAAGAGCGACATTTTCCTTACCAAGTGGCATCTCAGTTCAACCGTTGCTAAGTACGGGTTCATTAGGGGCCTCTCTGGTTCAAATGACATTTTGGAAAAGTCATTATTTGAGACGGATAACTCGAACGCTGTTAACATTTGTGCGATTCATATCATTCCAAAACATAACTCAACTTTCAAATCCACTTTTTTTTCTCATCTTGTTTTATCTGAAAAGTCGATTTCAGATTGCATTCTATCAGATTGTATAGTTATTACTAGCCAAATAATTAAAGTGGAGATTAAAACGTTTTTTCTCGCTTTATTATCGATATCATTACTGCAATGTTCAGTTCAAATCATCGACTATATACGAACGTATTATTCGTGTTTTGATATAGTACGAGTGAAAACTTCAAAAGCTGGAACGGAATATCTAATATGATTCGAAAGGTGCAGTCTGAAAGCTTTCAAGTGTTTATATGCAGTGAGTTCGAAGATGCTGAATAGTCGAAAGGTAGGGGTTATTGATAAAAAAATAACTACTGTTTATTTTCAACCAGACAGCAAGTAGTCTGAGATTCTAGAGTTCCACTGATGAGAGTTTAGTAGTGTTTCAGCGAATGAGCCGAGAGTTACTAATTTTTAAACAATGAGTGTATTTTTTACTGCGACGAGAACGTTTTGACGCCTGTAAATAAGTTTTTAATGTTTTTTTTCTGTTGTTTTGTTGTTATTGTACGTTCATTTTTGCCTGATAACTTAGAGAGCGTGTCTCACTGTATATCTCCTATTCGCATTATTCACAAGGTCTCCCGCAACGATCTGAGCGCATCAACAACTTCACGAATTTAAAAGTGTTCGTTTAATGAAGTGATTATGGAAATGCATGGATCATTAGTTCTTCACTCGGACATGTGCAAATTAGAATAGAAAATTTTTGATGGATTTCGGGGAAGATGGGAATCGGGCCATGGAGGCAAGAAAGACAAATGGCCGGGTGAAAGGATGATTAAAGATGCCGTCTCTTCCCTCTCTACCTAGAATATCCCTCATGACCTCTAAGTTATGGAAATTCACTTGAGAAACCCCGATCATTGGAGAATTCATTGGCGGTTATATTCTTTTCTTTTCTCTCTTTTGAAGAAGAAGAGACTGTGTGAGACGGAAGAGAAAACTATCTGCCCTTTATTCCTCTTTTAGACGTTCAGCTCCTCTAATTGTCCTCTTTTACCTCCCAAACAACGATTTACTAAGGCTCGACTATTGGCTGTTCACGAATTCCGTTTTTACACGAAGTTGTGAGACCTGTAGCTCTCTTTCTTATTTTCTCTGTCTCTTTCTCTTGAGCTTCCTATTTTCCTCTTTCTTTCTTTCTATTTCACTCTTTTCCTCTCTCGGTACTTTTTTGCTCCCAATGAGTCGAACAACATTGTGCCTTCTGTTGCGTTTCCTTCCTCAACTATACATGTTTCTTGCTTTTTGCACAATGCCAATTTGACTGATATAATAATTCTATCAAGGAATTATTTTATCAGTACTTGACTGCACTGAATGTACATAGATGTAAGTTTTTGTTGAGGGAAAGGCCCTGCCAATGTCGAATACGAGAGTGTGGGAGTCACTCTGGGTGGTTGAAAAGTTTTGACGCAAGCAACACGCTGTTTGCCTTGTGTATTATACGAATTGCGTGGTAAATAGCCAGCCGCAGAAGTCAGGAGAAGAAGAGACGAGAAAAATAAAATACAAATAGAGAGAGGAAAATAGTTTGTGAGAGAGAGGTAGAGAGAAGGATTTAAAAACTGAGAGAGAGAGAGAGAGAGAGAGAGAGAGAGAGAGAGAGAGAGAGAGAGAGAGAGAGATAAAGAAAGATATGAAGAGTGAGAGAGAACGTGATGAATGGAGAGAAGGAAAAGTGATGTGAAGACAAAGGAAAGAGAAGAGAAGATTTCAGAGAAAAGGTTGAAGGTACAGATGATAAAAGAGCCTTTGGCACGGTGGGCAAGTAGCTTAGTCGTCTCTCTCGGCTTATATACAATACCTGAGAATGACTATGCCTTATGTACTATCCTTCTTATTCACTCTTCGTCTTCTCTTTTACGGAAAACTCTTCTTTTTTCATATGACATTTACACTCTCTTTTTTCACTTGAAGTCCAATTTTTTTCACCCTAGGATTTTTTCTTGAACTTTTCCGTCTTTTTCTCTTTAACAGCTCTTTCTCATCATTATCTTATTTTGATGAATGTTAAGATTTTTTGAGCTGATATACTCCTTATAATAAACTTATATATGTATATATATACATTTCTTAAGTTTTCTAACTCTCAACTGTTCTAATACACGTTCGTCTGAGGTAATTTTGAACAAAACATGCTTTTTAGTGACGAAATTAAAAAATTTCCACTTCCCACTGAGTTGTTTTGTGCTTTAACGTTAAAGACTAATTAAGCACTTGATAAGAGGTGATTTAGCTTTTATTGTGAGAGAAGAAACAATTGAGAAAAAATTATGAAAAAATTAGCTAATCCTAATCCTCCGTCCCTTGGTTTAATTGAGTTTGACCTTTGTTTTAAAAAAAACCTCTACAGCTTCCCCTCTGCCAGCCATATGATCCTCAGCAGTGATCCCAGTCCCAGACTCGTCTCAATCAATCAATCACTAAATCACAAATGATCCGGGGAAGTTTCACCAGATGTTCTCTCTCTGTCTCACCCCAAACTTCTATGAGAACGAACTTTAGCCTATTTCAAAAAGAGATCACTAAAAAACTAGAGTAATTTTTTCTGTCGACTTATAATGGTAAATGTTTATGATGTTTCGGAGGATTTTGGATATCACATATCTTGAGACTGATGTCCTATTTTTATGCTTCAAAACACTGTATTCCATATTTTATTTAAAAGTTCAGCGAAGAATTTAAGACACGTTTTTGAGCAACTTCAAAAGATAAAGTCACTGATTCGGTCTTCGCCATTTCGAAAAAGACTTGAGTCACAATGCCTCACGTTGACAGACATTTTTCATTAGACATATAAAAAACTCATCTTTTTTTCATAGAACCTTAAATTATGCATTTTCATATGTAGATTATTCAACTGATTAAACCATCGCACGGAAAAGCTATTCCACCGGGAGGAATTGAACCCAGCCATCTATTTCTAACCCGGTCAAGCACGTTACCATTACTCAATGATTCAATTTTTTAAACGCACTTGTCATCGATTCACAGAAGAAGTCACGACTTAGTTCTTAACTACATAACTTCGTGCCAATTGAAAATTGACTGGGTGTCTTATAACGAAAGAGGTGAAAATAAAATTCACCAATTGATCCGAAACATAAAATTTCAATCGTTTAGCTATCGAGAAATTCGGATTCTGATCCCTTCGTGCTAAAATTCTGTGTGTTTTTTGTTTGAAAACTTTTCTCTTATAAAAGAAAGCTTTTGAGGGTCGTGTCTTAAGCAACAATAAAGCATGTGAGCTGTTTCGATTGATCGCGGTGAATAGGGTTAAGGGTTGGCTGGAAAATTTTCAGGTAAACAAGGAAAATTTTAAACAAGAGAGAATAGGGGTATGAAGCTCAAGTAAACAAGGGGCAACTGAGAGGAGATGAATCGCCTCGACGCATGCGTCCATCGGAGGCAGTGCTTCTTTTGTATGCATGAGTTCGCTGAATGAGTGACTGGCAACTAGATCCAAGGAATATATGGAGTAAAGAGAGAGAGAAAGAGAGAGAGGAGAGAGAGGGAAAGAGAGAGAGGGATAGAGAGAGAGGGAAAGAGAGAGAGCGGGAAATATAGAGAGTAAAGAGAGAGAGAGAGAAAGAGAGAGAGGAGAGAGAGGGAAAGAGAGAGAGGAGAGAGAGGGAAAGAGACAGAGGAGAGAGAGGGAAAATGAGAGAGAGGAGAGAGAAGAAAGAGAAAGAGGAGAGAGAAAGGGAAGAGAGATAGGAGAGAGTGAGAAAAAGAGAGAGAGGAGAGAGAGAGGGAAATAGAGAGAGGAGAGAGAGGGAAAGAGAGAGAGAGGAGAGAGAGAAAGAGAGAGAGAGAGTAAAGAGAGATAAAGAGAGAGTAAAGATAGAGAAAGAGAGAGAGGATAGAGAGAGAGAGAAAGAGAGAGAGTAAAGAGAGAGAAAGATAGAGAGGAGAGAATAACTTCATAATAAGAAACTTCATAGAGAAAAACAAAGACACGAAGTCGTAGAAAGAGACAAGAAAATAAATAGAAAGGCAGAGGAAAAGAAAGAGAGTTATGAGGAAAAAATATAAAAATAGAGCGAGAAAGAAAAATGAAGGAAAAAAGTAGAGAAAAATGAGAGCGAAAGAAGAAAGAATATAGAGTGAGAAAAAAGAAGGTGAGCGGTACTAAAGGACAGAACTAAAGTCGAAAAAAGTTTTTGGTTTGGAAAGTCGAAAAGAAATCTTCCAAGAGGAAGAAAGAGAGAATCAGAAATAGGAAATGAGAAACAACAGAACGAGAATAAGAGTATAAAGTAAGAACGAGATCGTGTCAACACAAAGGGAGTAGTCTCTAGAAGCGCAGTTTGGAAGAATGCAGATGAATGATTTTCTCCAAGTATCCCATGACCCGATCTTTTCAATATTCGAGGAATTTTCTAGGCTCGTGGAAAAAGAGAGAAAACTCAAAACATGGCTGAAGGTGAAAATTAAAGAGAGGGAGAGAGAGAGTGTGTTAGAAAGAAGGGAAGCGAGAGAAATACGAGAGAGAACAAGATAATAATGATAAGATCAAGAGAAAAAATAATTTGATCGAAAGCTAGTAGAAGAAAACTTCGAGAAAAAGAAAAGGTTTATAAAAATTTCACAATTTGTGTGTCTTTGTTAACAATAAGTAATTTTAGAAAAAAAATAAAGCCTGAAAGTTTAGTGGCGTTACTCAAAAACTTTTTTTCCCTATTTATCGCAGAATTCAAGTAACGTACCTGTTTTCAACTCATGCTGTTATTATGCCTCGTTTTCATTCATTTTACCCTTCTTTCCTATTCTTTCAATTTTTTTACTTTATGCTTTTTATTCTCGTGAGCTTCTTCTTTCTAAATCTCTAATGCTCCCTGCACTCTGGCGTCCTTCTCTTTTCATATCTGTACCATTTCTTGACATCCCATCCCCTCTCCACTCTTCCCCAACTGCCCATTAGAATGAGGGGCTCTCCCTCACTGACTACCTAAAAGCATGAGTTAAAGCAGTCGCTATAGCAAGAGATGCGCTTCCTTTTTCCCGCCATCTTAGGTTGCAATCCCTTCACCTCTTTTGAGTTGCTCTTGTTCTCTCTCTCTCTCTCTCTCTCTCTCTCTCTCTCTCTCTCTCTCTTCTCTCTCTCTCTGTATCCTTCTTTCTCTCAATCTCTCTGATTCTCTCTGTATTTCGCTCTATTTCTCTCGCTGGATTTCTCTTGCTCTTTTTCTATCTTTTGTCTTTTCTCTCTAATACTTCCAATGCCTGGTTCTCTACAACACTACTCCCTTGTACCCTATCAACTCCTTTCCCCTACCTTTATTTCTCAGCATATACATATTCTATGTTTCAGTTATGTTTTCATTTCTCGCCCACAGGCGGCCCTATAATTAACGGAGTCGCTCGACCGTCATCATCAACTACGCCTCGGGCTAGAAAGAAAACCTCATATAAACAACCGATGTCAATTTGGTTCTTTCTTAGGAGAATAATGGGGTGGCGTAGGGGAAGATTCCTCAGCTGGCTGGCACGAATGGGAGAGGAGACAGGCCTGGAAGATGGGGGATGCGCAACATCTGCTTGATATGACCATTAGGTGAAATCACCGATCCATCTTTCTTCATTGATGACATTTTCTCTCTTTTTCTATTTTCGGTCTTTTTATTGTGACATTCTCTCACTTTCTACGTTTCTCTCTTCTCTTTTTTCTTTTCTCTCTGTGTCTCTCTGCTCTCTTTCTTTTAATTCTTCAGAAAAATATTCTCTCTTATTCAGATGTACATATACATTGTGTTATCACATCTGACCGCATATCCTTTGGTAAAATCTCAGCGTGGGGCTATTTATCACGTGTTAGCTTTTCCTCTGTCAAGTTTGTAGAAAAACTAGAATTCTGAGAGATAAAAAGTTCAACAAATGTTTATAGCTTGCGCGTTTGTATAAACAAAGATATGATTATACAAAAAATGTTAGTTGTTAAAAACTGATAACGTTCAGGAGAGATGTTTGTTTAGGCGCACGGGGTAGGAAGTTTCTAGTGTGTGAGGAAATATGACTACTATACTATTGCACAGACAAAAGGTTCTTTAACGGGGTGGGAACGAACTCAATCGTATTTTCTGCCAGAAACAAGCGTGTTACAATTACACTGCAGAAGGTCAGTTTTTAATCTCGACAAAACATAAAGTGAGTTCCTCTACTCTTGTAACGCGAAATTATGACTAAAAGAAGTATTTTGTAAGCCAAGGTTTCACAATTGAACTTCTTCTTGTAATACCCACCAACATCTGGTTTCACAATTGAACTTCTTCTTGTAATACCCACCAACCACTCTGGTTTCACAATTGAATTTCTTCTTGTAATACCCACCAACCACTCTGGTTTCACAATTGAACTTCTTCTTGTAATACCCACCAACCACGCCTCCTTTTCCCTCACGCATTAACAGCGAGCCTTTTATTACCCGAACATTAGTCTCCCATATCTGAGCGAGGCATGGTCAAATCTACCCTTCTCATTATTATGCCCTAGGCGGTACTTTGATAATCGCTGCTCTCTCAATATCACCTGCTATTTTCTTGAATTTCTTATAAACAGATAAAGCTGTGCGTATCTTGAAAGTAACTTGCTTCTCTGCAACAGTAGGCATCCTATCTACTCTCAATGAAACATTATCTTTGTAGAGGCTAAAATAGAGAGAGAGAGAGTGAGAAAGAGAGAGAGAGATAGTGAGAAAGAGAGAGAGTGAGAACGAGAGCGAGGGAGTGAGTAAGAGAGCCAGAGTCGAAAAAGAGAGTAAAAGAGAAAAGGAAAGAGTGAGAGGGACGGTGAGAAAGGGTAGAAAGATATAGACTGGTCAGAGAATGCATATTTCATCTTACTATCTCTTTTGGTCATTTCTCCATCTTTTTTGTATGTTATCCAGTATTTTCTTAATTGCCTTTTTATCTTTCCTTAGCTCATTCAAATCGTCTTCAAACTCTCTCTTTCACTCTCTCTCTATCCCTTCATTTTGTCTTCTTCATTCCCTTTTTTATTTCCTCCTGCCAGACTCTTTCGTTATTCTCGTTCCCTAAGGGGATTCCTCCAATTCTCGTCCATTGCTTAGACAGAAAACGTTGGAAATGATTTTTTGATACGTTTCTTCAAATTTCTGCTTGAAATAGGAGTAATAGCGCTCCCGAGTATGGATGAAGTAAGAAGAAAGATAAAAACGGAAGAGAGGAACTGAAATAGACAAGAGAAAGTTAAGAAAAATGGATGAAAGGTTTTACGGAAGAAGCGAAGAAGAGGACGAGACATTTGTTGCAGTATAGTACAGCCGTCTCTTCCATCTGTACAGAGTAAGAGAGCGCGACAACTCAGGCAAAGACTAATTGAAAGAACTTCTCAGTAGATTTGTTTCACTTTCTTCTTCGTACTCTAGCAGGATTTTGACAGCTTGCGGTCGCTTCTTCTTACTTTCTTACTAAGGACTTTTATCTATTTAAGGTTTCTCAAAACGAATTTATAATCAGTACGCCGTACTCCTTTGCCTTTCGTGACAGTAAGCAATGTTTCGGTAAGTCAGAGAAAAAAACTTTAAAATAAGAATCCTTGCTACAAAAAAGACAGTTTCGCAATAATCGAAAACCGGACTGTTTTCTTTTTGAAAGTCGTATTTAAAACATCACAGAGAAAGCCTACAGCGCGAAATAAGCAAGAAAGTAATTTTTTCTGTATTTCATCTTTCTTTCAAGCTGACTTGATCAGGAAAAAGTTGAACTCCTTCTTCACTGATCGGAAGAATCTTCTTCTCTGCAATATTGTGAGAATTCCAATTAAATCTTGCTTTGTTAATTTTAAACAGAGTGCGGTTAAGGTATCCAATTAATTCGTATGATAATCTAAACGTCTACACCATCTTAAGCGTATTAACGCTAAGAAGACACTTATTATACCAGATAATTATACCGGATAATTAATGTATGTGTCTTCTCGAATTCTTTATATTGCACGTAATGTACATTCTCGGCTGCAGATAAAATTTATAATACATATGTATATTAAACCAAGGCACGCAAAACTTTTCCGCCGGGAGGGATCGAGCCATGTAATCTTTCCTCCGGAAGGCAGCGCGTTACCATAACACGCTAAGAAGATGGATATCAACCCACCACTTAAAAAAGAACGTCGGGTTGCCTAAGACAGGAAATTAGGCATAGCTCATTCCTTCTCAGGCAACAATGTTACTCTACCAGCTCACGCCAATCAAGTTTCATTAGAACTTCTATGCTTCTCACCATGCGCGAAGACGCTTCTCTCTCTCTCCCTCTCTCTCTCTTTCTCTTTCTCTCTCTCTATCTCTTTCTCTTTCTCCCCATCTCTCTCTGTCTTTGTCTCTTTTTTCTCTTCATCTCTATTTTTCCTCTCTCCCTATCTCTCTCTTTCTCATGCTCTCTCTATCTGTATTCTTTTACCTCTCTCAATCTCTTCACCTCGCTCTCTTTTTGTCTTCCTCCCTGATTCGTTGTTATTTTTCCTTTCTTCATCTGCCCGGCTACTAACTCCTAAGATCCTCTATTTCCATTGCTCGTTCCCTCTATCTAATTTCCATACTAATTTGTACTAACTTTACTTTCTTACGTCTCTTTTCATTTTTCAAGCTGGTCATACTTAATATATCCTACCTCTTTCGTTTTCTCTGACTCGTTCCTCTATTCTTTTTTTTACTTCTTACTTTAAACTCTCTATTCCTTTCCTAACTTTTCTCTCTTCTCTCCAACTCTCTACTTATCTTTTTTTTCTTCTGTATTTTTCTATATTTTTTCTGTATTTCTCAGAGGTGGATAGAAGGTCGATAGAGAAAGTATGCTTTCTTATTCGTCTATCCACCTCTCTTTTCCTCTCTATCTATATCTCTTAAACTTTCTTATTCGTCTCTCTCACTCTCACTCTTTATCTCTCTATTCTCACTCTCTTTCGGAGCAGAGCTAATATTATAATGTCATGAGCGGACGGACAGATTGGAAATAATTTCTCGAAATTCGTTTCCATCCGGCTTCTCATGCCAATCCCACACACCTCCCAGTCCTTCTCCCCACTCCAAGGCGTTAAGACCAGAGTGACCAGCCAAGCGAATGCCGTTGATATTTTTCAAATTTAAGTACTTTCATCTTAATGTGGTTTTGAATGTTTGGCAAAGTCAATAATGATATTTATTATTAAAGCTCCTTTACATTTTTGATTAATAATTTTTATATTTCCTTAATTGAATGTTACTAGTTTTAGTCTTTTAGGTCAGTACATGTTTAAAAAAGTCTTCTTTCAACTTTATAACTTTATCGCTCATCCCCTGCTCTCTCTCTCTTTCTCTCTCTGTGCGTATCTCTCTCACTTTCTCACTCTGTATCTCTCTCTCTTTCTCTCTCTCTGTGTATCTCTCTCACTATCTCACTCTGTATCTCTCTCTCTTTCTCTCTCTGTGTGTATCTCTCTCACTATCTCACTCTGTATCTCTCTCTCTATTTCTCTCTCTGTGTGTATCTCTCTCACTTTCTCACTCTTTATCTCTCTCTTCCTCTCTCTGTGTGTATCTCTCTCACTTTCTCACTCTTTAACTCTCTTTCTTTCTCTCTCTCTCTCCATCCTCCTTAGTACCTATAAATAACCCTTTCCTTTCCTCTTCACATCTCTCCGCTTTATCTCTTTATTCCACCTAATCATGCATTCTCCTTGAGAAAGTTCCACAGTGGCCGGGAAAGTTGAGCTAGGCCGAGAAAGTTGAGCTAGGCCGAGAAAACAAGTAATAGCTTCCTATGTGTAGAAAGAGTTGGTTGAAGACAAGTACAGAAAAGAAGAAATAGATAGAGTAGAAGAGGAAGAAAAAGAAACAGATAGGAAGAGACGTAAAGAAAGAGAGAGAGAGTGAGTGAAAAAAAGAGAAAGGAGAGAGAGAATGAGAGAGAGAGAGCGCGAGAGAGAGAGAGAGATGAGCATTTAGAAGAGTCTAGCAAAGTCGGGAGACAGACAAGTAAGAAAGCAAGTTCTCACACTTCCATCTGTCCCACGATGCTGCTTTCTCTGGTGGTAAGGAGTATTCGTAGTGGATGAGCAATAAGGTGCTGACGAGCATCAGATGATCAAACTTTCACATGAACAAAAAGCTAGTCAGCGGGCGGAATTGAAACCAGCCTTTACTTTTCTACTGAGAGCTAGGACCCTATCACAGTTCTGCCAAAAACACTTCAGATTTTTTTTCCTATTCTTCTTAACAGTATTTCACTTCCAGATAGCGTTCCTGACCGTTTCTCATTCATAAAAATAATCATTATGCTTCGTGAATGGTCGACATGTTTTTATCTTGTTTATTTCATTCACTATTCTCAGACAGCGTTACTGACCATTTCTCATTAAAGTAATGCTTGAGAATACTCTAAAAGGTTTTTCTGAGAATAATAAATAAACATTTTAACCAGGTTTTATATGAGTTCTCCGTTATTGGTTTACACATTCGTTTGTGGTTTTGTATGCACTCAATACGCAGTCTTCAATGCTCGAAAGTCTCTAGTTACAAAATAAACGTCAAAAACAAGTCTAGGAGAGATAGACTTTTTAAATACAAAATTTTTTTGAGAGTTTCCTGCAATTTTCCGCATGTTCATGAGACAATCCTTTGCTGTAGAGTTCGAATAATGTGAGGTGGAAAAAAATCTGCGAGATCAAAGGGATCTCGGTAAACACGGAGTAACACGAGAGTGCGAAAGGGACTGGGAGAGAGAAAGGAAACCATGAGGAAAAACCACAGAATGAAAGAGGCAAAAGGACTGAGAAGAGGAATTGAGAAGATGGCGGAGAGAGGAAAAGAGGAACAAAAGAATGTGAAGTGAGAAGAGATTTTTGAAGAGAGAGAAAGAGAGAGAGAGAAAAGAGAAAAGAGAAAAAAGTTAGAGAGAGAGAGAGAGAGAGAGAGAGAGAGAGAGAGAGGCATCAGTGAAAGATTGCGTATGACTGATATCCGTGTGAGGTCTCCAATATCTGTTACATTCCATCTATAGTCCTGTTTAGCCTTTTCCGTTCTTTTTCTTTGCATGACGATCTAACGTGTTCTAACTTTCTCTTCCTCTCTCTATCTGTCACACTTTATATCTCACTTTATCTCTATATCTGTTTCACATTCTCTCCGCTTATCTCTCTCTCTTTCTCTCTCTCTTTCTCTCTCTCTTTCTCTCTCTCTTTCTCTCTTCGTCCAAAGTTCTCTTTTATTCGTTCCCGAGGCACCTTTTTCACAGTGTTCCTCTCAAGCATACCGGCTAAGCTCGCAGCAACTCTGGGTTCAATTTTGGGCCTTTCGTATCATCTGGAATGAAAGCTTTTGCAAATTTTAACTATTTATTCGTTCGCTTTATAATATAATGTTCTTGTGGGTCGAACCCAGTTGTAGGTATTTCAGATGCGAGTCGTAATTAATGAGAAAGCGTACAAAACTGTTTCTCTGTATAGTCAGTAGATGTGAAATCTAGAACAGAAGAACTTCGCCTTTTAAGTTACTTATTCATTAAATAAGTTATTCAATCACTTGTTAGACTTATTCTGATTTGAATGTGAGAGTGATAAAAAACATAAAAAAAAAACTAAAAACCTGCAAAAATTATTCTCCATTTGAGACAGTTTTTATAATACATATATTCATGTTCTGGTATCAGCTTTCTCACTCTTCAAAGAATTAACGATATTTTCGCGAACGGCTGTTTCCCCATAATCCTGAATCAAGAGCGATGGTTCACACGTGTTTCCGCATTTCTTACTGTTTGCCTTCTTTTCTTTTGATCTGTTTCGGATTCTTTTCTTCAATTCTTGTTTTTTGTTTGTTAACGCCAGCCAGCAGTCCGCATAAAAAAAGAAGAAAAGTCAGAGAAAGTAGAGAGAAGAATGAAACGGAGAGAGGAGAGTAGATAAAAACTTGATGTGAGAGATATGTATAGAGATCATGCGAGCAACACAAGAGATGAATTGAATGAGAATGAGAGAATATGAAATGAAAGAGGAATAGAGATTAAAAGGAAAAAATTAGATACGAGATACCAAAGAAACCGAGATTTTACGGAAATGGAGAACACCGAAATAGAAATAGGCTGAAAATTCAAATGGAAAAGATTCAAAGAAAGCAAACTGCAATAGAAATCAGTAGCCCATCAGAAGTATTGCCCTTTTTTGTGGTTGAAAACGCCTTCTAAAAAAGATTTTTTAATTTTTTTTTTTTGTGTTCTTCGTGCAGGCCTTTTTTGTCCATGACTCTTCTTTTCATCCACTCCTAAGTCTTTCTGTTTTTTACACTATGCATATCCGGATCAACCCTTTATCTCAACAAAGGCTATCTCTCTCCTCTTCTCTTTCTAAGTCTTCTTCTCTCTCTTCCTCTCTCTCTATTTTTCTACCCTTCTCGCTTCTCTCTCCTTTCCCTATTCCTCTTTTCATTCATATCCCTTTGATTAAACATCCCTTGTGTTAGCGTGCGTCCTCCTAGCCCCGCCTCCTTCACCCGATCCGATCTCGCTGCTCCATCCGGAAGTTATACTACAGGAAGTTATGTGTCTGCAAGGCATCGTCTTCTGGAAGCCGCGTAATTTCTTATGCTAATTACCGTCGTTCAACCTCCTACTATCTCTCTCACTCTCTCTCTCTCTCTCTCTCTCTCTCTATCTCTCTATCTCTCGCTCTCTCTCATTACTCAGCCTTTTTCTTTTTTTCTATCCCCTTCTCTTCCTCTTTCTCTTATTATGTGATTCGCTTTCTCTCGTTGTCTCTATATCTTTTTCTCTTGTGTCGCACTTCTTACTTCTAGAAATACTCCTTTCAGGCCTACTGAAAAACTTTTAAAATTTTGTTTATTTCATGAACTAAAAACTTTATCAAGTCTAAAAATAAGTTTTTGGCAACCTCAAGTTTTAAAAAAATATGAAACCAGTTCTTCATGTTTTTTACTGCTTCACTTTGAAAAAAACAAAAATTTCTGGGTTTCAAATCAGAAAGTTTTTCTCATAACTGCAACTCATTTGTTCCGATTCGCCTCCCAGAGGGGGGGGGGGCCTCCCAGATTGACCGCGGCAAAATCTTTAGCAAATCTAACCTGTGTGGATAACTTAAGATAAGGAGCAGAGTGAATTTTTTGTACGTAAAAGCAGTGAGTAATTCAAATTACGTTTTAAAAAAAGGTTTGAGATACTAATTTCAAAGAGTTTGTTTTAAAAGTAGAGTGCAATAGTGAAGGAAAATATAACGAACATATCACTATTATTTTTTAAAAAAATGTTTTAATCTTATTTCTTAAAAACTTTTTCTTTCATTTTTTATCAGATACTAAAAATTGTTTTTTAAACAAGTTATTAAAAAATTATTTTTAACGATTTCTAATTTTTAATTTTTAACTTTTAATTTCTTTCGTTTTGTTTGTGTTTTGTTTTGTTTTTGTTTGTTTAACATATGTTATATTCACGTTAAAATTTATCATATGTGTACTCTCTGGGCACTCACTGATGAGCCCCACCCAGAGAGCACAAAGGTCTGTCTGAGCAGGGGCGAAACAGACTTTTGTGGATTAAATTCATCGCAGTGATCGATTATTGTCGTGCTTTCTCCTTTCTATCTTCTCAATCAATTTTCATAATATGTAATTTAAACGAAGTAGGAAGGTAAGAAAGGTAACGAGAAAGAAAGATGAGAGAGACTAGAAAAGTTGATAAAAAAGAGGAAATGTGTCAGAAAAGTGGAAAGAAAGAAAACATATCGAAAGTGAATGTTAAAAAATAAAATGTGTTCGCTTTCGATGTTTATATTCTTCTCTGAAAAATGCACTTAGAAACTCAAGAAGTCAGTTTTTCTTTGTATTATTAAAGTTTTCATGCTTAACTTAACATTTTTCACTCGACCATAAACATCAGCCAAGAAAAGCTTAACACTAACTGTGGAAAAATATGTTTTCGAGGAAACGACTGAGTAATTCTCTGCCCTTCAGCCAAATTTCATCCAGTTCTATTCAAATTCTACTCGGGTCACATTTTGGTCCTCTGCCCAACTCCATCGAATTATTGGTGTGGATAGGAAAGAAAAGTTTTCGGTTGAAATCGAAGGCTACAGCTCTGGAAGCTTCAAAGTACCTCCCAATACATATCATTCCATTCGTAGTTTTTTTCTTCTCGTTTTTTCTCTCGAGTCTTGATGTTCCATCTAATTATTCAGAGAATTCCAATTCGTGCTCATTTTTCTTCTCCTCACTTTCTGGCAGTCCTCAACCTCTTTTTTGTTGCTCTCTATCTCCGGTCATTTCTATCAGTTTGTTACTTCTTCCTATCTTCATATTTTTCTTTTCCTTTCTTTCTCTTTCATTCTCAGCCTTTCTTCCACTCTTCTTTCTCTCTCTCTCAACTTTTTCTCTCTTCCTCCAAATATTTTCAATCCCTCCTCTTTTAATGTTCTCAACGAGAACTTCATGTAGGTTTACACCCCATTTTCCGCGTAATAAAACTGCAACATCTTTCTTGAACATAATTGAACATCCTCTTTCACACTGTCAGGTTCAAGAATATCTCCGATGACTTCTAGCTCATTTTTTTCACTGTCAACGCAGCTGTATGTTTCAATTATTTACATATTCATATTTTTTATTGCGATTTCACAAATCTTTTTTAAGTTTCCCATTTCAATAATAATGTGTTTTTTTTGTTTTCTTCAATAGTCATTTCTTCTGTGTCTTCTAGAAGTCAGATGATAGATTTTTCTGTGGGTAATTTGTAAACATTCCCTGAAGCTCAAAAGTATTGAGTGATGATAAATGTGATTGGAAACTAGTTGTAAGTTTGCATAGAAACAAATATGACGGAAAAGAGACAGTCTTGAAATTTTCAATCTGAAGGGTAGATCAAAAACAACGAAAAGTCAAGGAAAGTGATGGAGGGAGAGAAACAGAAGAAGAGACAAAGAGAGAGAGCAAAAGAGAGAGAAAGAGAAAGAGAAAGAGAGAGAGAGAGAGAGAGAGAGAGAGAGAAATAGTCCGGGAACGTGTGACAGAGGTACAGAAAATTTGGAGAGGTAACTAGAAGGAACCGCTTCTGGAATTTATCGCTGAATGTTGTCTATGCTTACCGTCATCTCTCTCTCTCTCTCTCTCTCTCTCTTTCTCTCTCTCTCTCTATCTATCCATCTGTTTCTATAACATTCTCTATCTCTCTGTTTTTTCTTCCATTTCTCTCCGTCCATATTTCCCTCTCTCTCTATCTATCTATCTATCTATCTATCTATCTATCTATCTATCTATCTATCTATCTATCTATCTATCTATCTATCTATCTATCTATCTATCTATCTATCTATCTATCTATCTATCTATCTATCTATCTATCTATCTATCTATCTATCTATCTATCTATCTATCTATCTATCTATCTATCTATCTATCTATCTATCTATCTATCTATCTATCTATCTATCTATCTATCTATCTATCTATCTATCTATCTATCTATCTATCTATCTATCTATCTATCTATCTATCTATCTATCTATCTATCTATCTATCTATCTATCTATCTATCTATCTATCTATCTATCTATCTATCTATCTATCTATCTATCTATCTATCTATCTATCTATCTATCTATCTATCTATCTATCTATCTATCTATCTATCTATCTATCTATCTATCTATCTATCTATCTATCTATCTATCTATCTATCTATCTATCTATCTATCTATCTATCTATCTATCTATCTATCTATCTATCTATCTATCTATCTATCTATCTATCTATCTATCTATCTATCTATCTATCTATCTATCTATCTATCTATCTATCTATCTATCTATCTATCTATCTATCTATCTATCTATCTATCTATCTATCTATCTATCTATCTATCTATCTATCTATCTATCTATCTATCTATCTATCTATCTATCTATCTATCTATCTATCTATCTATCTATCTATCTATCTATCTATCTATCTATCTATCTATCTATCTATCTATCTATCTATCTATCTATCTATCTATCTATCTATCTATCTATCTATCTATCTATCTATCTATCTATCTATCTATCTATCTATCTATCTATCTATCTATCTATCTATCTATCTATCTATCTATCTATCTATCTATCTATCTATCTATCTATCTATCTATCTATCTATCTATCTATCTATCTATCTATCTATCTATCTATCTATCTATCTATCTATCTATCTATCTATCTATCTATCTATCTATCTATCTATCTATCTATCTATCTATCTATCTATCTATCTATCTATCTATCTATCTATCTATCTATCTATCTATCTATCTATCTATCTATCTATCTATCTATCTATCTATCTATCTATCTATCTATCTATCTATCTATCTATCTATCTATCTATCTATCTATCTATCTATCTATCTATCTATCTATCTATCTATCTATCTATCTATCTATCTATCTATCTATCTATCTATCTATCTATCTATCTATCTATCTATCTATCTATCTATCTATCTATCTATCTATCTATCTATCTATCTATCTATCTATCTATCTATCTATCTATCTATCTATCTATCTATCTATCTATCTATCTATCTATCTATCTATCTATCTATCTATCTATCTATCTATCTATCTATCTATCTATCTATCTATCTATCTATCTATCTATCTATCTATCTATCTATCTATCTATCTATCTATCTATCTATCTATCTATCTATCTATCTATCTATCTATCTATCTATCTATCTATCTATCTATCTATCTATCTATCTATCTATCTATCTATCTATCTATCTATCTATCTATCTATCTATCTATCTATCTATCTATCTATCTATCTATCTATCTATCTATCTATCTATCTATCTATCTATCTATCTATCTATCTATCTATCTATCTATCTATCTATCTATCTATCTATCTATCTATCTATCTATCTATCTATCTATCTATCTATCTATCTATCTATCTATCTATCTATCTATCTATCTATCTATCTATCTATCTATCTATCTATCTATCTATCTATCTATCTATCTATCTATCTATCTATCTATCTATCTATCTATCTATCTATCTATCTATCTATCTATCTATCTATCTATCTATCTATCTATCTATCTATCTATCTATCTATCTATCTATCTATCTATCTATCTATCTATCTATCTATCTATCTATCTATCTATCTATCTATCTATCTATCTATCTATCTATCTATCTATCTATCTATCTATCTATCTATCTATCTATCTATCTATCTATCTATCTATCTATCTATCTATCTATCTATCTATCTATCTATCTATCTATCTATCTATCTATCTATCTATCTATCTATCTATCTATCTATCTATCTATCTATCTATCTATCTATCTATCTATCTATCTATCTATCTATCTATCTATCTATCTATCTATCTATCTATCTATCTATCTATCTATCTATCTATCTATCTATCTACCTACCTACCTACCTACCTACCTACCTACCTACCTAGCGTAAAAACAACTGAAAACTGTAAAATTTCATTTTTGAGTATGATACATTACATATTTTCACATTATTTCTCTAAAGGTGGTTCCTATAAAAAAACCAGTTTTGTTTATACATGTATGTTTTCAAAACAAAGAAAAGGAGAAAAAAATTCATGTAATGTACACATGTATCATTTTGAAAATTTACTTCTCTTTTTCGTTCTGATTTCAAGCTCCACTGTGCTCCATTACTCGTTCTGGTAGATTGGAAGTATTGTGTCATATGGTCCTTAAAAGGTGCATTATATTGTGTGCATGTGTAGCTCAGTGGGTAAGTGCATTCGCCTGGAATGCGAAAGGTTACAGGTTCGGTTCCCGTCACACCACACGATTTTTGCACAACTTTCTTCGAACAACCGCTCCTCTGCTCGGTATAAAAATCCGTTGATTGAGATCAACGAGGAGTAGGGTATAATCTCATTTACAATTGCAACATAACTTAGGTTCCTAACCATTTTCACGCTGTTAATGCAAGTCTGATGCGTGACTGGTCAATACTCGGCGCAGATTATTGAATCATTATTGTTTCACTTTCTACACCCGTCTTCTATGATTACAGTGATGAGATGCAGAACTCCTCGCATTTCATTCTTGGTCTTCGTGGTCGCGATATGTGGTTAGCGAAAAACCTTAATTCTTTCATGAAAGTTTTATATTAATTTTTTCTGCAATTTTTCACGGAAAAAAACTTTTCAGGTCGTGATCAAGTTCGCGAGGTAAACTTTTAATTTTAAAACAGTATTCCAAGGAAATAAAATTCTTTACGTATTTAGTTTTGGTAAACTGATCACTCGGAAAAACCTTTCTCCTCGTAAACGGACAAGTACACCGATTCTAAACATTACAAAGGAAGACGTAACTTCCTTATGTTTTTTTAACGGAAATTGGTACTTGTTCGCTGAATCTTATTGAAATAACTTGACGATGAATTTGTAAGAACGTTTCTTGAATCACTCCCTCACTCCCAAACTATGTACACAAAAGAGACATTCAATATTTATAGAGAAGTCACTTTTGAACAATTTCAAAGGAAAAGTAGAGTAAATAGCTTCATGACAATATTTTTGCTTCGAGCGATGAATGGAACACTTTTCAGGCAATGACTCATTCAACTAGGCAACATTGATAAGCTAATTCTGCATGCACTTTTGTGCTCAATCTCTTTCACTATTGCCCTCTATGTACTTCTTTCTCAAAATTCTGCCTTCTAGCAAATATCTTCAACACATATTTTCATATTTAATATCTATGGTCACTTCCTTCTTCTCGCAAATCTTTTCTTTTTTCTGAGCCTTCTCTTTCATGAACGTGTTCTTCTCTGTGATCTTGGCTTTTCCGCAGATTAGAACATAAAGCCCATGAGTCGACATTCTTCATGAAGTATGATTCCCTTGTTCTCTCTTTATTTCTCTCTTCCGCTCCCTAAACTTCTCTTTTCATCTCACTGTGTTTCTGCTCTAATTTTTTTATTTTCTCGCATTTTATATAGTATATGAGATCTCAAAAAACTTTATAATGAGAAAAATGCTTTCAACAACTTTTCCCATGTTTCTCATGCTGCTAAGCTACCTTGCATAAACATGGTCGAAACATGTCCAAATCATGTTCTGCAGAAGAAATTTGTGGTTTTCATCCATTCAGTTCAAGAAGAAGAGCCAAAGAACTTCAATCACTCTATTCATGGGAGAAATAGGGGCGTTTTACTAGCAATAGAAGCGGAAATGCTTAGAATAGAAAAAAAAGCGCTTTACCCATCTACCAACCATATGTACATGGGAGATGCTGCAAGACTGAGGGAATCACTGTTCCGATTTGGTAAGCCGCTGCTGAAAGCGGTATTTGAAATTTTTCTGCTGTACGATGAAAAGATCGAAAAATTGAACAAAAAATAGATAGAATTTCTATCGCTGAATTTCTGTCTACTGTTGAATATGTTCTTTCAAAGGCGCCATCTCGATGACCGCAAGTTGAAATGCAGCCAATTAACCAACTACATTAACTGACATCGTGATCTATCCCATCTGCTTCTCTATATGTGTAAGTATAAGCAGTTCAAAAGAGAGAGAGAGAGAGAAAAAAAAGATAAAGAGAGAGAAGATAGAGAGAAGAGAGAGAAAGTGGAATATAGAAAGAGGCATAGATAGTTAAAAAACAGAGATAAAGATAGATACAGAGAGATGTAGAGAAATATAGAGATGTAGATAGATATAGAGAGATATAGAGAGACCTAGAGAGATATAGAGATATAGAGAGAAAGTCAGAGAGATAGAGAAAGATAAAGAGAAAGAGCATTGACGAAGCATATGCAGAAATGCTCTACTATTCCCAGAAGAGTGTTCTCAAATTTCGACACGCTTCCTTGGTACTACTTCTATTAGTGACTGGTCATACACACGGCTTCCTCGTGCATTTGACAAATTGAGTACTCAAGCACCTTTCATCTCACAACTATTCCTCTCATCATTCTCTCTTTCTTTTTCTTCTTTTTCTTTTCTAATTTTTCTCTCCCTTTCCTCATTTTCGATAGCTTTTTTTTTGCTATTATGCTCTCTGTTTATCTTTGTAACTCTTCCATTATCTCTTATCTTTTTTTCAAATAGCAATCGTCTTTCACATCCTATTTAGGATCTGTTTGACTTTCATTATATTGTATCTTCCGCTTTTAAGTTTGGACTTTTGTTCTATCAGAACGGAAAAAAACTTCTGGTTTTCTCTGTAGTTGTGTACATCAACGTAGTTAAGGTTAATCTTAATTATACATCAACGTAGTTAAGGTTAATCTTAATTATACATCAACGTAGTTAAGGTTAATCTTAATTATACATCAACGTAGTTAAGGTTAATCTTAATTATACATCAACGTAGTTAAGGTTAATCTTAATTATACATCAACAAAGGATTTCGTGGAACAAATACTGATTGGATAGAGAGAAAAAAGAACCTTGAGAATAGTTAGCCTTAGCGAGGTGTGAAAACTCTAAGTAACACCCTCAACTTTATCTCTTCTTTTCCTTTGTCTCTCTCGCCGTATATCTCTCTTTTTCTTTATCCCCCTCTTTCTCTTTCTCTCTTTATCTCTCTATTCTTCCTCTCAATTCGTCTACATGTTTGTTCTCTGTTCGAAGCGACCGGAATTCAATGAAAATTGTCGATGCGTGCCCTCGACCTGCCACACAAATAAGTGAGGATAGACCGTAATCCCAATTTGTAATCATTTGGACAAAAGTATAGGAGATCAACAAAAGAGAGAGAGAGAGAAAGAGAGATAGAAGAAGAGATTGAGAAATAGGGACAGAAAGAGGAGGAGAGAAAGAGAAACAATAAAGAGAGAAAGAGGGAAAAGGGAAAGCGATAGAGAGAGAGAGAAAGAGAGAGAGAGAGGAGAGAAGAGGAGAGAAAGCTGAATAGGTATCCGAGAAACAAGGACATAATTGACGGCGGCATGATTATGGACGGGCGTCAAGTGGATAGAGTCTTGATGGAGAGGATAAAGTATTCCATTCAAGATTACCTAGAACAGAAGTCGAAAATGATAAGGTGAGATAAATGAGAGGAAGACAGTGCTTCATTATAATGCAGAAGAGACTAAAAAAAGTAAATTAATTAAAAAGAAATATACAAAGATAGAGATGAATGAACAGATACTAGAAAATACCACAATCAGGACAGAACAGAGAGGAAAAGGGAGGAAAAAGTAATAGAGAAGAAGGAAAAAAGATTTTTGATAGAGAGAGTCAGACAAAAAAAAGGGCAGAAGGAGATAGAGTAAGAGGGAGAGAAAAATAGGAGAGAGAGAGATATGTGAGAGACAAAAAGAGAAGAGGAGATAGAGAGAGAAATAGAATGATGTACAAAATGCTGAAATGATATTGTGGTGAGACAAGACAAGGAAGGGATTTCATGGTGTTAGCAAAGTTCAAACTCAGTGCGGTTTTCATTGTGAAGGAAATACAAGAAGCGTTCAAGAAGGCAATTAGGTGACTCTTATAGGTAATGTCCTTCCTAGTCGAATTCTCAGCTATTGATGAGCAATTCAGCCGGACATTAAGTAGGCGCCACATGGACGACTTTCTGGAGCAGTTTTCAAAACTATTTCAAAACCAGGGCTCTCTAATTTCTTTCTTCTCCCTCTCTCTTTCTCTCTCTTATGTTTTTCACGAACACCTTAATCCATTCAGACGGAGTCGTTCGAAGAAAAAGAACTTTGAAATAGCTAGGTAATAAATGTGCATTCAACCAATAATTGAGGGCATGGCTCGCACATAATACAATAAATCATCTCATGTTACCAAATCCTGCTACAAAACAACGAAAAAGGCTGGCTTTTTGGTGTGATTTGTAAAGTGCTTACCTTATCGTTCTGCACTTTTCTTTTCTGTGATAGCCAAAAAAATATTAAGGCCAAAATTAAAAAAAAACACCCTTTGTTTTCGACAATGTCTAAAGTCGTAAACTTCATAGTCAACGGAACATGAATTATCAAGAAGGTGAACCAAATTACAATAAGGAAAAACCTCAAGAATGTAAGGGTCAAAACAAGATATTCCACATGAGCCTCTTATACACCTACTAAGTCGGTAATGAGGCTTGTCTTCACTAGCTAAATTCTTTTGTGACAAGATGTTATAGGTCAGTATCTCGCTTTCATTCCAGCCCCCGATTGTTGCTCTCTCCATTGTCTCGTCCCACAGGGTTTCCTATGCTCTGTTGGATGACCTATTCCATCGGCACTCTCTCCTCCTTCTAATCTCTTCTTTTCATATGTCTCGGCTAATCGCGCGATATGAACGGGCATGACTTATTACGCGCTGGAGAGGAATGGAAGAGGTGAGAGAGAGAGAGAGAGAGGTAGGGAATGAAAGAGAAAGAGGGAAGAAGAGAGACATGGAAAGGAATAGAGATGGGAAATAGATTTGGCGGAAGAATAGGACAGAGATGGTACTTTTATTTAAAATTAGAAAGCGAAAGATCTAGAGAGGAAGGGAAGAATGAAAAGATCCAAGAAAGAGAGAAAAAGTGAGCCTAATATGAGTTGAGCTGGAACACTTCGCATAATTATATCCGCACTCTATAAGCTTAATCCTCCTTTTACAATTTGCTCGGTGTTTGGTGGTCTTATTCCCTATACGACAGCCCTTGAGATACTGCGTGTATGACTTGTCAAACGTGAAGAGAGTCGAAAGTGAGTTTGCAGATTGAGATAGAAAAGTATCCCTCCCAACTCCTTCATGGAATCGTTTGACGTCAATGAACTTGCTCTTGAACATTCCAATTTTATAATAAACCGACGTGCTACCAAAGCGTTCTCTAGGTCAAACTAGTAACTCTAGGTCAAACTAGTAACAGTCAAACAGTATCGAAAGTTCAAATCTAATATAAAAAAATGTTTAAAATGAGGATTACATTATCAAATGGGTAAAAAATAGGACGGTATAAAAAAGAGGAATTTGTTTCCTTGTTTAACCGAGATTGGCTTTCGTCTGTGGGTGGAAATTTAATTAAATTTAACCTGTATTACTGGGCCTTCTTTTAAAAAAGTTTTGCCATCACGTCAAGCGACAAATATCCTTATTCAGTATTCAAAAGGCTTGATCTGAATCTCCGTCGAAAACTGCTTTCATGAAATATTGAGGAAAACGAAAGCATGTGTTTTACTTTCAGCAGAGAATGAATTATAATACTTAAAATTGTATGCATGTACCCTTTCGACACAACCCTTTCGACATAGTTTCAAAACAAGTTTTAAAATTTCCATTTTTGAGATTTGATGAGAAGATTCATTGAAAAAAAATGCTTTAGACATTTTCATAATGCATAGGTTTTTTAATGATTGCTAACTTGATTCACCATACGTTATGAACAGAACCGCTGCCTCCAACTTGATCACGCGAAACTGTGGAGAGCAAGAAAATAATTGAGCTAAATCTGATTACAGTTTGTAACCTAGTTACAAAAATTAGTCAATGCGTGGGATGGAACCTAGCGGTCTCTTTCGTACCGAAATAGAGCTTGTTATCATTGCATTATTTCAACACAATAATTCATGCAAAGAATCAGGCTGATAACAGTAAAAACCATAAAATCCTACTTACCAGGTGAGTACTGCTCTTCTCAACGGTCAATACCATTTGCTCGTTCAAGCAGAGGAGGTAGCATCAAACCGACAGCTTTCGGAGACTCCGTGAAGATGCTACTGCCAAATTTGTCCTCGACGGCCCTGCTATGCGAGCCAGTTTTCACTGACTATGCAGAATCGGCGATTTGGTACAAGGACGGCAAGAAGATCGCGACAGTCGACAGGTCAACTTTCTCTTCTGATTCATTTCGAAGTTCGAACCCTAACCGTGGATTAGCTTTGGATTGTGTTATAGTTCAATCCTTCTTCAAATTTCGCTCAAAAATATTAGAAGTTTTTTTAGCGATATGAATTTTTAGTACTGAGTGACGCGCATCGTGGAGGTTAATTAGACAGTTAATTTCCTCTCTTGTATTGAGATAACTTTCATGTGAATTATGCTTTTTCGCTTTGTTTTTTACCAATTTCGTTCTGCTTTAGGGTAACTTGCATATCGCTGATGATGCTTTAAATAAAGCGAAACGTCCGAACTCTTTGCACGAAACCACACCGCATCTCTTCACTGGCACGACAAAGACTTTAACTGTCTAAGTTTTTTTAGCCATACCCTAAGATTTGAATCGTAAACTGAAATTGTTTAACAAGGGATTCCTGTCCACTAATTTAAAATATTGATATTTTCAGATTGTCCAATGCACTTTACATGGACCGACCATACCACAGTGATCAACCAATGCCCAAAATGGGTTTCCTGCTCATCAGTAACATCACCAGAGGTATAAATGTGTTGGGTGCTCCAGCACGAAATTGGGAAAGGAGAAATGAGACCATCGGAACGAAAAAGAGAGTAAGAAGATATAGGGGTAATATGAATACAAGAAAAAAAAGAAAAAAAGGAAAGAACTTTTTCAGTTTTTTTATAAAAAGTTATGAAAAATTGAAAGCTCATTTTCAAGAGCGAAAATTTTATTTGAAAAAAAAACAACATTAAAGCGTTTCTGATCGTTAATTTTCGGATACGCTTGGTAGTTCCAAACGATAACCAAAAAGAGTAAGTTGAATTGGATAAGCGGTAAAACTAAGACTATTAATTCATTCCACTATAAATAATCATGTACATACAACATGCACCCAAAGCAGATCTCCTACCTTTACGGTTTGATAGTAATTTGCAAATAAAATAAAAACACCAGAGTTTTGAAGAAGATGAAGGAATCTACCACTGTCATGACGCGAAGACGGATTTCAACGGAAGTTACATCTCTTTGCGGGTAGCTTTTGTCGGGAAACTACCAGAAGAGGGTTACATACGAATGTCTCCGAGCCAACCCGTCATGGGGGAGACCATCACACTCGACTGCGAACCGCCCGAGGCTATGCCAGCGCCTACAGTCTCATGGATGCTGGTATTTGAATCATCCGCGCTCATTTCGCCTAGCGGAAAGCTAGGCGCTTTGCTGAGATGCGGGAGAGAGCTCTCCTGAAAAAAAAATAGTGGTGGCGTCCTAGATGATTACTGAATGTTTTAGCAGCAGTAGGTAGTTTTAGAATCATGTGCAACCAAATATTCTTAGACCCCTTGGTTTGAGTGGATCTGTACGAAGTGGAGATAAAACTTAGGACCTTACCCAAAATAGTCGCGCATAGTAACATGATTTCAAATTCGGACTTTAATGATTCCTAGTAGGACAGGCAAAAATCGGTTGTCACCAGTGTTCATCTGAACTACCGAGTTCCCAACTCACTAATTATTCATTAATTTTTTTCATTTGTACATTCGTCATGAAAAACATCACATTGAGAGCGCATCACATTGAACATATTTATAAACGTATGATATAAATGACCAAGGAATCTAAAATATTCTAAGTATAGGAAAAAAAGAGGAAGAAAAAAATTAACAAATGCTTTAATAAGTTATTAACTGTTGCTCAAAACAATTAACCTACTTTCACAATAAAACTAGCTAGTTATGTTTTGTCTTAACAAAAAATTAGTTGGACTGAAATTTCCAGAGCTAATGATTGCAGAATGGTGTGTCTACCCAAGTGGCGGTGCCCGATTCAACCGCGTACCCAAACGGCACCCTGGTCATTAGACGGTTTTCTCTGCGATACCTGGGTCTCATCACTTGTACAATAGAGAATTACGCAGAGAAACAGCACACCGGGATATTTCTCGATGCAAGGAGCTTGTTCATCAATAGAGAGACAGGTATGTCAGTTTCCTATTCCTCGGTAATTCACATAATGTTTCATGACAAAAATATGCGTCTATAGATGACTTTTTCACGTGTTTGAACCAAATGTGAGTAGTTTGATGCTATTTTTTTATCCTCAGGATTTCCTTATCTTCAAGATTCCTTATCTCACCTCTTGTTGGTACTTGAGCCCTCTCCATTAACCACTACTTTAAATCCCTCGACGCTTAATTGATTTCTTAAGCCTATTTCGACAGAGTCGACACCATGAGCCTTTGATCCCTTGATAAAACAAATATCATCTTCTTGTGAAATATTTTCCGCGATAGAGAATTATATTACATGTTATCATAAACTGAAAAAACTTATTTGTACCTATTCACATTTGGATTAGAAGACAATACGTATGTATGTAAGTGCAAACAACTTATCATTTTCCGCGGTCAAGTCACTTCAGAATACTACGATTCTGCAGATACTCCGTCCACCCATGAATACTCCCCTGAAGCTTTCCGATGTTCGTTGTTCTTCCGAGCGAGCGTGCTCTGGTTCTTGATTGGATGCCTCTCTACTTGGTGGGAGTTCGCTTATCTTCACCTTTCATTCGTTGTTTCGAAGCACACAAAACTAAGAGCTCAAACACAGGAAAACAAGCATGCATGGAGTGATCAGGTACGGGTGGATTGGGATATTGTAAAACAAAGGGCTGCATAGTAATAAGACAAACTTGTTCCTAAACAAAGAATTTGCTCTTTCAATCGTGAACAAAGTCTAATGTTTTTATTTTAGATGAAGAGACCAACTGATTCTTTATGAACGAATTACTTTGTTAATATAAATTCTCTAAATTTTGTAAAATAACAACACTTTTATTAGGCTGCGCACTGTTTTGCTCACCGACCGTTTTTTACCGTAAAAAGTAAAACTAATTTGCTCACATACCGTCAGATACATACGGGTTTTGTTTGAATTTTTCCGTGCGGGAGCTTCCTGATTAGCAATAAAATGAACGCTGTCACTGTCCAAATGGAGCAACTTTTGCATTTTGAAAGAGTCATTTGGACAGTCACAGCGTTCATTTTATTGCTAATCAGGAAGCTCCCGCACGGAAAAAATTCAAACAAAACCCTTATGTATCTGACTGTATGTGAGCAAATTAGTTTTACTTTTTACGTTAAAAAACGGTCGGTGAGCAAAACAGTGCGCAGCCTTAAAAAATAAATCAATCAAAAAATAAAGCAAAATTATTTGTTCCAGCATTTATTTCATTATATGAGTGAGACTTGAGGTGTATGGTTGCTATTGCAGTTGCGGAGTTCTGATGTACTTGCTTTGTGCTTTGATATGCCTGCGGCCAGGTTCGTTTTTCACTGTTTTTTTCTTTCGAAAAAACCGAACTTTCACACAGTTCGTTTTTTGTTTGATAACTTGTTTAATGTCGCTGAACAATATTTCCGAACAGCAAAGGTCGTTGACAGAACTATCACGGCGATACCGCTTAAATATATACATATAGAGATGAAATTAGATTTTTTATGTTTTACACCGACTCGAACGCTTGGAAATATAGAATTCGATAAGGTACATAGATAGTGAAAAATGTCTATAAAATACTGTTCTTTTTTGAATTCAAGTTACTTCTAATAAAAGTTTTTCACAATCAAAGTGAGTACAATGAATTTTAATGGCAATTAAGGTGACTACAATGATTTCCAAAGACTATCAACTTTGGTTATTTTCTAGGAGCAAGGAACCGTCTCACACTGCGGCCCATGATGTTTCTGCGCAGTCATCCAACACTTGGCCCAGGCTTCCGCAAGCCGATCAGGCCCATGCCTGATATCTACATTGCGCCGTCCAATAGCGGCACTGCGAATCTTGTCACCAATAGTCATTGAAAGAAACTGCGATCGTCGTTAAAAATCAAGAATCATTAGAGGTCATTGTAATCGTCGCTTTCGTCCCAAATTTTTAGAAATCTCAATCACTTAAGTCCTACCATTCAGCGATAATTGTTCAACTGAATCTGTGATCTCGCGAACTCATTAAATCAAGCTTCTATTCAAAAAAATTAGGCTTTTTGGCAGAGTCTCAGCGTAAACAAGTTTACCAAGTTTCCAAACTTTCTTTTCCTCTCATCATTAAAGATAATAATTAGTTGATTGTTCGATAAGTATACAGTTTCTAAAATTAGGCAAAAGTACGCATGAAATTAACCTCTTGAATCCTCAACCTTGAGAAAAAGGGCACTTCTTCACTTTAGTGCCCCCCTCCCAGATGTTTCATGGGTCATACTTCTGACTTACTTACATTCACAAAAAGTTACTTTTACATTTAAAAAAAACTATTTTTTATATTAAAAAAACGCTTAGGCTTTGGAAAAAGTTTACGCTAACGAGGCCGTACGGCTTAGGCGAACGAGACCGTATCAAGAAAATGAACCAATTGAACTGACCCGATTTAACCTCTGGGGCGGCCACTAAAGTGAAGGAGTTCCATAAAAAGAATAATTAAAAAATTGAAGCTAATTGAAAACTCATATAGACGAAAAAAGATTTTAAAAAGCAGTTATCAGGGTGGTGAAATTTAGCAAAGAAAGTGACTGTCCGCCTACCTTTGAATATAGGCGTAGCTAGCATGATATCGATCCATCTGTGTTGCATATTTAGCGTGACAGTTTGCGGGTAAAGCGTAAATGCTGCATTATACATACATATTAAAATTTCTTGCCTTCCTTCTTTTCAATTTTCTTTCTTATATTCTCAAGACAAGAAAAATAGATCGGATATTTAGTGGGTGGTTTTGAAAGAAACGTGCTTCTTTATTGTTTTGATAATACGTTGTTTTAGAAGATTTAGAAAGCAGATCCAGTCATTTACAGCATTTATAGTGAACTTTCGCTTCAAAGAATTCTGAACATTTCAATATTAGCTCTCGATTTTTTTATATTAAACTTGTGTTCTAAATGATACAAAGTTGATCATTTATCATGCATCAGCCAATGCTAAATTACTACCTCACCTTTCTGTTGTTTTTTTAGTACAATGCTTTGAAGACGTTTTAAACGGGTTGCATTTGCCATTCGTTAATGACATTGCTTGTTCATTCGTTAATGACATTGCTTCTTCAATCGTTAATGACATTGCTTGTTCAATCGTTAATGACATTGCTTCTTCAATCGTTAATGACATTGCTTCTTCAATGAAAATTTAAAACTATTCGTTTTTATGCTCAACAACTTATGCACAAATCCAAAAAATACAGAGTTTCACTAAACCAATCTCATCATTCAAAAGATAAAAAATTTTCGGAGCATTTTTTAAAATTTCGGAAATTTCAAATGTAGGGGTCTAATTAAACATTTCTGTTACTGAGCTGCAATCTTTTACGGATTATTTAGCCTCCTTTAGTTATTTTTGCTACAACAAAACAGTCAAATCGCATTAGAAAATGTTTACTTATCCAGAAATTTCAGTGTCGTCCAGGAATATGTTATACCATTACCAATTATCCAGTCCAGGAATATGTTATACCATTACCAATCCAGGAATATGTTATACCATTACCAATCCAGGAATATGTTATACCATTACCAATTATCCAGAAATCGCAGTGAACCATGGACTTTGATTGAGATTAATTGGATGTTACAAAGCTCTTGGAAAAAACCTAAGGAAAGAACCTCGGAAGCGTTAAAGTTTTCAAACAATATTTTTGAAAAATACAATCTCTGTGTAATACATGTGATACATGTAGATACATGTATTGCTAGAAAATCAGAGAGTTCCAGTCGTTTGTAATAACCTCACTCTTTTCAAAAATTTAACATGGTTACTTAAAAAAAACTATTTCTACTTGAAAAGAAGTGATGCATTCACAAACTTTAATAATGATTCAAGTAACATCCTCTCATAGAGTTGATCACTTGATAAAATAAGTTCTAGTTTTCCAGAGTGATGAGAATGGAGTTGATTAGGCCTTCAAAAAGACTAGAACAAGTTGAAACGGATAAAATAAACAAAAATTGGAAGCTATCGTGTTACCGAAACACTAAAAAGAATAATTTCACACATCTCGACACACGGATTGTTGGTGACAATTAAAATTTATAGCGATTTATTCGCTTGCTGAAAACAAAAGCTGCTGAGTATGTACGTAGTGTCTTTCTAAACCTAGTTGAAGTAAACTTTCAGAAAGTATGAAGCTCCCTAATCCATACTTACTCTGCTGAGTAAACTTTCAGAAAGTATGAAGCTCCCTAATTCATACTTTCTCTGCTCATCCATTATACTTTCTCAGAGTCTCCCCAGCGAAATCGACTGGACTTCGACTCGCTCTGCGCCCGCTTGCGGACGATTTCGGGCAAACGCACAGAGAATGTGTTGGATGAGTAGGAAGAGGATAGATTCATCACTCTCACTGCATCTGGAGAGGTCTCGCTCGTCCAAGCCTCGGGGCTGCACTCTGTAATAGTCTTTTTGCGTCGCATTTCAGATAAGTTACAGCGTCACCTCGAACTCGTCCAAAAACCCTCGTAGAATGCCTTCTCATGCGATTCTTAATGAGATTTTTTTATTATTATACAGAAAAATTTTCTCCGAAGCTGGATTGAACCCATCAATTCCTTTCCTTCCTGTAAATTAGAATATACCCTACTCCTCGTGGATCTCAAGCAACGGATTTTTATACCGAGCAGAGAAGCGCAAACTTGTGCAAAAATTGTGTGGTGTGACGGGAACCGAACCCGTGACCTTTCGCATTCCGGGCGAATGCTCTCCCCACTGAGCTACACACGCACACATGGCAATGCACATTTTAAGGCCCATACAACATGCCCTCCTCTCAACACCGAGGTTTCTCGAGTTCTAGGGTCAGAGGTCTAGGCGCCTTTGTTTCTGAAAACTAGCTCACGCTCGAGTTTCCTTCTTTTCTTTTTTTAAATCCTCTCTTCTCATTCCGGTTCGGCCCCATGTAAATTAGAGTATACCCTACTCCTCGTTGATCTCAAGCAACGGATTTTTATACCGAGCAGCGGAGCGCATTTTTCGCAGAAACTTGTGCAAAAATCGTGTGGTGTGACGGGAACCAAACCCGTGACCTTTCGCATTCCGGGCGAATGCTCTCCCCACTGAGCTGCACACGCACACATGACAATGCACGTTTTAAGGCCCATACAACATTCCGAATGGAATCGCAAGTGCTTTACCGGTTACTTTCTCAGTGTGTAGAGAGGCCCCTAACAAAAGCTCGACTCATAGTCTAACCTGGTCGCATCCGGTGAGAAGCTGTTGTTGTAGTAGTCTGCTGTGAGCAGTTCACCTATAAAAAAGCTCTTCATTAAGAGAATTTAAGAGTTGCAGAAATTGCTCTCAAAAATCTATGCATGCGTAAATTTTTGTTAACCACTGATGATTTAAGTAATTTCTATAATTAAAAAAATTAAGAGCCTTTTTTCAGAGATTCAGAGATAGAAACCTAGATTGGAAAAAAAAATTTGCTCGAAAGTGTAGTCACTGTTGTTATAGTTGAAAATCTTTCTATTCAATGTTATAAATTTGCGAATATGAGACGATGCTGGGAATGATTTCAAAATGTTGTTCCTCGGGCAGATTTCGCTTTAAATTCCAAGTTTTTCCATGGCAAGAAACGGAAAAATTCGACATGATAAATGGCAGCAAATAACATGCGTTTTGACGGGCCCGCCAAAAAAACCGTCCAGAAACAAGCTTTCTACTTTTTAGTCGTTTTTTCACCACTAAAGAAGGGAAAAAAGTTTTTAACTGCTTTTGTCACTGCCAAAATCGGTTTTTTTCCCTTGTTTTGTCACTGTCAAAATTGAGTTTTTTGTCCTTGTTTTGTCACTGCCAAAATCTGGCTTTTTGTAGCCCCTGCAACCCCTTAGCTCTCATTTGCGGGTTGATGGAGGATCACTCTGAGGAACTCTTTTGGGAGTGCCAATGTTTTGATCTCAGCCAAAAGGCCGAGAGGCAATACCGGAAGCTACAACGGCTACAGACCAACCATTTCTAGCGACGTACCCCAACCGAGCTTACTAAACTCGGTTGGGGTACGTCGCTAGAAGTGGTTGGTCTGTGGTCGTTGCAGCTGCTGGTATCGTTTCTCTTTCGCACTGCCTCCAGAAAAAACTCTAACATCGAAATTCGCTTAGGTGTACCAATTCCAAGCCGGGCTTGGATTAAACAAACCTGAAACTCAGTAAGCTGTGTTCAACGGACAAAAAGGTATCAAAAAAGAACCGAGTTTGGGAGTGCCAAAACATATCATAAAGGAAAAACAAAATTGTCCGTGATTTGGCAGGGACAAAACCTGGCCACAGAGTCATTGATCACTTGGCACTGAAAAATAGTGACCGATCCTTCGTCCGTATTTTGGCAGTAGAAACAGTTTAATATCGGAATTTTCTTCCACCAAGTTCGCATACTCGAAATCTTTGCGAAATAAGTTTTTGGCTGAAGAACAACATTTCGAGAATTTTGGGGAAAATTATTCCCAGCATCGTCTTATATCTTGCGTGAAAGAGCGAGCGTTTCCACAAAACAAATTCACACATTTAGCACCTTGATTACAATGAAAATTTACTAAATATTAAAATTGGCTTATACAGGATAGAAACTATGAATAATGAAACTTATAAACTGAAGTGATGATAGTTTATGAATTTAAAGTATAGGGTGCGGACAGTATTTTTTCCGATATGAGCAAATTAAACAAATTTGAGCAAATTAAACAAATTTTTCATCGAAGTTTATTCAAATAGTTTGAGATATAACTGCAATTTCAAATTTCGAACAGCCCTCCCTTCTCCTTGACACAGGCGTGGAGGCATCCACCTTGGTGTACAGGTAAGCGAAGCCAAGATCACCCCACGCCTTCTGTAGGGCACGCATCAGACTCTCCAAATTCTTGCGGGGAGAAGCACAGGCCTTGCTCTCAAGGATCGACCACACAGAAAAGTCCAGGGGATTCAAATCAAGCGAGTACGGAGGCCATTCGGCGATCTGAATACGGGTCACCTTCATCTGTTCCGTCAATGCGTGAGTCTTCTGCAGCTTGATAAGACGGAATCCCATGCGGGATTTGACGATCCTTCGATCAGAACTAACCGAGATATTCAGTGAGACTCCGCTTTGGGTTATAACAAATCTTGTCTCGGATGCTTCTTACGTTGACGGAAGTGGTCGCGGTCGCTGGTCTACCGCTCTTGGGACGGTCAATCGTCGTACCAGTCTCACGAAAACGAAGAATGGTGTCTTGAAGGGTTTTGCGAAAAAATCCGGTGATTCTGGCGATGTGCTTCTGAGTGTGCCCGGACTGGCTCAAGCGAAGAATAATGCCTCGGTCAATGTCAGAGACCATTACCTAAGAACGAAAAGAAGTATCATTATGATTTTTTCATTGCGTGTTCTTAACGTTATGACTAATGGAGCGTTAGAATTCAACTTTTCACTTTGCTAAGTGATTTTCTGCTAGGGACTTTTTTTGAACGCTCCAATGTCTCACCACGAAAACATGCCTACGGTAAAAAGAAAGAACACATGCATTCTAATGGAGTGTTAGAATTCGCGAAAACATAATGAAACATAACGATATCCCGTTTGAACTCTCTCGCTGCAAGAAAAAAAGACATCGCTGCTCATGTCTCGAACGTTATATTTCTCTCACTAATTGTACACATTTTAGGTTAGAACAAGACGTTCACGCAATTCGAAAAAAACGGGATATCGTTATGTTTCATTATGTTTTCGCGAATTCTAACACTCCATTAGAATGCATGTGTTCTTTATTTTTACCGTAGGCATGTTTTCGTGGTGAGACATTGGAGCGTTCAAAAAAAGTCCCTAGCAGAAAATCACTTAGCAAAGTGAAAAGTTGATATTTAACGCTCCATAAAAAAAAACAAAAAAAAACGCTCCTTTCCATATCTGTCTAATTTCAATTTCAATTTCAATTTCAATTCATTTATTCCATGCAAGAACAACAACTTGTAATACAATTATGAATGGTAGTTCCAATTAGCATGGACGCGTAGGATAGGGAGACAAAGAAAAAAAAACAATCATTCATTCAAAAGTGCTGAATGGCATTCAACTAATCCAAATATCATCTAAGAAAAAAATGATATGAAATAGCGTCTATAGTTATTTATAATCAGGAGATTGTGTCCTATACATATGTATGTAAATAAAAATAATCGTCAATCTGTTACACTCGGACAAGGAAGCACAACTTCAAATGGAATTTTTTTTAGTCTTGTCGCAAAACTTGAAGAACTTTCGATTACAACGATATCTTCCGGAAGGGAGTTCCATATTGCTATTGATCTAGAGACAAACGTAGACAACCTAGCCGGGTAAACGATAGGCAGACGAATTCTGAGAGAGTGCGCTTGTCTTGTATTATACTTGGGGGGAGATAAAATGTATAGAAAGGAAAAATCGAGAGAGCATTTGTTATGTAAACATTTGTGCAAAAAACATAGATCTCTGAATGCTCGACGATATTCTAATGACTCAGTTTTGAGCAGTTTCAATCTCTGAGAATAAGGCAGGCTTTAATTACCACATCTATATAACAGCCTTCTAGTAAAATTACGTTGTACATATTCTAAATCATTGATGAGGTATTTCGTGGTAGGGGACCAAATTTCAGTCCCGTATTCGAGAATCGGTCTAACGTATACATTAAAAGCAAGCATGAGCATTTCGCATGATTTGGTCTTGAAAGCCTTCAGAATAAGGTTTTCAGTAGAAGAGGCTTTTTTAAAAATCTTCTCAATATGAGAATTGAAACGGAAATCATGAGTTAACAAAATCCCTAAATCTTTAACCTGGTTGGTAACAATCAATGGAATATGGTTGATAGAGTAGGGGTGAAACACCGATTGCTTGCCTATATGAAGAACAGTACATTTAGAAGTTGATAGAGTAAGGTTCCACTGAGTGCACCACTCAAATATATTGTTGACTGCTGTTTGTAAGTCATTTGAATATAAGGGTACTTGAGCTAGCAGCTTAACATCATCGGCAAAAATACTGAAGCGAATAGTAGCAGGGATAACTTTCTTGATGTCGTCAATGAACAGTAAAAACAACAACGGGCCTATTGAAGAACCTTGAGGAACACCACTTAAAACTGAAGCTGGTACTGAGTTGATACCATCGATGATCACTGATTGTTTACGGGAGTTGAGGAAAGAAGAGATAAATTTAAGTGCTGGCCCTACAATACCAAGTGAATTCAATTTAAACAATAGAAATCGAATATCTACAGAATCAAAAGCTTTTGAGATGTCTAGGAAAATTACATCAATCAATACTTGAACTCAGAGAGTGGGTTATGAAGGAATATGATTCGGCTAAAGAAGTGATTGTCGATCGATTAGGTCGAAAACCGGCTTGAAAAGGGGAGAGCAATGAACGCTCTTCAAGATACTTTGAAATAGAATTAACAATAACTTTTTCCATTACTTTAGAAATCGAGCAGGTTAAAGAAATGGGTCTGTAATTTGATAAGATAGGAGGTCCTTCGTTTTTGAGCAGAGGCTTTACAATAGCAAACTTCCACATATCGGGTACGATTCCAGTCATTAAACAGTTGTTGAATAAAATACGCAGAGGTTTCAACAACGCAAATTTACATTTTTTGATAAAAATGTTCGGAATGGAATCGGGTGAGGTATTACATTTATTCTCTAACTTAGAAACAGCCTCGATTATCATTTGATCATCAATTATTCCAAGAGAAAAGTGTTGATCGAAGGGAGCTAAAATAGGGACAGGAAGAACATTCTGAGACGGTTCAGAGAAAGTTGATGAGAACTGAGAAGAAAACATTTCAGCTTTTATGGAAGGGTCCGTCACTACCGTTCCACTACTGTCATACAAAACATAGGAATCGTTTTGAGATTTAATACGATTTGTACAATACGAGAAAAACTGTTTACGGTTGCCTTTAACAATCAGAGAAGATTCCTTAGATGTTTCAAAATCATAAAGCTCAGAAGAAAAATTTCTTGATAGATTTTTACAATATTCGGAGTAAGGAGCAGTAATTGAAACTTTCTGAAGCTTATTGAATAAGCGTTGAATACGCGCTGGATATCTATAGGAGGACGAATTAGGAACAACAGTTGGCACAAAGCGATCGATAAGGTCACATAGTAGATCAACGATATAGTTGTAAGCTTGATTAGGGTCAAGAGATGATAATGCCAAGGTCCAATCATGACAGTAAATAAAGTACTCAATCATATGCCAGTTTGCCTCAGAATAAAGTTTTATAGGCTTGATTATGTCATCGAATACTTTGGAGGTAATACAATCGAAACAAATAGAATTATGATCGCACTGGGATGTGAAGGGAGCAATAACACTAGAAGAAGAGATAATCGGATGATTGCATAAAAGAAGATCAAGAATGTTCTGACTTCGAGTCGGCATCAGAATGTACTGAGTGAAATGGTTATCACAACAGTAATTAAGAAATTGAGTAGAAGAATAGCTCTTAGAACACGTCAACTTGTCCCAATCAATACAAGGCAAATTCAAATCACCAACGATTATGAGAGGGACATTGGGAATGGTATTTAAAGAGAAGTATGCTAATAACTCATTCATGATATCGTCTGGGGCACTGGGAGATCGATAAACACACATTAATCTAACCCGAGAAAAATATGAATTTTTGTCACTACATTGTAACTCAACTGTAATAGCTTCACATTCTGAAACTGACATCGACGAAGTTGCTACTGGACTGAGTCTAGATTGCACTAAAATTGCTACTCCGCCACCTCTGTTACTGATATTAGAGTTTCTATCAGAACGAAAAACAGAATATGGTTTATTTGAATGTAAAATGACATCAGGTTCACTATCGTGTAACCAAGTTTCTGAAAAGCAAATAGCATTGTATTGCGTTAAAGATAATAAATGATTAAGATCGTACAATTTATTCCGTATAGAGCGACAATTACTATAGTAAAAACTAAAATTTCCTCTAATACTATGTTGGCTATTCCAAATATCAGAAGAAGTAAACAGGCTATCGCCATCAGCACTACTGACCTATTTCTGTACATCGTTTGCGTCCATCCTTTTTCCTCTTGTCACCGTCACGTTTTGAAGAGAACCATTAGCCTCAGCGTCTGTCTTCGGAGTGTATAGAGGACGCGGATGAGAGAATCGAATGAGCCTTGTTCCTTGTACCCCCCACTCCATCAATCCAGCTTTGTCGTTTCTTTCTTTAGCGAGTTTCTTGCAGTCCTTCTCGAGTTGGAGTCCTTCTCTGGTAAGGTCTTCTCTCGCGTACGCGTGAGGAAATATGCGAAGTACTTCAGGACGACGGACTCGTAGTTTTCGAAGTACTTCTGTTCGGAGAGATGGCGATGGAAAATGAATCTTAAGAATTCTTCTCTTGTTCTCTTCATTTCCGAAGCGTCGATGAGTGATAGAACCTTGGTTGAATGCATTAGTGAGAGAAGGTATATTGAGTTCACTAACGAGAGAATCAAGAAGTTTTCCATCATGTTGATCCGTGGCGTCTTTTCTTATCTCCTCCGGAATGCCGACCAAAACGATGTTGTGAGCCTTCTCTTCCAGAATGACTTTGTCTTCCTGAAGGACTCTCCTGACCGCGTCATAGGCGAGAAGTTCAGGCTGCGATATGAGAGAGGAAGTCATCAAAGAGTTGGATGGAGGGGCCGGGGTTTGGGTTGTGAGCTTAGAGAGAAGAGGAATGAGAGAAGATAATGTCGTCATCATTGAGGTTACTGCATTCAGAAGTTGGGAGATTTGGTCGCTTTGACGGTTGACAGCTTGGATCAGAATTTGTACATCAGATGAGGGTTGAGAAACTGACGAGGGAACAGACATATCTGTTTGTTTGGAATTGGTTTGAGAAAAGGACTGGCTCAACAATTGATATAGAAAGAATCAATATGAGAGCAATAGGAAGGGTCACCGCTCAGTGTGATAGCAGAGCGAAAGAGTGAATTTGACTTTTCGAAAGCGTTCGATACGGTTGATCATAGGTTTCTTTTGTACAAACTCGAGTGTTGTGGTGTCAGCTCTAACCTTCTCGCTGTCATTGAATCGTTTTTATCCAACAGGTCATTTCGTGTCCAGATAGATGATTGTTTGTCTGATCCCAAACGAACAGGTGTTGTGTTCCACAAGGCAGTTGTTTAGGCCCTCTTTTCTTTTCTGTTTTTATAAATGACCTCGTTGACTATCTTCCTCCTAATGTTCACTGTTTTTTATATGCTGACGATGTCAAGTTGTTTTCTGACTCTCCTATTCTTCTTCAAACTGCCATTGATATTGTACACGACTTCGGCCAATCCTGGTCTCTCAAAGTCTCCGTTCCAAAATGTGCCATAATGCATTGTGGTCCCAGCAATTCTTTCAAATCACTCTATATAAGCAATTCACCTCTTCCTTCTGTTGGCACTATAAAAGATCTTGGTATTGTATTTGATTGTTCTCTTTCATTTTCTTGTCATATAGATTCTACTGTACTGAAAGCCACTAGAGCTATTAATGTTATTCTTCGTTCGTTCAAAACCTCTTCTATCCCAGTACTCGTACATGCCTATAAAACTTATATTCTCCCTCTTCTTGAATATGGTAGCGAAATCTGGTCCCCAGTAGCCACTGGTCATATAAACAATCTCGAACGAGTTCAGAGAACTTTTACTAGACGTATTTTCGCCCGTGCTGGTCTCCCGGTTACTGACTACCTCTCCCGTTTAAATAAGCTGTCTCTTTCAACTCTTGAATATCGCCGTCAAATTATCGACCTTTGTTTTGTACGCAAGATGATTCATGGTAACATATCTCTCGATCATACTTACTTACTTAAGATTTCCCCTTCTCCTTACTCACATCGTATTTCTCACTCACTAAGAATCATTCTACCTTTCAAACTTCCTCATTCTCATAGTACATGTGTTTCCCGGTCCATCAATATATGGAATTCATTACCATCTCACATTGTTTCGTTATCTTCTTCTTTGCATTTCAAAAGTGCCCTTTTACTACTTCCTCAAGAAATTATTGTGTCAAAATCCAAAATACATCGCCTATAACTTCGCTACTTACCTATTTTTTCTCTTTTTTGATTCCTGAAATTACATAAGTGAAAACCATCCAATGTACTATATGCAAATATATGCAAGGAATAAAGAATGAATGAATGAATGAATAAGATACAAGCAAAAAATCACACGACCGCTACACCAAACAAAAAAGATACAAAGTGACAAAGTCGTCCACGTGATCTTATACCGCAACCTGTATGATAAGTCAGTAAGCGATATAACTATCGCACAGAAAAATGCTAGTCCACCGGGCGGGATCGAACCCAGCCATCTCGTCTCAACCCGGGAGCGCGCGTTATTATTACACCACGGACACATTGCTATTCCGTGCGATAGTGATATATGAAAGTCTCATATGCCTTGTTCTCTTAATTGGAGATGACTGGTTTCGATCCTTCCCGATGGACTAGCTTTTTTCGTGCGATAGTTCAATCACTTATCTTAACCAGGCGTCACTGCCTTCAAACTGTGTGAACGTGCCTTTTTTTCCGAAACTTTCATTGTCCATAATGAATAAAAAAACTAATTTGATAAGAAGAAATCAGAAGAAAGGCTTGTATTCTTTGTATTTTTGTAGTTTTGAATAAGTCAACATATATTGAAAATTCACCTGGATACCAGGTAATCTCTTTTCTTCCACAGCTTCGCACACTATTCCGTGCATCTTTTCATCGTTGAATGTCTGAATTTATTAAATAAAAAACTCTTAAGTTTGCGATAAGATAAGCTTTTGCATATATGTTAGCAGGATGAATGTTTTTTATGAAGCCAAAACAGTTTAATGGAAACTGGAAACTGAAAAGGGCAAGTTTTAAAAACTCTAAGGCTTAGTTTCCTTCGAATACTGAAAAATACACGAGTGAGGAAAGTTCCGTGAAACACTAAAACTAAACGCATCACTAAACGAAAAAAACTTTAAATCATTAATCAGAGGATATTGACTGACCTTCTTATTCATGAACATAGAAATTCTTTCCCTCATTCTTTCAAAGAATCCGTCTGATTCCTGACGATTATCTGCTTCCATGCCGTAAAGATAATTCTTATTCTCTTTCCACTCTCGTGGTTTCTCCATTGCGTTTCCAATCTCATCATCAATCGATATTTCTTGTTGGTATGATGAGGATACCCTAAAATGCCTCAATAATTATTAATTGCAGTACATCTCAGGTTTTGATTTGTTTATTTTAAACGAAAGTAGTTGATCAAGCTCATGAGCTTGTTTGCTGGGAGATAGAAAAGAATGAGCTTCCAGAAACATGCTCGCTTCGGTGGATAACCGGTTACTGGATACGGTGAAAACTAAATTTCGAAACTTTTTCAACCTTTTACATTCATTATTGTTGTGATTCGCACACAAAAAAATCGATCAGCAATAAGTTAGTATAATAACACGAATATTATCCCCCTCAATCCGATGTTTATTGGTAAGTTTATTCATTGAGCAAACACTGGATTCAAACTTTTTTTTCGAAGTTATAATAATGCTTGAAATTGTAACCGTAATTTCATACGAATTGAACTAGTCAAGTTTCAAACAGGATCTGTGAAGTATGGGATAGTTAACAAATTCGCTTTTGAGAAAAAAATATACATTGATAATTCTTTAGATACGTTTGAGTGGTTTGTATTATACGATAAAAAGAAGAGAATCGTTTGATTCTGTGACCAATTTTTATCGATTAACTTTTAAGGTCAAATATAAAGATTAATGTGAAGGTTATAATTAATATAATCTTTAACCTTTATATTTGACATTTAAGAATCAATCGATAAAAATCGGTCACAGTGTCATCCTCCTCGTCACCGTCTATGTTAATCTAATTCCTAGAAAACTCACGGTGCCCTTTCGATTGAAAAGAAAGGACGTCCCCTCGGAAGCTTCTCTCGCGACAGAAGATAAGGACGTTTGACGACACTCCGCTGCTAAGAATGAATTAACTAGGACAGAGAATAAAAATTGTTGAGCGTTTTTTTATGATTTCTAGAGCGATAAACTTTCTCTCGTCTTTCTGCTCATCTCAATACGTCTGAGTCGCATGGTAGAACCCGGTAATTAGCATGAATTTAGATCCTCGGTGTCCCTGACTCTGAATAAAGTTTTGAAACTTGAACCAATTTTGACATAAGAACTTTCGAGTAAATTTTCAAAATTTCCAGTATTCAATAAAAAAAAAAGATTTTCAAAAAAAACATCAAATGCTTCGCAGGTTACGGGAAATCATCTTATTTACGAAATAAATTCGTTTATTTTCAGGTAAATTCGCGGAAATCAGGGTACGAGAAATATTCGTTCATTCTTTCAAATTGTTTTTGACTTTTTGTCTAATTTTTTTCTCTGTTTCCTTAATAATCCTAAATTTGGAGAAAAATTTGTTAGGACAGTTCTTCAAGCCAACAAACCAAACTTTTTTCTCAGATGGGCAATTATTTTATTCTTCCCTAACCTCATTTATCTTCTCCATCCGATCCACGCTGTCGGAATGCTGCAAGTCAGGCTCGACATCATCGGCAGAAGTCATCTCTGCTGCATGATACTTGGTCGCCAACAGCCGGGCTTGGCTGTTCGAACGCTGCCAAAAGAAGATGATGAATATGCTTTTGATCTACATAGGTCTTGCTTTTGCTTTCTTAATACGTTGTTGAGTAAAGATGAACTGAGAGTGTTTCGCTTCATAGAAGCATCGTGAGGAAACATTATCAAAGATGATGAAGAAAGAAAAATGGATGCGTCATTCATTGTATGCTTCAGATTAAATAAAAGTTTTCCGAAGAGGATGATTAATAATAAGAAACATTGAGCAAAACAGAAAAGAAGAGCAAAGAGAGGACATGAAATTTAGGAAAGAAAACGAGAAAGATAAGATGAATTGTTTTAGTTCAAAGCATTATGTATTATTATGAATTTTTTTATCCTTAAAGCGATATTTCTCTTTGTCAAGAATTTGTCAAAAAGGGTTAACTAGTTAATTATTATTAGGTGTTATTCAAAAAAAAACTGAAAAAAAGCTTTTATTGTGAAGTGTTTTGTTGTTAAACTATTGCTTCTCCTAATCATTGGGCTATTCTACAGTTCAATTGGCTAAACATAACTCTGGTCTAAAAAAAACAACATAACTCAAAAACAAAGAAACTCTGGCAGAAAAATTTTCATGTGACTACTACGAAACGTACACAGTATTACATTACAGCGAGAAAGAAATCAGTTCAACCTCAAAACATTTTTTATTCAAGTTTTTACTCAAAACTTCAAATATAAAAATTCACGAAAAAAAGTGAGGCTAAATAGAATTATCCGTCTTCGATCATCTTAGAACTAAAACATTAAATTATACAACAATAAAAAATTCTACAAGACCAACAGAAAAATAAACCATTCTACAACGTCGAATATTAACAAAAACTCAATTTCGTTCATTGGGCAAGTTGCCTGTTATATAACAGCGCTCTTGAGAGATTATTCTCTATTTTGAAAACCCTTTTTCCTTCAAAGTCCTTTGAGCAGACCAATTTATATATTATACATATCGAATCATTCCCATCCTTTTCTTTCATCATAAGCAGTGATGATTCTAAAAGCTCTCTTATCTCTCCCAGCCATCTATCTTTAAAATCTTCATCCCCAGCGCTAAATACCACTGATAATCGTCATAAAGAAAAATATCAGTCCTCGGATTGGAGCAAAACTATACTTTTTGACAAAAAGAAGAAGAAGTTCCCCACACCAACAACTCTGGATTTGGCAACGGTTCATGCTGATCTCCAGACCATGCTGCTCAGAATCAACAAAAAAAATCGTTCAGCTTATGGAAGAAAATGGAAAACTTCATTCGGTCGTCAATGAATTGAAATTCAAAGTAGACGCACTTTCGGAGCAATGTTCTATTCCAAGTACCAACCCTCAATCATGGATTCCTGTGAAAACAGCCGTCAGAGAAGCATTCCGTGAGCGAGAGAATGACAGCGAACGCCAGAGAAGAGTCTTCCTAAGAAGAGTCCCCGAGGGAGACGATGCTGAAACTGTGTCGAACTTGATTGCTAACTGTAGTGGTGACCAAGCAGTCAAAACTTTTCGGATTGGCAAGGAGAGGCATGGAGAAGTGGAGCCGAGACCACTTGTAGTGGTATTCCACTCCCGCGAGAGTGCACTCAATTTCCTGAAGAAGTTCCACATTCATCGTCGAGAGCACTCCACAGCAATCACTGCTCGTCCAGACTACAATGCAGCCGATCTGCTAGTCTACAAACAAGCATGGGCGGAAGCCATCCAACGAAACGACGAAGCAGGGAAAAGGATCTTCACTGTGAGGAATTTGCGACTGACACAGCTGCCGACGGAGAGAGAAGACTGGAAGAAAGAAGAACGAACGAGAGACAGCATCAATTCCAGACAGAAAGAAGCTCCCATCCTTCTTTTAAAAAGTTTGTTATATTACAAGCAAATGTTCAATCTATCCGTAACAAAATTTCCCCTTTTCTTTGTTCACTAGATCACCAAAATGTTTCTATAGCTTCAGTATGTGAAACATGGCTCTCTGATATTGTTCCTGACTCGTTTGTTTCTTCGAATAATTATTCCATTAATAGAAATGATCGCAACATCAATGGCGGAGGTGTTGCTATTTATCTCCATAAAAATGTCATGTTTGCAGAAATTCCCTGTTCTCGAATTCCCTTTCATGAAAAACTAGAAATATTAGCCATTGAAACTTCTATTCCTATTGCTATTCGCTTTGTTTCAATTTATCATGCTAATCACAGTTCAAGTAACTTGGAATTGCTCCAGTGTCTCTCTCAATTCATTTCTTCTTCTTCTCTGCCTTGTATCATATCCGGGGACTTTAACTGCCCGCATATCGACTGGTAAACTCTTTCTCTCAAGACTGCATGCATTCAATGCCGAAACCTTTTGCACTTTGCAATCTCTCACGGCCTTTCTCAATGCGTTTCAAGTCCCACTCGCGGCTCTAATCTCTTAGATCTCATGTTTGTTAGTGACTCATCTCTTATATATCATTGCTCCTATCAATCAAATGGCTTTGTCGATGGTAGATCGGCTGCATCACACTTTCGACCGGCATCGCTCGCACGAGGTGTAGATAAGGTGAAACCTATCGCGCGCTTCCGAGTCGAAAAGAGTTTGTTAGCTCTTGTGCCCCTTCAGTGTCTTTCGTGTGCTCGGCTGCGCACAACACTCAATTCCGGCTCTGGGCAACCAGACCGGGGAAAAAGGGAGAAAGTTCCCTAGGTCCTTGGACCTTTTTCTTTGTTTCCAAACCCCATCGATTCATCGAGACGGGAATGCGAACAGATAAAAGAAAGAACTGCACGTGTTCTCGCCTTGATAATTCTATTTATCTGGTAGATTACGCGTCGTGTTCATTTTTATCGTAAATTTCATCAATGAAATTTACCTTCTCAGATGGAGGACGAGTTGGGTTTTCCCGATGCCGTGTCACTTGCGGACGAAGACGCTCCTCTTCAACTCATTGAGAATGATGAAGAAGAAGAGGAGAAAGACTCAGAAGTTAACGAAGACGACCCGAGTGACGATCAAGCGGAACCTCCCGCTAAGAAGAGACGGTTTACGGAATTCGACTCAACTTCTCCACTTCTAAGGATACCAAAGTATTCAGACTTTTCAAATGCTGGTGAGCATGAAAAAGTTATTGTTTACTTGTTTCCCAAATCTTATTTGACAAGTTGAAACTTAACGGCTTGTTTTCAGTGGATGATCTACCCGCCCCGCCAGCTGTGATCGAGAGAGCGACACGCACACGGGCCAAAGTGCCCACAAACCTTATGGTCGAGTTCGAAAAGGCGGCTGCGGGAACCTACATACCGTTTGGTGACCGAGATGGGCTTTACTCGGCGATGCCTCTCACTTGCAGTCCACTCGCTACAACTCCTGTCATCGATGACAGCCTGAAGACAAGTAAATGAGAAGACGCTTGGGAGAAGATTTGAAGTAGCAACTAGAACAGTTTATGAACTTATGCTTAAGAAATACATTAACTGATGTTTCAGTTGCACCTTCCTACCGGATCCCGATGGGAGACCAGATGCTTGCCAGTCTGGACGAATTGGTCACCTCGGCGATGAACGCGAACACCTTCGCATCAGCAGCTACGGCGGCGGGAAATGCATCAGCTCATGCGGGCTACATGCGACTTTCCAATCGGTTTTTGAGCATTCTACACCAGGATCTGAGCTCTCTCCGACGGGAGAGAATACTCAGAGGACTCCGAATCGATCCGAAGGTAGTACCAACATACCGGTCCGCTCCGTTAGAGCGAACCGCGGTGGCACCTCGTTACAAAACTTCTGAGGTTCGCCCTCCACTCTTCGGGCAGACGTTGCTAGAAGAATTGCAGCGAGCGGCTCCTAACAGTGACCTACGCCGCTCCATCTCCATGCTCCAACGTCCATCTACGTCGCACTCGAGACGTGACGCACAGGCGGGGGCCTCATCAGCAAGAGGAGGAAAGTCATCCTATCGGAGGTCAGATAATTTCCAAGAAAGATTATTGCGAACTGATGTAGGGAGTCTGAAATTAGATGAATGGGTCAAAATCACAGATGACATTTTCGTGCTGATTACTCTAAAGGGCTATCGATTACCGTTCTGCCGCGAGTTCGAATGCTTAGACTATGAAAAGCGAACAGCACGGCGAAAATCTGTCAACGATCGAAGACTAATTATCGCAGAAGTCCAAGAATTATTAGAAAGAGGGGCAATAGAAATTACCCGAGATACATCAAAAATTTGGCTGTCATCAATCTTTGTGATTACGAAAAAAGGGGGTGAACATCGAACCATTATCAACTTGAAACCTCTTAACAAAATGTTGAAGACTGAGCATTTCAAGATGGAAAGGTTCGATATGGTCAGAGATATTACTGAGTCAGGCGATTTTTGCGCTAAGATTGATCTCAAAGATGCATATCACAGCTTTACCATTCATCCCGATCATCGAAGATTCCTTTGTTTCCAAGTAGAGGGCATAGTGTACAACTATAAGGTTTTACCTTTCGGTCTTTCTACAGCACCTCACGTTTATACTAAAATGATGAGACCTGTCATAGAACATATCAGAACGCAGGGAATCAAATGCCTCATCTACTTGGACGATATTCTTTTGGTAGCAAAAGAAGCTAAGATTCTCACGAATCAGGTCGAGTGGGTGGTACAATTCATACAAAGCTTAGGGCTAAAAGTGAATTTCAAAAAATCTGCTTTAACACCTGTTCAGAGGATAGAATTCCTGGGAATCGGCATAGATACTGAGGAGATGAAGATATTTGTCCCACCGAGAAAGATAAATCATCTGTCGAACGAAGCGAAAACCTTGATGAGGAAGGGCAAAGTAACCGGAAGGGAGCTTGCGGCCTCTCTGGGTAGAGCTAACTCGATCAGTATCGCATCTCGTGCGTCTACTCTGTACACTAGATACCTCCAAAAGCAGTTAGCACCTTTAGCGCGTGAGGGAGAGTATGGAAGACTCATCAAACTCGGTTTCGACTCTTTCAACGAACTAGAGTGGTGGTCTACCAATTTCCTTGATTTTGCATCAGAACCCACGATAATCCGCAGTCCAGAAGTTTCACTCATAACGGACGCATCAAAAGAAGGATGGGGGGCAGTATGTCAAGGTAAACGTACAGGAGGGCAGTGGAAAGAATCTGAAGCTGCGATGCACATAAATGAGCAGGAACTGTTAGCTTGTTGGTTGGGTATACAATCATTTCATAAGATTCTAGCAGGAAAAGCCATCAAATTGCTTTTAGACAATACCACTGCGATAGCGTATATCAACAAGCGGGGAGGCACAAAAATTAGGGGTTTAATTTGCACTACACTCCAAATTTGGCAATGGGCCTTCAAATCACAGTCAAATTTGGTTGCCACCCACATACCGGGAAGATTGAACATTGAAGCTGATGAAGAATCTAGAAACTTTCTTTCGGAAGAATGGTCACTCGACACGAATTCTTGCATTGAAATGTTCAATTGGTTTGGAGAACCCGCGATAGACTTATTCGCTAGCAGAGTGAATTCAAAATGTGCGGCATATTTCTCTTGGCGCCCTGATCCCGGTGCTCTAGCGGTAGATGCATTCGCCCAGAACTGGAGGGACCTCGACGCATATGCGTTTCCCCCATTTAATCTGGTCAGCCGCACCAGAAGAAAAGCTCTCTCAGACCGAGTTGCTTCGCTATTACTCGTGGCGCCAGATTGGAAATCACAGGTTTATATGCCACTTATTCCAGAACAGGCCCGGCAGAGCTCGAGAGTAATAGGTTTAGGGAGAGACCCGATATTGACGAACCCAATGGGCTTAGCTCACCCGTGCTGCTCACCACGTTTCCGCCTCCGCGCATGGAAGATCTTACCGGTAGGTGGATAAACAAAGGGATATCAGTAGTCGTTTCTGCTTACATGCTAAATTCTTGGGCTTGTTCTACCCAAAAAACAGTATGATGCGGTGCTGAGAAACTGGGTTTCGTTTTGCCAGGAATCAGGGTACAAAATAGTTCCAGGAGAGAACACCCTGATAAATTATCTAGCTGACCTTAAAAATAAAGGTAGAGAATATAATACGATAGTAGTTCATAAGGCAGCGATCTTATCTCATTTTAAAGCTAGAGAGGAGCTTGAAGAGATGCCGCTCTTAGAAAAACTTATGAAAGGTATTTTCCGAGCTTCTCCCCCCACTCCCAAGTATTCAAAAATCTGGGATGTTTCGAAGGTATTAGATCAGATAGCCTCATGGGGAGAGTCGAAAGAACTCACATTAAAGATGCTAACTTTGAAGCTCACTATGCTTCTGGCGCTAGCTTCACCTAAGAGAGTCTCAGAGTTATCAAGATTGAATTGAACCACCTTAAAAAGGGAGACGATTCCTTCATTTTTTTCTTGGGAATGACTAAGAACCGAAGAATCGGTCAAGAAGCACATACTGCCAAGTACTACAGATTCGTAGACACATTAGTCTGTCCTGTAGCATGCATCGAACAGTACCTGGATAAGACGCAGTTTGAAAGACGCGAAAACACCCTACTAGTTTCGTTTACAAGACCTCATAAGGCTGTAACGTCACAGACAGTAGCGAGATGGATCAGAGAGGTACTTAAATTAGCTGGAGTTGACTCTTATGGGGCTCATTCGACGAGAGCAGCGTCGACAACCAAGGCTAAAATGGCAGGGTTAACTTCCAAACAAATACTCGATGCAGCGAATTGGGCCCCCAATAGTTCTACATTCGAGCGTTTCTACTATAAGGGAGATAACGACAGAGAAGGCTTCCAGTCCGCAGTTCTCGGCGTGAGGTCAATCTTTGAAAAAGCCATTTGATTGATAGGAGCAATGATATATAATTATATATTTTGCTAGACAACACAGTTGTTGAAGTAAAATATTTATTATAAATTCATTGCGAATATCAATCAATGCCCGCCGCACCCATCCCTATTTATAATACCTCACTTCAGGTCCAAGAACGCGAGACCGGAGTAGCCAAACAAACAGGTCGTGCCGCACGAATACAAGAAGCCGTTTCGAGGAAAGGGCAAGACGAAATAAATTGATCGTCACGGGCAAAAATGCACCAATTGGTGTAGTATCTTTATAATGTCTCAAGACAAATAAAGTTAACTTTGTTGTGTTGCACGCCTACGCACACTCATTATATACTGAAGGGGCACAAGAGCTAACAAACTCTTTTCGACTCGGAAGCGCGCGATAGGTTTCACCTTATCTACACCTCGCGCGAGCGATGCCGGTCGAAAGTGTGATGCAGCCGATCTACCATCGACAAAGCCATTTGATTGATATTCGCAATGAATTTATAATAAATATTTTACTTCAACAACTGTGTTGTCTAGCAAAATATATAATTGTCTCTGATTGTGAAGTAAAAACAGGCCTAGCTGATCATGCTGACGTCTATCTTTCTCTTTCCCTTTCTTATAATGTTGGAAGAGACAGAAAAATTCTAGCACGTGCATGGAAGAGAGGAGATTACGTAACTGCCAACATTATGATAGCTAACATAGATTGGGTCAAAGCACTCGGCTTAGGAGACAATGTAACTAACATGTATGATCGCTTCCTCAATGCTATTCACACAGTAATTGATTCATGCGTTCCGCTAGTCAACTTTTCAACAAAAACTCACTCTTCACAAGTTAAAAAATTTATGAAGAAAAAGCATATTTTATGGAAAGCTGGAGCATATATTTCAAACCTTTCGGATTACTCAAAAACATGCAAAAAAACTTCGTCGTGCAATCAGGCGTGAGATAGTATATAAAGAAAAAAAAATTGTTTGAGAAAGGTGCAAATGGAATTTTCAAACATATGCGCTCGGTCTATATGTAACAAACAAATCATTTTCCCTTCATTAACACTTCACGATAATTCCTTGGCTATTTCTTCATTAGAGAAAGCTGAAACTTTTTCCGATCAATTTTCTTCAATCTTTGTGAATGATAATAATTGCACTCCTCTCTTTGTGAATACAACTAACAGTGTTTGTGAAAACATAGATTTTTCCCCATTTATTGTTGAAAAATATTCTCAAAAACATGGCTTCTAAAACTTCTCTATCCTTTGATAAAATTCCTTCCATCTTATTGAAAAAGTGCTGCACATCACTCGCATTTCCTCTCTCGCTAATATTCTCCGCCTCTTTCGAATCTGTACATTTACCCAATGCATGGAGACAAGCAATAGTCAAGCCAATATTCAAAAAAGGCAGTAAAAACAATCCAGAAAACTACAGACCCATTTCAATAACAAGTAGTATTGGTAAATGCCTCGAGCGGATGATTAAGCATGAAATCACTAAATTTTTGAACGAAAATTCTCTGCTTTCGCCGTATCAATATGGTTTTCGTGAAAATAGAAGCACAGTCCTCCAACTCTTCTCTTTTCAGAATCTTTTGCACAAACTTCACTCACAAAACGTTTGCTGTGACGTACTTTATTTAGATTTTTCTAAAGCTTTCGATACAGTGAGCCTTATAAAACTTCTGCAAAAACTATCGTCTTATGGTATAAGCGGCAAATTGCTCAATTGGCTCAATGCATGGCTTGTTGATAGAGTGCAAAGTGTACAAGTAGATGATGCACTTTCTTCTTCTGTTCCGGTTATCTCGGGAGTGCCCCAGGGTAGTGTTCTTGGTCCTCTTCTCTTTCTTATATTCATCAATGACATTGCTGACTCATTACCTGCTACACCTTTTTTAGTCGTTGATGATAATTCGTCCTATATTAAAATTTTCGATTGTTTAAGAATCATAGAAAACTGGCTTACTGCGTGGCAAATGACTGTTAACGTTTCTAAATGCGCTGTATTACATTTCGGAAAATCGAATCCACGCACCTCCTATACTTTTTTAGGGCAGCCATTGCACACACCCGGGTTTATTAAAGATCTTGGAGTGATAATTTCAGAGAACCATTCTTTTTCTAATCATATTACTGACATAGTTTATAAAGCAACTAAACGTGTAAACTTTTTTTATAGCAATAAAATCGTGTAATCCCATAGTTTTGACACATGTTTACAAAGCTTACATACGTTCTATTTTAGAGTATGCTTCCTCTGTATATGATCCACACTTGTTATACGAAAAGCGTATGCTTGAAAATGTCCAATATCTGTTTTTAAGACGCCTTTTCTACCGCTGTAATATACCATGGACTTGTTATAGACTAGTTTGTGAAATGTTTGATTTGCAATCTTTACTGGATAGAAGACAAATAGCAACTTTTCGATTACTACATTCTATTTTGATCGGCTCATCCGATGTTTTGATCACTGATTTTTTCTCTATCAAAGAATCAAATACTCGTGGCCTCTCAAATAAGCTTTTTCCGCTTGTTAAAGCTAGTGACAACATTACTGCTCATTCGTTTTCTAATCGTACGTATGCAATAGTCAACAATATGGATGATAGCATTCTTAGCATTTCTTCTGAATCATTCTCTAACCGTGTATTGTTGATAATTCCACGTCAGTATTTAAGATAAGATTTTGTTTACAACTTTAATTGGAATTTCATTTCATTTCATTCAATTATATTTTTATTTATATACGAAAGCAATGTGAGTGCAATGCCTTTTGCTGGATACTTTGTGATTGTTTGTAACATCTGTAATGATCACGAGATAAAGATGATGATGAATCATATAGTTGATTTATCCCCTTTCCTTTCATTAAGGCTTCCCTCCCTTCTCCGGTAGGGGCCCTTTTTCTTAGCCCCTTTTCTATTTTTCCGCCTAGATCGAGGAAATTATCAACTTCAAAAACCCACTTCTTTCCCCTCTCTTCCTACTTTTCTCTAGGTACAACAATCTCGTGCAGAGAGCATTTTATTCTCACTGAAACGCACTGCGTAACTTTAGAAGGGTAAGCTTTTCATTTCAGAGCATTTAATTTCATTAAAAAACACTTAAAAATTGTAAAAGACGTCTGGATAGAACAAGTTCCATTTTTTTAAAAATTTATCAATGAGGTTTTTTATTCAAAAGTTTTTGAATGAAAAAACGGCTTGTTCTTCGGATCGAACGTCATTAAAACCATTTGACTAGCAGGAAAGTTTTACCAGTTTTCCTCAGAAAAATTATTCAATCCTTCAAAACACAAATGCGAGTTTCAATCAATAATATCTGCATCATGATTGTCAATGAACTTCTTCCATCTGATTGGTAGATCGTGAATTCCCTTGTGATAGAACGCGGCTGGATGAGAATTGAAGAAGTGCTGCACCCTCTTCGTTCTCGAAAGTTTTGTCATCCTGTTGGTTCTGCATTGAGCGGAATGGATGGTTGTCAGATGGAGCAAAGTCAGGTGAAAATGCAGGATGAGGCATGATTTCATAGGTCAGCTCTAGAAGCTTCCGTACAGTTTTGTCATTAATATTATTCATTTACGTCATTATAATGATTACCATTTCTATTAATATTAATTTATTTCTTATTTCTCACATTTTCTTTTACATTAATTTTTTTAACTATTTATATGAATCATATTACCTTCCTATTATTAAACAAATCTAAAGAAATTCTTAATAATTTCCATGTTAATAGATTAGTCTAATGAGTCTAATATACCCCAGAAAACTATTTAATTCATCCTTAATTTAAATGTTTAAAAAATTTTTTGTTTGTTTTGTATTTTTTTGTTTACGTTGTTCAACACGCTTTCGCTTTATGTTGGCATAGCACACCCACTTCTAATCTACAGTGACCAAAGTTTCCAGCCAAGTCTTATTGGCTTGTACGACAGCAGCAACTGTCAGAGCTGTGCAGCAACTGTCATTCGTTGATTCCTGCTTACCTCAGTCGATTCGTATGGAACCCAATTTCCGAGCTTGTGAACCTTGCCCAACTTTTGCAGGCCACTCTCGATAGTAGTGTGGAAGGCATCGAAGTTCTTCGCCATATCGCGGGTTGTGAGCATCGGATGACCTTCAACGAGCTTCTGAAGATCGCAAAGATTGAGCTCGACTGGTCGTCCAGAAAGTTCCTTGTCTTCGAGTGATTCGTCTCCCTCCTTGAAACGACTGAAGCAAACTCTGCAGCTACTATCGCTGATACAGTCCTCGCCGAGTACCTCGCATAATGTACGATATGCCGCTGCTGCTTTATTGCCAAGCTTGCAGCAGAACAAAAGAGATACTCGAATTATGAATTTTTCATCTTGCCGCATTTCAGCCATTCGTTAGCCGGAGACAAGCTAATGCAAACTAGGACAAGCTATAGTGAGCTTTCTCTTATATGCTTATCTGAGAACATTCTATAAAGTTTCCCGAAAAAAGTTTTTACAATTTCGAAAAGCGGGAAAACTGTCATGCCAACCAATACTTAAAGCCGAAAATTCAATTTTTAGCCAGTTAAGCTTGTTAACGAATATGAAACTCCAGGAGTGCCGGTCAATGCAGCGAAAAAAACTTCTTTGACGAGAGCTTGAAAAGCTAAGTCAGAAAACGATGTAGACTAGTATGAATAACTTTTTTATGAAGCCTTTTGTCTGATTAAATACGCGCTCGGTCTCAGAAAAAAATATGACAGGGATCGATCCCACACTTTGAGCAAGGTTTTATCCTTGTGTTAGTTCTATCTGATTTCACCTCTCGTTTACTTTTTCTTGCTTGCGGCAGAACTGGCAGAATATAATTGGACCGAAAATGAAAACACCTAAGCAAAAAACCTTTTGAAAAAAGGTTTTTACCAAGCTCATCAAAACTTACAAAATTATGCACTTTTATTTATATACATACTTCGCATAGAAAAACAAGCATGGAGGTTGAATTTTTTAAAAGAGATGACTGACACAATAATCCTTGTTTTTGTAAATATTGTACTATTTTTTTAGTTTTGACTTTTTATCCTCCACAAAATGGTTTATTTCACCTGCTTCGTTTTGAGACTCGCTTTTTGGTACTTCTCCAGTATTCGAAGGGTTTCAGAGCAATCTCCTCTCTTTGCTATGTCGATTGCAGTCTCACCATTGATGTTTTTCAGTTCAAGAACCTGACAAAAATGATTTTTCAGAATAATTGATCACTCATTAAAAATAGAAAATAATTTATCACTCCTTAAAAATAGCGTTCGAGAGCGTACGAGAGCTTTCTAAGCTCCTTAATAAGGCGACCAAAATATATTAATAATGTACATATAATGAAACCAAAAATATGAATTGAAATGCAACTTCCAAGAAGTTCAATTAGAACACTGCGAGTAACAACAAAAGCAGCTGCACTCAGAAATTGAAGACATCGTAAGGTCTAGAAATAAAAAAAATTCTTGTCTCTCAAAATATTCGTTCCTATTTATACTCACATAAACATTGATTGATCAGAAAGAACCCTTCAGAGTTTTCGTTCTGACACGTCCTTAATTTCTATGTGATGAGATAGAAGATTAAATGAAATGATTTCGAGTGCGATGATCTCATCGTGAATGTTTTCTATAACTGTAACATTATATGGATGATCCAATTCAATGAAAGATGTTGCTATGTACTAACTTATATCGAGTGATCTCGAATTGTTAAGATCAATAAACCTTTTTGAGTCGATTGCTCTTCTCTGCGACCCGGAGGATTCCTCGCAGATGCATGAATCGCTGCTCCGCCGCGGCTATCATCAAGGCTGAGTAACCTGGATTTCAAATACCTTAACCTCAGTTTTTGTGTCTACGGAAATAGAACGGTAACGCGCTAGCACTTCCAGTCAGGTAAGAGTTTCAGTCATTCTTACTAGTTGGCGCGCTATGGAGCGGTTGCATCAAATAATGTGTCGCAAGCGCACTCCCTTTCCCCTCCTCAATGCACCTGTTGCACCGGATATGAGAAGAAGATGGAAGAAATGATGGAGAAAGTTTCGAGTCTCGAGAAAATAGTCGAAGAACTCGTCTCTCGCCTTCAAGTCTTCAACTCCGTCTTCGACCACCCTGCCCACGACCAGCCAATCCTTCTCTCCTCTACATTCCGTCTCACATGCTCGCATACCAAGCTGACATCCGAGCCATAACATTCAAGAGAGACCTTATCGAAAAAAGCCCGAAACGTTGTCTGCGTGGGTCTCCCCGTAAAAGAAAGCGATGAAGCCACTGATGCAGCGGATCAATCGTTTCTCAGGGCACTGTCTTCAGACCTCGACTGCTCAGAGCTTGAGAAGGCAAGATTCAAGCGTTCCGTCGACCCTCTGAAGAAACGTCGAATCTTGAAAATCTTCCTTCCATCACCAGTAATCAGAAACGAATCGCTTTGAAAAGTCCGGAGCCGTCGTCCTCCATGTCTCTCTTCGCACTCGCACTGCTCTATAAGAGAAAATCTCCCACGTGAAGGTCTTGAGTTGGAAAGGGAGGTGAAAAGAGTGGCGTGACAGCGGAACAGAATCCTTGAAGGTCTGAAGTGGAAATTCATCTTTGGTTCCTATTCGTCGATACGCGTCTACACGTGTGGAGCATGAGTCGGCAGCTCCGAAGACTCCGAATACGCAGATGTCGTCTCCGGCTACCTCTACCGCGCAGACGCTTGATCTGACTCCGAAGAAGGCGCAGATGATGACGCTGACTCCTCCACGCCGTCCAGAGCGGAGCAATGTGAGGCAGAGAACATAGGTCAGTGGCGGTGTTCCCATTATTAGCTCCAGGTTAGACCTGAGAGATTAGCTCCAGGTCAGACCTGAGAGATAAGCTGTTAGTTAATGCTCGATCAATACGAAATAAATAAAACAGCCTTTTATATTGGCTCGCTTCTAACTCATATGATATCATAGCTGTTAATGAGACATGGTTGAATGACCAAGATAATGACTCGCTCGAATTATCAATTATTCCGTTGTGATAGAAAGAGTTCCTCAAAAGGAGGGGGGGGGGGTCAGCTTTTCTGGTCTCTCCTCTTAAGATGTATTTTCTCCTACACGGGGAAACAATATTCTTGACTTAGTGTTTTCGAATCACCCAATTGTGCCAAAATTTGTTGTTCTTGGCCGTTTTATCGTAGTGATAATCTCGGTGTATCATTTCTAATATCCTTTGATGCTATTCCCTCGTGTTCCATGTTCTTTCATTTCGAGCTTCTCAAATGAGGAAATCGAATGTTTACCATCAATGTTTACCAGTCTTCAACTAGAGCTGGTCAGTTGAGATGTATTTATGTCTATCGCTCTTCTTCTAGTCCCTCTAATTCTCTGTATGAGTTATTTGATTATTTTAATAAGGAACACTCGACTTCTAGTATACCTGTGATCATTGTTTGTGACTTCAGCTTTTTTATTGATTCTTCCAATGTTACTTTTGATAGGAACGGTCTCCATGAAAGTTTTAGGAAAACATGTGGTTGATAATTCCTTAACTTAACATTTATGTTCTCCTACACGGGGAAACAATATTCTTGACTTAGTATTTTTGAATCACCCAATTGTGTCAAAATGTGTTGTTCTGGGCCGTTTTATGGTAGTGGTAATCTTAGAGTATGATTTCTAATATCCTTTGCTGCTATTCCCTCTTTATCGCCTGTTGCTATGAGAAAAATTTTCAAAGCCACTTGGCCTGCAATTGAGTATCAAATAGCGGTACAGGACTGGACTTAGATTTTCAGCTTTTTGTAAATCATCTTGTTACCTTCATCAACTCGCTGATTGATATGTATATTCCAATATAGAATTCTAAAGATTAAATATCTTCGCAAACTGTTGGTTAAATTGCAACGGATTTCTCAAAAAGCTCATTTTTCGGACTAATATCTTGCTACTAGAACTGCTTGATAGGAAGCTGAAGCAATTTAAGCTCAGGAGAGAATCTAAACTTATAATGCAGGGTAATCGAAATTAATTCTTCGCTGCTATGAGAAAACGTCTAAGCGACGGTAATAATTCTATTCCTACTTTATTACATGATGAATCTAATCAATTGATATCTTCTTCCGAGAAAGCTGATGAATTTTCGCACTATTTCTCATTAGTGTTTTCTATTCCTCTCTAATTTCCATTGTCTGAGATGACTTCGCCAATCGTAACTGAGCCCTTCAATTTGGACTACATAACAGAAAAAATGGTCTTAAAAGCTCTTTCTTCTCTCGAATTGAAATGTAACACATCATCGGACTTTATTCCCAATATTTTGCTTAAGAAATGTAGTTTTGTTCTATTCAAAACATTATGCAATTAAAAAAAAAAGTTTTCAACAATACTCTCAATTCCAGTTGTATTCCTTCTTTGTGGAGAAAGTCTATAGCGAAGCCAGTCCATAAAAACGAGTCTCACAATCTGGTACAAAATTATAGACTCATTTCCCTCTGCTTTTCCCTATCCAAGGTAATGGAGAAGATTATAGTAAACGTAATTTCCGCTACTCAGAGCGTGAAGGTCTGCTATCGCCCTTTCAGGCAGGCTCCAGAACTAGGAGGTCGACTGTGACTTCTTTAGCAGAGTCCTATTCTTTCGTTGTTGACTCATTATCTAGAGGCATACCTGTTGACATAGTTTGTCTTGATATCAGTAAAGCTTTCGATTGTGTGGATCATAGATTACACCTGAATAGAATTGAGCTTTACGGCATTTCTCTCTAAGTTATTAATGGGTTAGATTAGTAGAACCTGAGGTTTAAAAAAAGTTAAATAACGTTACATTTTGAAACTGATAGCGAAAGATTCCAGGCAGAACACCAATCTGTGATACGATCGAGGACTAATTGTAAATTGGTACAAGTAGAAGGAGCGCGCCCGATAATCTCGATATCATTGGGAAATAGACAGAATCGAACGGTTTCTGGAATGAAATGTTTTACGAAATCGATATAAATAATGAACGATAGGTTGCCTAAAGAAGAGCCTTGAGGAATACCTGACTCGAATTGGGTGGGAGTGGAAAAAACATTATCTGCAACGAGTGTTTGGGTGCGTCCACTAAGATAAATAGCTAACCCATTAATAACTTAGAGAGAAATGCCGTAACGCTCAATTCTATTCAGGTGTAATCTATGATCCACACAATCGAAAGCTTTACTGATCTCAAGACAAACTATGTCAACAGGTATGCCTCTAGATAATGAGTCAACAACGAAAGAATAGGACTCTGCTAAAGAAGTCACAATCGACCTCCTAGTTCTGGAGCCTGCCTGAAAGGGCGATAGCAGACCTTCACGCTCTGAGTAGCGGAAATTACGTTTACAGCGATCCAAGTTCACCAATGCATGTATGTATGTGATATTCTATCATGTGAATTGGAATAAATGATAGATTGATAAGTCATAACCTAATGTGGAAATGTAACAAAGAACACAAACCTTTCTCGTCTTGATATAGAATATCCAAAAAAGCCTGAAATGATTCTGCATCTCAATTTTCTTCTCATTTAAACGATTTTAAAAGTAAAATATTGAATTAGAATTAGAGTGAGAGCAAATTCGCGAGCTGTATAATGAATTAAGACTACATTAACATCTTTACTAATTTTTCACTAGCGTTTTTCATCATTCAGTTGCTCCATTTTCCTTTCGCTCGTCATGAATACGTTCTGTTAATATGGAATAACTCGAAGCACGAAGTTGAAGTGCTCAGTGATCTACACAGACCATTTAGTACAACGCCACATTTGTTCCTTCCTCAGAATTTGTTATGCAGTGTTTTGTTTGCGAAAACTTAATGAAACTTAACGAATCCCTTTTTTCGATTTACGTGAACGTCTTGTTATAACATAAAACTTTAAAAAAAATTGTACTCTCTCGCCGCAAGAAAAAAGACATCGCTGCTCATGTCATTATTCTCTTCTCTGTGTGCCAGAGATGGTTGTTTCAAGCCCTTTTCTTCTCCGATGACTTTCGAACCTCATTGGACGACACATCTTCATCGTCTTCGGTTTCTTTATTGATGCTTTCAAGAATATGAGATGAAGTATGTAATCATCATCAATGGCACTTCTCAACTTGTTTCAATCCGCATTTTCCTTTTCCTCTTCCCTCTTAGAGATGATAAGAACAATTTGTTCTTGATAAATAAAGCAATGATGTCTCTTACGCTATATCTGTCTCACTAATTGTACAAGTTTTAGGTTAGAACAAGACAGACGTACACACAATTCGAAAAAAACCGGATGTCGTTATTTCTCATTATGTTTTCGCAAATAAAACACTACATTAGTTTCTAAACCCCTCTCAGTCACAAATCTTAGTAATGACTTTGAATAAGCCGTATTTTAAAGCAACTTTACCAACCTATTAAAAGCAATGTTTCCTCAATATTAATGTTTCACTATCAAAATTAATATTAATCAAAAACAAGGCAAAAAGCTTCGGAAGCCTAACATTAGGCAGCTAGAACCAATTTATCTAAAACCTCAACCTTAAATTACGGTAACCTATTCTCATTCTCTAGTTTTGATTAAAATTTGTATCACCGTTGCGGCAAAGGAAGGTTCGTCGAAAGATTCGTCGAGGGACTTTCTTCTCAAAGACATTTTTTTCCTGCTCAACACTGAGAATTCGACATTCCTATAACCTGAGTAACAGTCATATTAGAGCAACGATTTTCAAACAAATCGAACATCACTTATGCATTACAGAACAATTCATCAATGCTTCTTTGAGTTTTAAGTTTCGACAAGCAAGCTATTTTCCAATTAACAAGTCTGTTTTTCGCCAATGGCTTGAGAGAGGTTTAAAACGAATTTCACACAAGAAAAAGTTCCAAATTCGAAAAGCCAGGTGCTAGTACGTATGTTTTATTTCTTGAGTCACTTTTTTTCTCTTTTGAGATATTCGAAATTCATCTCTGAAGTTAGGCAAAATCAAAAAAAAAAGAGTTGGATCACAGTTGAACGGAAAAACGGCTAGAACAACGGACAAGAAACTTGGAAAAAAATTACGTAGTTTTGTTGTTGCCTGATAGGCTACTTTTATGAGTAAACAACTTTAGAATGTTTTACATTATTCACTTCTTCATTGCACTTGAGCGTGAAAATTGAAGAAATAGGAATAAAATGATAATGAAAAAATAGACCTGCTTGGGCAGGTATAATGTATTATGAAAACTAGTAACAAGGGAATGTGGTTCTAGCTCATATGGAAAATGGAAAAAAAAGTTTTATCTTGCTGAAGAAATGATATGTCCCAAGATGCGGGTTCGCACAAGAATATTGAAGAGAAACATATGAAATAAATTCAAGGGATCAGGGTATGAGTAGGTTTCTTTTCCTCAGCACAAATGAATCATTTTACGTCACCTTTTTCGTTGGGACTTGCGCTGAAGCCGCTTGCTTTTTCAAAGAAGCCTCACGCCTTAATGAGGTTTCCCGGAAAGCGGTAAAAAAGCAGAATCAGTAAATTAATGGAGCAGGGAAATCTTATATGAGAGATAGAGAAGCCATTTTTAAATGCTTAATAAACTTCCAATCGACATATCAATTCAAAAAATTCTTTTTTTAAAAAACCTTCATAATTCCACATAATCGAAGCCAAAACGATACGAAAAAACTTCATTTGAAGAATCCTTACTCACGCAGTTTGCTGAATTAGCCAGTCAAAACCAAAAAAATCAATCAGGGTAGATGTAAAAATAAAAAACGCGCCCAAAATAATAAACAAAACCCCATGTTCGTATGAAAATTATTAGGGAAATGAATGGATATACTACAATGAAACAGTTCTGCTATGAATGTGCTCAATTAGAAGTTTAAAGTATCATATTTTTAGAACTTTTCCGTAAACCATAAGTTCTAAAAAGTGTTATTAACTTTGAAGAATGGACTTAGCGAAACACTCTATTGAAGGAGATATGAACTGTCTTATTATGAAACCTGTTCCTATATTTTTTCAATCGTTCGTTTAAAATTCACAAAACAAACGACCGAGAAATATTTCGCATCTGAATAGGATAGGAATATTTACATGAACTTCATCATCTTTTTTGTAACATTCTCATCTTTTTCTTTCATGATGAGCAGTGATGATTATTAAAGCTCTCATATCTCTCCCAGCCATCTGTCTCTATCATCTTCATATCCAGCGCTAAATACCACTGATATTCGTCATACATAAAAATATCACTGCTTGGCTTCGAGCAAAACTATATTTCTTGACAAGAAGAAGAAGAAGTTCCCCAAACAAACAAATTCATCAACTAAAACTGATTAGGTATCAACTTTAACACAAAAAAGTTTCAACGCTTGAAAATTGACTGTCTTATTCCTGATTACTCCCTTTCCTATTTCATGATTCCATATAAGCAATGGCCTTATGTACAAGCAATCCTATGGTAATAAAGAATTACAATTACAACGCAAAAAATTTGAATGAGACGAAAATAAAAAATAAAAATAAGATTTTTTTGTGACTTCAGCTTTGAAAAGTTTTTCGCTAAACAAGCTACCAAGCAAGAAAAACAGAATCGATGACTTTTTTCTGAATAAAGAACACACTATCGCGTATTCTTTCTTGTTTCAGAGGAAGCCTTATAATTCTGATTAACACAGCTTTTTTTAAATTTTGAGCGCATTTTAGAATCGCATCAGAATTCACATCTGAAAGCGTAACAAATGAGACATCAAAAGACATACCTTTCTACGTTTTAAGTATTTTTCTACTTCTATCTTTATCACAAATACTTCTTACAAGCTGTTCTTTCACGTTCATATGTTGCGTTCATCTTCCCTACTCCGCCTGGAGCGCTCTCCTATCTCTTCTCAGTATCAATGCTTTCCTGATTTTCTGTAATCAGTTCTTCATATGGCTTCAGTATTGTTCTTCTCTGTCATTTCCCTGAAACAAAACTAGAATGTTACTATAGAAACAATATTTTCATAATCTTGAGTATTTTTCAGAAAAGTCGGGAAGACTCATACATGTCTCTACTCAAAGCACGGAGTTGTACGATAGCATCATGCAACTAAATTTGATAAACTTGAACCAATAAAGTCGGACTAGAACCTTTAATTTCGGGCCTAAAGAGGACCCTAAGTTCCAGGCCCTGAGAAACCTTCTTCTTTTAAATGTAAAACTTTTTTCTAGATTTGAGAAGACTGATGGCTTTCAATCACACAGTTTTTGGTTGGTTCAAAGCACAACAAACGCTACACCATGTTTTCAATCACTTAAGTACTAATTTTCAGTTTTTTGATGCGTTATTCAATGTAAAAAGAACAAATGCTCAACATACAACAATACAACATGTAAAACAAGCTTGACACCCGCGAAAGTGAAAAAGATGTTTACCAGATCTGCAAAGCAAGAGCTACTGCATCTTAAGACTTCTGATCAATAACCAATCAGGACAGCTTCTCCGGTCACATTTCGACATGTGTCAACGTTGAAAGGAGCAATTCGAAGAAATCTCCTACATTGAGTTCCATCATCCACCTCTAACACCGTCTCTTCCAGTAGAAGGTCCAGTCCCTCTCATTACTGAAGAAGAAGTTCGAGATGCGCTCAAGAGAATGAAACCAGGGAAAGCCTGCGGTCCAGATGATCTACCTTCTGTCGCGTGGAAACTCGCGGGATGCTGTGGAGTTTCTCACCTTTTTGAACTTTCCCGGAAAGTTAATAGTCGCCTGGATTTTACCGGATGATTGGAACGCTTTGACTACAAGTCCCATCTTCAAAGGCAAAGAAGATCTGCCGCGAAATTAATCTCTAAACGATGAGATCATCGGCGCAAAGATTATGAGCGCTCACATGACTTTGAGGTCTAAGATAATAGCTTCCTGGGTACGAGCTCGGCTGAATTTTTGTTTTAAGACTATTTCAACCACGCGCTGAAGAATCTGAATTTATCTGCCGCGACATTATTCTCTGAACGACGAGATCATCGCGCTAATGACCTCATCGTTTAGAGATTAATGTCGCGGCTGACTGACTGTTCCAACCGTCCCATCAGGTCGATGCCTCAAAACCTCGAAAGCGCAGTCTGTTCACTGCACTTTCCTAGACTTGGAAAAGGCTTTTGACAGAGTCGAGGCTGCATTTGACAGAGGCTGCATGGCTAGGTTGGAGAGAAGTCACTGGCATACTGTGCGACATACACATGCCTGAAAAACTTAAAGGTAAAATAGACCGATCAGTTGTTCAACCTTTTGCGCTATATGACATCGAATGTGCTCCAACAACTGTAAAAATCGAGTAATTGCTTCATATAATGGAAATGAAGATGCTGAGATGTAGCCTTGGACTCACCCGTTTGGAAAATGTGCGAAATGAAGATGTGAGAAATCGATTTGGAATCACTCCTATTTTCAAGAAGTTGAGAGGAAGCAGGCTACCCTGCATCCGTCTCAGAATCAACCTGGAACGCCGATGTCCAGTGTAAGAGACCCAGAGGGAGACCAAAAACTAAATAGATGTCGAGAAAGCATTGAAGTAGATATGGCTGCTGTCGGACTTAGAGCTGAAGACGCCGCGAATCGGGGGAAATGGAGAAATGTCATCTATACAGTGGTCCCTGTTCTCGGACGGGACAAATGCTAAGAAAAAGAAGAATACAAATGCTCAACATAAAAAAGTTACTATGTACGTTGTCATGAAGTGACGTCACAGCTGATATAATTTTAAAGAAATGTCAGAAAACTTCCTCGTCTAACAACTCATCATCAATGCAAGAAACGGATGAAAACTGTATTGTATTCTGAATTCTCCATTCAATGAGTTCAACTCGTAACGAAATATAAAGTTCTTTCTGAATAACATAAAAGGCATAGTTTTGGTAAACGGAAAGGTACCCTTTTTCGGTAACCGAGAAAAAACCCATTTGGGCACTGTTTCACTTTAGGGAACACCCCCCCCCCCTACCAGAGGTTCCATGGTGTGCTTGTAGTCGAAGGAATTTATGTGATTGTTCGTGAAAGGAACCGAAATGAATGAAGTATTTGGATTGTGGTTGTGAAGTTGTAAGGCTGTGTGTTCAGATAAAGAATGCCAATTGCAATGGTTATTGAATAATGCTCAATGATGCCTGCCACGACTTACTTTACTGATTTATCAGCATTTAAATAACCTTCAACAAATTTACTAACAAATTACTAACAACCTTACTAAATACTAAATAATACAACCAAAATTAACACCAAACGTCTCCGTGTGGTTGACCTGCGCGGCGAATTGTGTGGTGGTGCGCGAGCGTGGGAGAAGGGCGGCGTCTGACGGCAAAAACTTCCTCTAACTCCTAATTTAGGCCCAAACATATTAAACAAAGTAGAAACTTCTAGAACTAGTAAACGTCGAAAAGTCGACTTGACTAAACCTTACCCTAAACCCACCAAAAGAGGTAGTGTAGCTACACTCACTAAGCATCACCCCAAAACGCACTAGAGGAGGTAGCGTAGCTACATTGGGGGCGCGGCGACTATGGTGAGGGGGGAAGGGCATCGGAAAACAAGTCACTCTTCCCAGTGGCAAACCAGCCCTCATGCCAAGGTCGACCTGCCTTGTAATTGGCCAGGGACGGAGCTGCCCTGGGCGACAAACCAAAGGTGTCTGCCCGCACCAACTCGCCACCGAGTTAAGAAACATGTATCCGAGGAAGAAGCCAAATACAGAATAAGTTAGTTAAACATAACTGTCCTAAACGTTGCTAATGAAAGGCAAAACAAGAGAACTCAAATAGTCATGAAGAACCTAAATTGAGAACTAGCAAATAAATGATGATAAAAAGGCTACAACAATTATCTCGAACATACATCACAAAACAATCAACGTAGACGACTTCTAGGCTGTCCGCTTGTCGCACACGATATAGTGATGAAGTCGGCCACAGAGAAGACACGTAAGTGGACGGCAAGAATAACGAGGACCGGCTGGATTATCCTAGATAAATTCCTTGATGTCGTCCTCCATTGAGACTGTATCGTTCTCAACCGAAGCTGGTGTTCTCGCTTCCTAGATTTCCTGGATTTCCCGAAATTCCTGGCCGAATTGTTCGGGCGCACGTCCATCTGGATGTTCTCCTGGTTTATTTTGCAACATGATTGAATGGAGAAACAAGACGTATATCGCTGACTTGTTTGACGATTTATTGTACATATGAATACTAATGAAGAGAAGAAGAATCAAATGAATTCAATTAAAGTAGGTCACGGAGTGAGGTTGGGCCCCCGCGAAACAAGAGTTAGTAATTCCTGTATTTCCTGATACTTCTCGCTGCGAAGGTTGGAGTCCGAGTAAAATTGCCTTGAATTCCAGTTTCGGTATTGTCATTGTTCTTCTCAACGGCGCTAACTGTGATCTCGCCATCAGGATTTCCGCTCCATTATTTCCAACGACGTAGACTGATGCTCCTAGAGCCTTCACAGAAGCATCGACGAATACGGCTAAAATCCAGTTCTCGCTTGGAATCGCCGTTGATCTGGGGCGGTGAATGGAGAACTGTGCTATGTCTTGCTCAATGCGTTTCCAAGAATTCGCATCTTCCGGTTCCAATTTAGTGTTTCATCCGTAGTCCTTTTTCCACAATCCTTGAACAAATATTTTTGCTGGTAGCAGAAGCGGAGCTAAAAGGCCGAGAGGGTCGAATGGAGTTGCAATCTTCTTCAAGACGACTCGTTTTGTCAAGCTTGAAGCAGTTGGCATTTTCGCGAGTAGATGGAGATTGTCAGTCCGTGAATTCCATTTGACTCCAAGTAATTTCTGCTCGCCGATTTTTCCTTGGTCCGCAGTGGGAAGTTCCGAAATGAAGGCGCTATCGTCCGAAGCGAATTCTCTGAGGTTCATTGAGATGCCGGCCAGTATTTCCTTCGAGGCCTTGTACAACTGTTTTTTGTCTGTGGTTTCATCACACTCGAAGAGTATGTTGTCCACGTAGACGTTGTTCTTCAGTTGTTCCAGAACAAATTCTTGCTTCTCGTCGCCATCCTGCCGATTGCCGCATATCTTGACTTGATGCGATATTGATGCTTCGAGTAGATATGGACTTTGACTGATCCCGAATGGCGTGACAGTGAATCGATATGTCACAAGATTGTTCTTTCCAGGCGGTTTGTCGGGGTCCCAAACCCACAGGAGCCTCAGTAGGTTTCGTTGATCTGGTTGAATTTTGATTTGGAGAAAAGCTGCTTCCACATCCGCTGTCACAATACTCGTAGCGCAACGGGCTCGTATGAGTAATGCTGGAATGTGCTCGAGCTGAATAACTCCTTCTGCCATGCAATCGTTGAGCGAGAGCTTTCCTCGTTCCTTGGAAGAAGCATCGAAAACGATGCGGATTGGTTTCGTTGGCTTTTCTGGTCGGTAAACTGGATGGTGAGGAAGATATGTTGTTGGGTCAGGTCCTTCGATTTCCGAGTCCGGGACTTCCTCGATGTATCCCTTTTTTGAGTAATCCAGGATGATATCGTTGTAATGTTGAAGCAATCCTTTCTCTCGCAGAGAATCAATCACGTTGCGAAGACGAGCGATGGAGCTACTGAAGTTGCGAGATAACTGAGGCATATTCTTCTCCTTGATACAGTATCTTGTGTAGATTCTGCTCTCGTTTATTTCCACATTTTCTGAAAAGTGGCAGCCGACGCGATCTTGTTGATCCGTCGAGTTTTTGCTCTCGCTGTCTTCTCCTTCCTTAACTGCTTCATCAAGTGCCAAAAACTTGCGAAGAGCCTCGGTTTCTTGACGTTTCGAGTTGATCACTGTCGATACACAGTGATGTTCCCGCAGGAAATTCCCGGTCCTGGCTCCGGTTGCTATCCAACCCAGAGTTGTGTTCATCAGTAGATATCCACATGGTAGGTGTACGATTTCCTGGTTCCATCGAACACATCTCAAAAAATCTGTGTTCCCTAGCAGCAGCTCTGGAGTCACCTGTGTTGTGCTCCCGCCTTCTCCAGATATATGTATACCTTTCGAAGCCATGTAATCGATATCCTGCTGAGGTAGAGGTTGGATGTCCAAATCGGCTGTGATGGGCTTCGGGTGTGCTGCTGCCTCGATTAACATTGTCCCACCATCGGAGGTGATGATCGGGACGTTGTACATCTTGTACCTTCTCTTTCCCTAGGTGTTTCCGCCAAGCCCGCAAAGAGTAAACTCCGAAGATCTGAGAAACTGTAGTTGTAGTTCCTCTGTCAATGTCTCGTCAATTAGTGTAATAGAAGCTCCAGAATCGAGAAGGTAGTTTATTTCCGTTCCCGCTTTACTTCTGACTTGTACTCGGCCAGTGAGTAATCTGGGTTTGTAGTTGGTATTGGCAGAGGTGTGAAGAGAAGAAGTGTTGACGTTTTGATTTCGTCTTTCTTCTCTCTGTTGATTATCTTCATTGTTGTTAGTACGAGCGCGATTGAATGGTTGTTTTCCCTCGTTGAAATGCTTCCTCCCTTTATCCACCTTGTTGATGCTGATAAGTTTGAAGCATGTCGAGATATCGTGTGGGCCGCTACACAGGGGACATCTGGAGTTGCAAGTATGCGTTGTGCCTCCTCTCGCTAGGCATCCTTGACATAGTCCTTGCTCTCTGAGAAATTTGATGCGGTCTTTGATCCTCCACATTTTCTGACATGACCATGAAAGATGAGCTTCTGAACAATATGCACATGCTTGAACCTCTCCATAATCACTTCTCGCTTTGTAGTTCTCGTGCTTTTTCATTGCTGATCTATTCAATTCCAGTCCTGCGTTGATGTGATAAATCTTGGTAGGCTCCTGATACTTGGTAGAAACGGTTGTTTTTTCCGTCATTGTGATTGCGAACATTTCTCTTTTGATGTATTGTTCTGCATGACTTAGGATCATAGTTGCCGTGATTTCCTCATGATCGTACATATACCTCAGTAGTGTCTCTCTACTGAGGTATAGGAAATTTTCTACTGAGGTATACTCTCTCTACTCTCTACTGAGGTATAGGGAAAAAAAAGGAAATTTTTCCAAAATGAGTTGATGCATGAGGGTGTTGGCTTGCAGGCCTTCTTGCGTACGGCTAAGTTTAGCCGTAACTGCCTTGAGAGCGGTGACGAGAGAAAGTTGTGCTGTCCAAGATGTGTCTGTGGGGCGGAGGGATCGCAGTTGAGCTAATTCCATTATGGAGTCTTTCTTTCTTTTTCTTTATTTCCATGTACATGTGTATGTTTAACGTGGAATCGAAATATAAAAACAATATAACATGGATTTTTATATATGATAAAATTAAGAAATGAAAAAGAAGAAGGTGAGGTAATACAGTGGCAGTGCATTAAAGCCATTTGTCAGAAACAATAGGGCTAGGTAAAATAGTATGTTTAGGAAGTTCTTTCAGTTTCGTCAGAAACATCATATCAGAATGAATGCATACTATTTCAGAAGGTAGGCAGTTCCATTTAGAGATAATTCTTGATGCACATGTAGAGAACCGGGAGCTGTTTATAGCGAAAGGCAATGCGATTCTCAACTTGTGAGCATTTCTAATATTCTTAAGAAGTGGTTTAACAATGAATAGTCTGGAAGAATCAAATTCAGAACACGAATGTATTCTTTTATGGATAAATACTAGGTCAGCAACAACGCGGCGGTATTCAAGTGACTCTAGATTAAGCATTTCTAGTCTTTCAGAGTAATCTAATCGAGGAAGTCCGTTCCTAGCTAGGATTCTTCTGGTGAAACTCCTTTGAACTTTTTCAATGTCTTTCACAAGGCCTATGGTTGTTGGGGACCAAACTACAGTCGCGTATTCGAGGATTGGGCGTACATAAGTGACAAAAGCTAGTGTCAGAACATCAAGAGACTTAGTCTTGAATGTACGCAAGAATAAGTTCGCAAGGTTTGTTGCTTTCTTACAGACAATCTCGACTTGTTTATTGAGGAAAGATTATCAGAGAACACAACGCCTAAATCATTTACTTCAGAAGATTTATTCATGACCACTCCGTTAAGATAGTAATTCATCATGGCATTGGAACCGAAGTGTGAAACAACGCATTTTTTAGCAGATAGCTCAAGATTGGAATGTTGACACCAGTTAGAGATGTTATCAATGGCTATTTGGAGATCGGAAGAGAAAAGTGGTACTTCAGTAAACAGTTTCACGTCGTCGGCATATATCGAATATTGCACAGTCGAAGGAATAACTTCTTTTATGTCATCGATAAATAATAAGAATAATTTAGGGCCCATTGTTGATCCTTGGGGCACACCACTAATTACAGAGGAAGTGCTTGAAAACTCGTTGTCAACACAAATAGTCTGCATTCTTTCAGTCAAATAATCACGAATCCATCCAAGGACAGGATTAAAAATTCCTATATTTTCAAGTTTGCGTACTAAAAGATTATGGTCTACTGTGTCAAAGTCAGCTTTAGATTCGCTGAATATGTCGTGTAATAACTGGATGGCGATGTCGTAATCCACTGAAGTCGCGCTGAGATGAATGAGTGCCACCTTGGCCTCATCACGTATTGATTGCCGCAAGTAGCGCATTTTGTCCGCTTTCGTTATGTCTAATCTGTTGTGGATCATCTCTTGAAACTGTTCCCACCAGGCGGTGTATTCAGCTCTGAAGCCGGCAAAGGTAGGAAGTGTCGGTGGAGGCAACCTCTGCAAGGCTTGCTCGTGATGAGCTGTGATGAGGCTCTGCTCTTGTACCGGCTGTGCTTCAACGTGCTCTCTTCGAGGAGGTTCTTTAAGCCTGAGAAGCTTGGCTAACTTGCGTTTAAGTTCCTTCACGCTGATCGTGGCGCCTGCCTTCGTGCGTGATCTTGGGTCCTCATCGATCCATGCTTGTAGCTCTTTCGCTTCCTGCTCCTTCGATCTTGTTGTGATGGAGTTGATCTTGATTTCCCAAGCATCGAATGCGTCGATATAGTGTTGCAAGTAGGCGTCCAAGTCTCCAATGATTTCCTGGATATCCGGTAATTCCTTTCGATCCAAGAATTCCTCTCCAAGATTTCCGTCCAAGATTTCCTTCGCTACTCTGACGTGTTCGTGCAACTCTACGAAAATTTCCAAAACAACAATTTTATCGCCCTGTGTGACTGTGCTAGCTGATGTCATTCTATTTCAACCGATGCACCATGTGCTTGTAGTCGAAGGAATTTATGTGATTGTTCGTGAAAGGAACCGAAATGAATGAAGTATTTGGATTGTGGTTGTGAAGTTGTAAGGCTGTGTGTTCAGATAAAGAATGCCAATTGCAATGGTTATCGAATAATGCTCAATGATGCCTGCCACGACTTACTTTACTGATTTATCAGCATTTAAATAACCTTCAACAAATTTACTAACAAATTACTAACAACCTTACTAAATACTAATTAATACAACCAAAATTAACAACAAACGTCTCCGTGTGGTTGACCTGCGCGGCGAATTGGGTGGTGGTGCGCGAGCGTGGGAGAAGGGCGGCGTCACGATGCGAGCTGACGGCAAAAACTTCCTCTAACTCCTAATTTAGGCCCAAACATATCAAACAAAATAGAAACTTTTAGAACTAGTAAACGTCGAAAAGTCGACTTGACTAAACCTTACCCTAAACCCACCAAAAGAGGTAGCGTAGCTACACTCACTAAGCATCACCCCAAAACGCACTAAAAGAGGTAGAGTAGCTACACATGGGTCATACGTCTGACTTATTTACATTAACAAAAAAAATTTACAATAAAAAATGCTTAGGCTTAGGAAAAAGTTTACGCTAACGAGGCCGTACGGCTTAGGCTAACGAGACCGTATCAAAAATGCCACTCTCATCTGACCCAATTGAACTTCTGGTGGGGGGTGGTCCCTAGAGTGAAAAAGTTCCCCTTTTTGCGACCGAATCTCTCGTACAACTCCCAGGTTTATCTCTGCACTGCAAAAAAGCTTTTTTATTATGGAATAAGATTACAGTAACTATTAGCTTTTCATTTTGGTTGAGTTAAGACGAATCAAAACCTCATTTTGAAAATCGCTGTATAACAATATCATATCAACGAAGATTTTCGCAGACATATGTTGCTCTTTTTGCAATTTTTTTCTTCACAATTTCGTAAACGGATAAAAATGTTTTGGAATGGTGCTTCAGCTCAATTACACGTTTACATTTTCTGATGTTAAAATAATGCTTAACTTCCTAGATTTACATAATATGCGATTTCAAGCAAATGACCTAATAATTCTCTTTCTGTCAATTGCCAGTGTTTTTTTAAAAATGATAATGAGACCTTTTTGAACTTCTTAAAAATTTTAAACGAAATGTATGTTGTGTAACTGCGAATTAGACAAATCATGAAATTTTTTGTCCTAATTGTGTTTTATCACTACACGGAAGTATCTGAAGAGCATTCCGTGTATCAAAAGGCACATTGTTTGTCTTTCTCCTAACTGTTTACTTTTATAAAAAGTCAGTGTGCTTTTATGTGTACATGAAGATGTTTTTTGTAGTAATCTGGCTGCTTTATTTTAAAACAAATTAGTCTCACCAAACCGTGGACTTATCAACATTTTCAGGATAATACGTGAAATTGAAAAAAAAAGTTTAAGCACAAGCTACACTTTTAATCAAAACGTTCAAGAACCAGAGTACATGCATTTTCAAAACTGTTTTACTTGTTTCAGAACATGGAATATCTCGTAACACAGAAAAAATCACCAGAAACGCAACCGAGAACCTTTTAGCAAGCCTTTCTCTTTTGAAACTTACACTCGTTGAAAAACTACTTGTCTACTAGCCTTAAATATGTTCTGGTCACGAATGTTAAAGTGTCTCGCATGCCCGACTGGCTTTCTCGTACTGCCAAATGAAGCACTCGATGCCTTCGTAGACATACGAGAAAGGAGTCGCTTGGAGACTCGCCATTTCTTCCTTGTTTGTTGTATAAAGATGGTCTGTCAAATGATTTGTCTTATATGTAATACATTTGGTTTATCTGAGACAATTTCCTAGGCTTTCAGAAAAAAGAAAAAGAATTACATATCGGACTTCTTACTTAATTTGATTAGTTATCGCGTTTTTTACACTCACTCTTATTTATCTTTATCTTTTAATATCTCCTTTTCGACTCATATCACTCTCAATTCTTTTCAAAAGCTTTATTCTCGATTTCATGTGACATGAAGTGCCATTGATCCATCTCATTCACCGTTTCTTAATGTTGAAAAAGAGAAGGTAGGATGTATACTGGAGTGTTGATTATGGTTTGGATGAAACGGTTCTAAGGTGCCTAATTCCTGCTAGAGACCGGAATCCACCATTTTTGAAAAGAAGAGCGAGGAGTTAGTCGACCACTCCCATGCACGAAATCTCTCTATTTCTAGCCTATTTCTCTTTTCTCTCTCTTTGATTCTATCTCTTCTTGTTCCCATGAATCTATCGCTCCGTCGAACCTCCAAGCAGCATATTGAAAAATCTGAAGAGTGGCATATAAGCTCCACAAGCGGCCTCAGCCGTGCAGTATCCTTCCACGCGCTGGTAAACATATCCGATCTTCTCCGCGTTGTCGCTTTCCGTCTTGTTCGTGGTGTAGAAGTGATCATCTGAGCAAGTAGACTTTTCATCCTTTCGATTTCCCCAAATACAAACGACGACTAGAAACTTTCTTTTGAATATATCACCCAAGAATCATTATATCATAGGTTTATATAGTGGTTACCCATTAGTTTCCGGTAAGAGAAAGACAACTGAATTCAATTCCACTTCATGGAATATATTTTTCCAGAACGATGTTTCAACCAAATATTTTGGCGATATTTTTGGGTATTTGGTTTGAAGCGCTGTAATTGCGATTCGCTTTTGGGTTACTGACTAAGATTTACTTCAACCAATGCTTTACTCGTCCCAAACATTCACCGAAATCTTTTGCAGAAAAATTGTAATTATAAGGGAACTGAACCCATGTCCTCACTTTCCGAGCGTGAGCAATTAAGCGACCAATGCACATAAGCCGTTCCACTCTCAGGGCTCTTTGACACAACACAATGGAAATTTTGGAGCAAAACACTTGCGTTCGAGGTTTAGTAGTTCAAATTGGCGGGTTAATTAAATGATGTATGTATAAGAAGATAAGTTACGGTAGTCAGAGATTCAGAAAATACGGGGAATGCTTTTCGATCTCTCTATGCTTTTATGGTTTTTATACAAAAAAACAATTCGACGATAAAGCAATCTGAAATCAAGTATTTTGGACCAAACAAAAGAACTACAGTTTTACCGAAGTTGAAGTAAAACGGAAACGGAGGACACAATAGTTTTAATGAAACTAGTTTTTAATCAGAAACACTCACTGCTGACAGGGTGGTGTAGCCGTAGAAGAGGCTTTAAGCAATTGCAGTATCTGTCTTCTTGACCATTCAGACCGAGATAACCAATCGGATCTGAAATTTTGAGTGTTTTAAGGAACCGATTGTTCTGGGAGTGGTTAAACTGGTTGAGAATGGCGATATGGCTCAACAAATGAGATCGATAAAATATCAACTGTATTATATTTAATGAAAAAAATTATAGAAGAACTAGAGGAAAAACTAAACAAAAAACTCAGTATAAAGTTTTCAACATAAAGAAAGAGATCTTTGCAGGAATAGATCAACAAAAGCAATTCCTCAAGAGTTCAGGTAAAGAAAAAGTGTTTTTGCGAGACCTCACCAAGAGAAAGATATCCTTGTGCAGTGAGCGTTGCGAATTGTACCGCGTCTGTCGTGTAGAAATTGTCAGTGCTGCCGGCTTGACCGTTAAAGGCTCTTAGTAGAGGGAGAAGACGCCCTTAAAATATTCAAAACCTATCATTAACTTTCTACGATCAGTCATTCTTCATTTAACAATAAGAGAGAGACGGCTGGGTTTGATTCAGCGCGTGTGCTATCTCATATCCGATCGATCGCTATAACCGGGCTTTTTTCTTAATTTCTCTCTCTAAAACATTGCGCTTCAAATTTTGAACTCAAGTACTGGCTCCGAAAACCTATCTTTCAAATTTATGATTGAGCTCTGAACTATTACATAGACAGCAGCTCTGTAGTTCACGTGGTTTCGTGGAATCAAATCATCTCTCTTTCTCCGACCAGGAAATCAAGCAACCGACCAGGAAAACACGTCCCATCCCCCAAGAACTCATTGCTGATACGGTTCAAATTTAATTATTTTGGATGCTTACCTGGTCAAGATGTTAGTCTTTGTATAAATAGGAAGGTTGATGACTGGCCGATATCAAACGTCGGAAGGGACGTATTTCGGGGAATGAAGCAGAATCAGAGAACCGTTGAGGGGCTGATATGTCTTTTTTCTTAGCCGTCACTGCCTCTATTTTGTATAACTGAGCACTTTGTTATTTGTCATTTTGAAGTATAAGTAACCCATTTTATTGTTCCCATCTTCCTGGAAAAAATAATGGCAACGATACTACCTGAGTAGTCGCAAGCAGATTTGCACTTGCTTCCAATCGGAAGGACGTTGTTGGCGTAGGTTGGGTATGGACAGTTTCTGAAACCTTCGTTTCTTCTGAATATTTCTTTTTTTTCTTTCAAAACTTCCCCTCAAATTTTACATCCATATGTATGTCTGTTGTTTAGCTGTTTCATTACTGTTAACCTCTGTCTCTTCTTCTCCATATCTCATTATCTTATTCATTTGTCTTTCTTTCTCGCTGTATCCCTTGTCTCGTGCTCTTTCCCTGTTCCTCTCTCTCTCCCTTTTCTATTTGATTCACTTTTGGTTACTTCTGCTTTTCAAATTACCTATTTTTTCAGAGATTGTGTTCATTTGTAGCTCAATTGGGTAACAGCATCGTCCGGTTAGCGAAGCCGTGGACTCGGTTCTCATCCACTGATGAGTTTTTGCAGCTTGGTGCGTTTCTCTGTTCACAAGTTGAATGAGAGCTCTAACTGACTCGTGGCAGGGTACAATTGAAGCCGGGACGTTGTTGATCAGATTAAAGATACTCGTGCAGTTCGTTTGCTGAAAATACATGCAAAATAATAAATATTCCGCAGTTTTAGTTTTTTAAGCATCAATCTTTATACTTTTAAAGATTGATGATCATCTTTTCTTTTTTCATATTTTTTCGTCTTTCATCATCTTCTCAAGATGATCATCTTTTAAAGATCAATCATCAATCTTTTAAAGCATCCCCTTCCTATTTCATGATTCCATATAAGCGATGGCCTTACAAGCTATCCTATGGTAATAAAGAATTTCAATTTTCAATCTCCTTGTGAAGAATTTGTTTTTCGTTTACAAATTTAGATGTAACAAACACACTCCGATGAAAAGTTCTTCTTTTTTGTGGCATTTTTCCCTTTCTCTTAGCCACACCAGGTATTTGAAACCTTTAGACTTAATCGTATGAACCGTGATATCGACATTGCAGTCTACTCTCCAATCTCTCATACCACCACGAAAAAGAATCGGAAATCTGAAAGCCAAGCTAGTTGTCAAGTTAGCTGAATAGGATTTTTAAAGGAGTTTCAAAATAGTTTAATCACGCTTGCTAGGCAATTGAGCGGTTTTGTTTTTCAAAGTCTTCGCTGACCCTGTTGACAAAGAGGATTAAAAAATAAAGCAACTAAGACAGAAAAATGTAGCTGTGGCGTTGCACCAAAGAGTCATTTTCAACGCTTGTTTTAGCTACTTATAGACTTCCTGATGCCGACAATTTAACAAAATAAAAATGTCAACATGATCAAAAGCCAAACAAAGCAGCCAAATAACAAGAAAGAGAAAGCAAATATTCTAACTTGAACGGGTGTGACACCAGGACACGGGTACAAGTACTGCACCTTCTGCACATCGCAGTCAGAGAAGATTCTCGTCACGGTAGCAGGGATATTAACAGGCTCCAAGCAGTTCGCACCTATGTTCACGATCTGCTCCCCTCCATGCATCGAGAGAATGTTCCAGCAGCTGAATCAAAAAGTTTTTTTCTCGACTATTTTGTTTTTCGAATTTTCGAGAAATGTTTTTCTTTCGACTAATTCGTTTTTCGAATTTTCGAAAAAAGTTTTTTTTCGAAAATTGTTGAGAAAACCGAAGAACCAAAAAAGGAAAAAGAAAAATGAACGGCCCAGGTGTGAAATCAAACCCAATTTTTTTTCTTTTACCTACATATATTTGCGACACGGTTTTTTTCATAACGTAGTTTAATTATTCGTAAATTCAAAGAAAGAAATAAAAAAATAATCTAATAACAATAACTGAACAAAAGCCAAGTAAGCTACTCGTATTTGTTTTCAAACCTCACATAATATGTACATTAACTTGTAATTTTGAAAACATGGAATGTAAGGATGTGGAGTTCTGAAGATGAAAAAAAAGTTCTGAAGATGAAAAAGGCGAACGGAATGCTCGGCGGTTGATCAGAGAAGACGATGAAGTTGGGTTCGGTAGTTCTGGCAATGAACGAGAGACAGGTGAGATGGGTGAGTTGTGCTAAGGCATTGTCCAGGGGAAGGATGCGGGGAGTGTCCTCTAGGATGGGGTCCACCAAGAATGGAATCGTTTGTCCTGGCCAGAGATTTTCTGGAAAACACCTCTCTTAGTGTTTTGTAAAAAAAATTTTTAATCTATTTCTGATAAATAAGAAACTTTGTTTCAAATTTAATACCGTAGACTCTCAAATATTCATTGCAAAGAAATGAATCTCAATAAGTATAGAGATAAGTAAGTCATTCTAGGCCTTGTTATTAATAAAAAATTTGCAAGAAAAAAAGAACTTTTTATTTCTTGGTATTATTGTTTTCTACAGTCTAATCAATTCTACTGAAGACTTTTTTTACATATCAACTTTTACTTTTGAAAAAAAAAACTACTAATGAGGACAGTAAAACAATTTTAAGCGGTTCATATAGAATTTCCTGTTTCTTTCGTCTTTTCCTCAAAATTCATAGATTATTCTTTCAACATTTTCAGGAAGAGATCAAACAGATAAACCTATAGTAAATTCTTAAAGTGAGTAAATTTTGCTACTTGTTAAAATTTATCGGTTCGTCAAACACATTGCTAGCCCCATCTTTTTCAAATTGTTTTTTCACTGTCTGAGTCATCAGTAAATTACCAGACACAAAAACTGAACATATTAAAGCAAACTGCCAAAAATGGCAAAATCTTGAAAATTCTGCTCACTCAATAACTTGTTGCATCTGCCTGAATGTTGAACCCGATTTTCTAAAATTTTACTGATGGCTAAATTTTTTGACGATTTTTGAGAACATGTAAAAACAGTTGGAGAGCGATATTCCCAATGTTTAGATGTCGTTTAAGGTTTCTATTCGCGAAAAAGAGAACCTACCATAGATTTCAGAGATGAAATTGTGTCTCGGTGTTTTGGGACACCATGAAAAACTGCAACTTCCAATAAAAAAATCATTAATTTTTTACCTAGTTTCAAAAAAAACTGACGTTGGCTTACAGTTGCAACTCCTCCCAAAGAAGTTGCTGCAGCGAGAAGCAGCTCGAAGAGCCTCATTCAGATTCCGTTTTGACACACTTCGCTAGCTGCTATAAACAATCAATTTCTTCGACTCTATTGGTTAAATGATTTCGGGATTTTGGTAACTGCTAGGAATGTGTCAAGTCCTTCAGCAAAATACGCAACCTGTGATCAGTTTTAAAATCCGAAGAGATTCTATTTAATCAGAATCGTCCAAGAATGAGAATGGAATATAAAAGGTGGAAATATGTATACATATGCCTCAGAACTTCCACTTTTCAAATCACCTTCTCTGACCTACGACACGTTGTATGTTTTCCACTCTTTTTTCTTACTTCTATTTTGCTCTTCATTTCCTTCTACATATATTTTGTTTTCTCTGTGTGATTCTTTCTGTCTCCTGCTCTCTTTCTCTTTCTCTCTCTTTATCTCTCTCTCTTTTTCTCTCGTTGTCTCTTTCTCTCTCTCGTCCTCTTACGTTCTCTCTCTCTCTCTCTCTCTTCTTCTCTCTTTCTGTCTCTGTCTGTCTTTTTTTCTTTTTTCTCAGTCCTTCATTTCTTCTTTTTCCTTTTCAATTTTCTGTTTCAACTATTTTTTGGTTGTTGTTTCTATCTATTCACTTTTTTTCTCCACAATCTCTCATCGTATCATGTATCTACACCTGATCTCTTGCATACTAACAGACCCCTCCTTCTCTTGCATACTAACAGACCCCTCCTTCTCTTGCATACTAACAGACCCCTCCTTCTCTTGCATACTAACAGACCCCTCCTTCTCTTGCATACTAACAGACCCCTCCTTCTCTTGCATACTAACAGACCCCTCCTTCTCTTGCATACTAACAGACCCCTCCTTCTCTTGCATACTAACAGACCCCTCCTTCTCTTGCATACTAACAGACCCCTCCTTCAAACAGCATGTGTGAAAACAGTCTCACTATTTGTCTTCTGTCTTTCTGTCGTCTCCACTTCAAAGTATACCTCCAATCTGGGTTGCGTATCGCCAAACTCTCTCTCTCTCTCTCTCTCTCTCTCTCTCTCTCTCTCTCTCTCTCTCTCTCTCTCTCTCTCTCCTCTTGCTTTTTCTCCCCCTCTCTCTCTCCCTCTTGCTTTTTCTCCCCCCTCTCTCTCACTCTCTCTCCCCCTCTCCCACTCGCTCTCTCTCCCCCTCTCTCACCTCTCTCGTATATCTCACTATTTCTGTCTAACTCTCACTCTGATTCTAGCTCTGTATATCACTCTGTCTTTTTGTTTCTCATGCTCCACCGCAGGATCCGGTACTATTCACATTTCGATGATGATTAAGCGAAAAGAATTCTACTCTTGACCACTGCGTAGCTGTTTTTGTTGCCTGTTTCATGGCAAAGTTCCTCCACAAGTGGACACCGGGAGAATACGAGTGGGTGGGTGATCGGTATGAGAGAGGATGAAAAAAGAATCTGTCGGTCTGTGAGAAGAACAGAGACAATGAAAGACAAAAAAGGGCTGAACATGAAATAAAGAAGTCTATTAAGAGACATGAAGCTCAGAAGAGTCGAATTCAAGCGCTTTATCGATAATTTAAGGTATCATCAGGCCACACTGATACAAAGATTTCAAATTTGAATGAATAATCTCACGGGAGAAAGAGCTAGTTGACCGGGCGGGATCAAACCCAGCCACCGCTCCTCTAACCGGGAGCGAGCGCATTAACGTTGTACCACGGTAACACATTGTCATTCCGTCCAATAGTTCTATATAAAAGCTCAATTATCTTGCTCTTTCAGTCACGCATGCTTATGAAGCTAAAACGTCATAACTCCAGAAATGGAGCATAACTCCAGAAATGGAGCATAACTCCAGAAATGGAGCATAACTCCAGAAATGGAGCATAACTCCAGAAATGGAGCATAACTCCAGAAGTTACAATTGAGACAGAAGAGTCATGGAAAATTTCATTTTGACCAGGCGTCACTGCTTTTTTTAACTATGTATGAAGTTTAAGTTTCCAGATTTTTTTTGAAATATGAGAACTTTGTGTGAAGGCAAAAAAAAATCCGTATTCGCTCAAAATTTTAACATCATTGTCGGAAACATAAAGCGCACAATCCCACGAAAGGCGAAAGGTTCAATGATACTCTATTAGCAAAAAAATAGAGATACAATGGCATGCATAACATGGCTTGGACCTCACGGTTCCAAAGTGTTTGAATCCCGTTAAAGACCGAACTCAACCGGTCTTGTGAGGAAACATGAAGAGTAGAGACAAGGATTACCGTGTTTTCTCGCTCACAATGAGAAACGATTCCGTGAATTGGGAACTGCTGGACTCATAGCCTAGTTCATCACCAGGAACTGCTGGACTCATAGCCTAGTTCATCACCAGGAACTGCTGGACTCATAGCCTAGTTCATCACCAATTGATTCACGAAGTTTCTTTGGATACATGAAATGCTTTCTGAGCTAATGTTTTTGAAAAGTTCTAGAAAGCATGTTGATGCTCATTAAAAAAACTCGATGTCATTTGAAATGTCATTTGAAATTGTCAACTTGAGCTTTGAGCGGAAATGTTGAACGAGATTCAAACATAAATATGTATGTAACAGTGTATATTATCCATTTGGTTTGTGTATTATCCATTTTATATGCTAAGAAGAAGAAAGTGTATTATCCATTTTATATTTACCTAATATTGATCGGAAAGATTGGACTTTACAAGAAGAAAAAAGACAAGATCGTACCTATTGGTGAATAAAAAACTCACATATTTCACAACATGATACAAAATCAGTTCAAAATGTACATTTTTACATAACGAGTGGAAAATCGGGAACTTATGTACATACAGTCATATTCAGTCTTCAATATGATATGCTATCAGTGTTTGCTATAAAAAAGGATTTTTTCGTTTCATGTCTTTCTTGGGCATGATATTGTGAATTTCGAAGATGAATAGAACCCAGAATGGTTAAACTGCCTTATCTGTCTGTCAAAACTAACGAATCAATCATTTTCTTTCATACAAATATCAATGCATGTTATTCTGGGGGGTAAAACGCGAAAAAAACTAGTTTAGTGTTGGAGATGTTGGCCTGAACTTATTATTTCTGCCTAACTTCACCATTCAAAGGCGTTTCCAGGACAAAGTGATTGAATGTCTTAGACATTACAACAAAAAACACATTCTTCTACACTTGAATTGTTTTTTCTTTGTAGGGGTTCATTTATTCTGTAGTTCCACGCTAAATGATACAGTTCGAAAGGCTAGCGCGAAGTTATAACTCAACAACGAGTTCTGAATGAACAACGGTTTCCATTTCTTCACTCTATGTTTCGTTCAAATCCATGTCCTAATCCGTAGAGAATCATCCTGTCCACTCTTCTCGGCGCCTTGATACTCCGATGAGTTGCCCAATCTTTCCTTTTTTCGCCTTAAAATGAGTTGTTACAAGAAAAATAATTTCTCTCGCCTCCAGACACATTATAATTTTCACATATTTTGTTTTGTTCATTCTTTCGAAGTATAACTGAACGTTGTTCCAAGATATCGTATAGAATATATAGTACAATTATAAGTTCGTTACCGTAGCCGTAATAGTCAGACTTAGATCATCCAAAACTTTCGGCTACTCAACTTTCGTAACTAAGCTAACTCACGGAGAAAATAATCTAGGAGGTGGAATCGAACCGACTCGTCAATCTCTTACCAGATGTGTGGGCGCATTGCCACGTACACCACCGAGGACACTTTTCTGCTTCGTGAGATAAAGCTAAGTGAATGATCTAATAGCTTCTTATACATATGTGTGTGAGTAAATGTTGTGCACAGAAAATTCGGAACTGTCATATCTTGAACTGTCATATCTTGAACTGTCATATCTTGAACTGAATATTGAAATTCTCCCACAAAAAAAGAAACCGCAACATGGATGCGAACTTCCGAGTCGATTTTACTTCTTTTGATAAAGAGAGAATTGAATCCTGAAACTCCTTCATTCATTGACCTTTTTTCCGTCATTTATGTGTTCATTCACTTATATATGTATTCATATTATATATTCACTTTTTCAATTTTGATTTTTTTTAATGTCCATCAGAACTGCTTCTTAAATTAAGATTCTTAAAGAAACTTTCAACCGAATAAGAAAGAATATGAAAAAAATGGTGCTGAAATATTAGATGAAGAAAGAAGGAAGTGTATGTACAAAAGACCTTTGTAGAATTACACTGCTCAGGTCACAGACCTAACATTCTTCATGCAACATGGATTCTTTATTTTGACAATGTTTTTGGGGACTTACATCTCAAAAATTTACGATTCTCACTTTCATGTGATTCTTCAAAAAAAATTAGGCAATCGTGTAATCGTAAAAAATGAAGCAAAAAAGTCAATTTGTAGTTTTACTACTATAAAGATAAACTTTTCAGGAGAACTTTGAAGCCAATTTTTAGTTATAATGGAAGAAGTCCTCTACTGTTGCGCAATTAAATTTTGGTAAATATTAAAATTTTTGGTGATTTGAACATGATAACAAAACATGGGGAATAGTTTCGGTAGATGGGACAATGTGTGCTCGGTTGGTGTATTGGTAACGCTCTACGAGCCCCGGTTGAGCAGCGGAGATTCGGTCACGGCCGAATGCCATTTTTGCCCGTGCGATGGATTTATTTCCTTCATAGTCTCAGCCCATCGTTGCTTAAACGATTTAAAAAGATCTAAGATTGAGTTTCGGTAGACCTTTAGCATTACAATCAGAAAAATTCAACGAAACTCTGACCAGAAAAAAACCCGTAATTTGATAAGAGCGCGAAAGAAAAAAAGGAAGAAATGTGAGTAAAAGTTTAAAAACATCCAGTCTAACCGGGTGGGCCCTTGGTTTTCGAAAATCCGCTGAAAGGTTCATTCGTCACGAAAAGGCTTTCTGGTGCGGATGCAACGATTTGATCATCTTCATTCTCCATGAGATCCCAAATCTGAAGCAAAAAAATTTTCAACTTTGAAATCTTGATCTAGGAATCTTGATCTCCTTTTTTAAAACGGGCATAAAATTATCTTCACCTTCAAAAAATGTTTACTACAAAGTGATGCAATAAACACTTCCTTTATGTAATTCTTTTCTGTTTTTCATCTCTTTTTTTTCATTTTTTGTTTCTTATCTTTCTTTTTCTGACTTTTTTCTAATGTCTATTGATCTTTCTCCCTCATTCTCTCTCTCTCTTTCTCTCTCCCCCTCTCTCTCTCTCTACAACCATCCCTCTTTTACTCTTACTTCTTTTCTTTGTTCCACTCTTTCTACCTTCCTATGATTTCTCACGATATGTATATATAGTCAGAGTTATAGAGATCCACCAGGTTCTCATCGAACCCGAAGGCTGCTGGGCATATTCTCAGAAGAGTGTAGTTTGGTGAAGACGATTGAGACTAGCATGAAAAAAACGAGAGCAATCGCAAGGCCCATTATCCTCTCGGAAGAACTGCAAATGAATAAATATTTAATTTTTTGATAGGATTTGAAAACATGCACATTTCAACAATCGAGTTTTTTTTTCTCGCATGATATGATACGTTGTGAGAAAATGGTTCTCCCTCTCAAATGAAAAGCAAACAGGGGGATTATTATTTCGGATCTTTTCAGGCTCCCGGATTCAAAAAAAAACATTAAAAAACTGTAACTCTCATTCAATATTGCAGTTGTAAACTTTTGTTCTCTTCCCGTTCTTTTACGAGAGAGCGATCGGTGATCACAACTCCCAATTTCGATTGCGAGAAAGATAAAGAAACTTGTTTGGGGAACACAAGAGGCAAGAGAACGGCTCGTTCTTTTGCTGCTAACGACTTCCATTAACCTCTCCGTAAGCTTTTCACGCCTTCTTTCAGTTAGTTCAGCTTTATTATGACGGCTGGGACTGCTTTTTGTTGCGTTGTAATATATCGATTGTTCACGGTTTCCGTGAGTTTAGGAATGAATAACATTACGACCTTTGTAATCATAGAAAGATTAAGATTGATAATGACACTGATTTAGATAATTGTTCGTGGAATTAACTAGAAAAAGTTTTGGAATTCGGAGTAAGTTGTAAGTTGCAAAATTATGATGTATAAAAAATTTTTGATATGGGAAAAAAATGGAAAAAATCCGGAAATTATGTATAAATAAAATATACACAATTTTTAAGTGTGATAAACTATTTTTTCATAAAAAAATCAGGGCGCTCTGTTAGGTTGAACATCACAAGACTTTTCAGATATAGATCTTATATGATATATATAAGTTATATCAAGTAATTCATTATTCTCTGTTCTCGAAACCAATTCTCAACTGAATCCTTTTCGAGCATCTTTTTGAAGAGAAGTTCAATAATTAGCTTGTAGGCGTGATTGCCTCTATACTGTGTAACCCAGTTTTTCAAGAAAAAAAAAACTATTTTATCCTGTGTTACTGAGAACTTTTCCTTTTGAATTGAATTGCTTGTAGCTAATGTGATTGATGAAATTTTCGTGAGCATCAAATGAGAATTCAGCGGAGTTTACCAAAAAAAGCTAACTCGAAAATAATGTAAATACTAAGCTCTGTCCGTTAATTCACTACTTTTCCCAGATTCGGATATCAAAATCGGTGCGGTGAAACGGATAAATCGTTAAATACGTTAAATACATATACTAATATGAATGGTATTGCTATTGAATGTACTTCTTCGACGTCTAGATTCAATTGTTTCGGTTTACGTGTTTCAAGAATGTTTTACGTAATCCCGAGTGAAATACTGAATTCAAGAACAGTAGAGCAGTTTATAAATCGTCTCCGTAACGAGAATGTGATATGTGACCTGGAGAATAACTAGTAGCATTTAGATATTTGCCTTACTTTTAGATACTTGCCTTACTTTTAGATATTTGCCTTACTTTAGATATTTGCCTTACTTTTAGATATTTGCCTTACTTTAGATATTTGCCTTACTTTAGATATTTGCATTACTTTTAGATATTTGCCTTACTTCTCGCCACACTTGAATATTATTTACAATGTCTCTCACCATAACTTTGCATTGCAAAATGTCGATAAAATATATATATATAAATACAAGTCGTTGAATGTTTGTAAACAAATTCTTTTTTTGTTGAAAAATGTATCTTATAAGGTGAATAAAGTGCTAATTGTTGTTGATATTCCTAAAAGTAAACTATTTTTGGTGTATTAAACCTGTAACAAATATCAAGTTAAAATTCAGGAAAAGAAACAGAAACCAACTATTTTGCCAACTATGAAAAGTGAATGGGAACTCTCAATTTCATCATTTATTATCTCTTTCAACTTTTTTTTGGTGATTGTTTTTCTCAATTGTCCATTTCAATTTCCTGAAGTTTTTTTTAAAACAATCAAAAAAAATTTTTGAGGTCAAATTTTTGCTTTCGAACCTTTTCCTGCCTACTTCATTTTTTTCTTTGAGAGAATTTGATTCAAAGAAATTCTTTGTACCCGACTTTGCACGAATTCGCATTGTCCAATCGAGAAAAAAGTTCCACAGTTCGCTTGATTCTGTACAAGTGCTTGACTATTACTGGTTTTAAGCCAAGACGGTTTCAGTATGAAATTTTATTAAAAGTTCGATTAGTTCGAAGCGGCTCAATAGTCTTTTTCATTTGAAAGTGGTTTTGATTAAAAAAAACTTCTGCCGTAGAGTCATATTTTTTAAGAGTCTGAAAAAACCCTTCTCAAAGGTTTTCAAACTGATCGAAGCACATATTTCATTTTACCCTACCTTGTTATGCTCAAAGTAAAGTCCAGCTTATGAAACCGAGAGACTCAGCTTAAAGAATGAAGTTCAGAAAACACAAACATCCAAAAAAAAATTGAATGTGTTACAAAATGCCAGGATCACATGCAATACATGCTTTAATAGTCAATAATTAAATTTTAGGAATAAAAAATGGCAATTACGATTTCTTTTGGTATGAAGAAGTATGAGTGTTAACACTTAATTTTCCCAGTGCAGGAAAGAGACCTTCTCGATCATTTGAACCGCAAAATAATAATGATATTTTTTCGGACATACCGGAAAATTTCAATATGCCTTGTTTACTTACATTGCTTTTTCACTCGTATTCGTTATTTTATCCAGAGAAAGTAGAATGGGAGTAATTTTATGAGGTTAAATTCTTGTAGAGAAGTGGGCGAAGGTAATAATCAAGAAGGGGCATTGAATAATTGATTTCCCAAACATGTGATGTAATGCTCAATTCGGAGATATCTCCAAGCTCACCAGGGAAAGGTTACATAATTACCAATCAAAATACCACAAAGCCGAAAATAGAAAAACAGGACCGGTTGCAAGACATTACGGAAACAAGAATACCCTCGTAATCATTGGAAGTAGACTTGAGAGATCATAAAGGGAAAGTATTGAGAGAAACGAAACCGGGAGACGTAATAAAAGTAAGGTACGAGCGTTCTCGTTGTTTACAATCTTAAACTCAAACGGCTACTGTAACAATGATCGTCCTAAATTTTCTGTGTTGAACTCCATCACAAATGCCGGTAGAGTTTGAGTTGAGCAAGGGGCATAAGAGTACTTAAGAAAGATTGCGTATATTGAATACTAAAAAAGGAATGCTTATATAGAGGAGATTGGAAAAATTTATAAGTTGATATTGTAGACACCGTTTCGAAGCATGTGATTTTCAATAGAAATATAAAAATTAAGATATAGAAACAGATTGAGTGAGAGAGAGATGAGTGAAAGACTATTGAGTTCTTCAATAAACAGCGAACAGTACCATCAGGAGTTTTCTGCAGTATAGTGCTGGAGCTTTTACCGCCGGAGAGAGACAGAGAGAGAAAAAGAGAGAGAAATAGAGAGAGAGATAGAGGTAGAGAGAGAGATAAAATGAGAGTCAACCAGAAGGTGGTTTTAAATAAAGAAAAATAATAACGAACGCCAAAGCAAAGTCCGAGTTTAACAAATAGTAATTTTCCAGCTTTTTTTATAAGGCAGCCGTTCCATTTCTTCTCGACCTACAAGAGAAAGTGTTTAGTTAGGAATTCTCATTTTCTTGTTCTACCATAATTTTTTCGCTAAACAACATAACTTCTAAAAGTTTTTGGTGTCTGATATTGATCTACGTCTTCGCCTATTTGACCGCATTCTTCCCTTTTCTCATTCTCCTGAGCGGCCGTCATGTAAAAACTCTCCCCACTTCTCGTAATTTTCCCTTTTGCGTCTTTCTGTGCGGCTGGTACGCAAAGATTCTCTCCATTCTTGAGTTCCTAACTCGGATCCCTCTGAAGTGACTTCCATCGAGAAAAAAAACACTGAGTTCTAAAATTCTTTTTTCCCATATGCCACTCTATCATCTCTCTGACTTTTATTCATTTTACGCGTGATGTTTCAAAATACTTTGCGCAATAAAACTTTAAACTTAAAACTTTAAGAACTCCCGACCCTTTTCAGCTACAATTTGAAATGATTACCATCATCCTACATCATCAAAATTTCTGTTTCAACTTTTTTCATTGAGAACAAAGCTTCGAAGTCTTCACGGGGATTGTTGTCTCGAATTGTTTTGAAAAAAAACATTTCATAATAGTTTATGAAAGTCGATTTTTAAAAATTTTTTTTTTTAAAAAGCATTTTAAAACCCTTCTTCCAGGGTAATTCTCCACTCTAATCGTAACTCAGATGCAATCGTTCGTCTTTTCCTTCTTGTTAGCGGCTCTGGTATTTCCCGTTCAAGGAGACAAGCGATGTGCTGACGTCGCCGGTTGCGCCAACCGAGTTTGTCTCAATCAAGGTTTGAATTTTGAATTTTGAGTTTTCGAAGAAGAAAAAAACTCATTTTCATATTAACTCTGAAGCATGGAATTAAAGAATCAGGAATATGAAATTGGATTTCAGGGGCAGAAGCGATAAGATATCTGTGAGAATTTGGATGTGTTTCTAATAAAAGTGACTCCGGAGAGATCCGACTTCGTAAAAGAAGAGTGTGTGAAGATGTTTCACATAACAGCCGCTTAATAGAAAGAGAAAAAGAAAATAATGAATATGATTCTTACCATGCGCAAAAAACTAGTCTTGAGGAAAATAAATATTTATAGGCCTATGAAGTTAAAAAAAGTATAAATGTTACTTTAAAAATTTCAGAACGCTTGTCTTGATTTTCCAGGTTCAGGGAGGATATGAGCTGATGATAACCTAATCCTGATAATTTAGTATTGAAAAAGAAGCATATAGGAGAATGAAAATTATCTTCGGCGCGATAAAATGAAACGAGAAACAAGTGAAGGAAAAGGTCGGTTGTACAGGGGGAAAGGGAACTTTAACTTTAGCTCATAAATCACCTCTAGCACTCCCCGTGATAGAAGAGCCCCTCACTCCATAATAAAACATTTCGACTGTTGGAGGCTAAAGTGAAGGGCAGAGGGAGGGGTGGGGGAAGAAAGTTTTAAATTAATTTTTAAACATCCAATTTCAATTCCCCATCATACCACAATACTATACACAGGGGGGTGACTTTTAAAGTAAATACTCACAATTTTTTACATTTCGCTCACCCGTCCCCTCCCCCCGTCCTACAGTTATCTATGTAGTGAAAAATGTTAAGTTCTTTTCTCCAATTAGGGAACTTAACGAGGTAAAAAGTCTACAAAAGCTTAACATTTCCAAAAATAGGTTGAAACTTTAAAAGGGTAGAGGACGAAATCTCAAAAAGAGGGAGTGAATAAATTCGTAGGTTGAAGTTTTATTACGCAAAGTCTTTTGAAACATCACATGTGAAAGCAAGAGTCAGAGGGAAGATACAGGGTTTCTGGGGCATAGGGGAGTAGAGGAATTTAGGGGTTCAGAGATGTTTTCCGATGGGAGTCCCTACGGAGGGATTCGAGTTAGGAAACCGAGAATCCGAAGAATCATTGCATAACAGCCGCTCAGAATGTCGCAAAAGGGAAAATTACGAGAAGTGTGGAGAGTTGTTACATGATGACCGCTCAGGAGAATGAGAAAAGGGAAGAATGAAATTGGGGAAAAGGGAAGGTCGAAATGGGGGGGCGCAACAAGGGTGTAGTGTTTTAGATACCCCATATCCAATTATATGAGATAAGCTTTAAAAATTATTATTTTTGAGGATCTATCATGGATAAAGTGTCGAAAGAATCGACGCCCACGAAGGTCTTCGACGTGATCGTTTCCTCGTTTGACATGGTCTGCATCAGTTCTCGTTGCAGAACAGACTGCAACCACTGCAAGCAGTGCGTCTATGCTGTGCAGCAGATCAAGGCGCTGCTCACTGGAGACCGCAATGGTAAGGCGAGGGACGTGATTTTAATGGAACGAACAAAACAGAAATCGGAATGAAAAAGAGAGAGAGAGGGAATGAAACAGAGAGACGGAAGTGTGAAAGAGGTATAGAGAAAGAGTTATAAAGAGCAATAAAAAGAGAAAAGAAAGGAAAAGAGACAGCAACAGAGAGGAGATAGAGAAATCTTCATAGAAATAGAAAGAAAACAGTTGAAATTTTGAAAGAGAGGGAGAGAGAGAGAGAGAGAGAGAGAGAGAGAGAGAGAGAGAGAGAGAGAGAGAGAGAGAGAGAGAGGGAGGAGGAAGGGAGAGAGAGAGAGAGAGAGATAGAGAGATAGAGAGAGATAGAGAGAAGGAGATCAAGAATATAGTTCACAGTTGTATTTTTCGGCTTGATAGTCAACAAATAACGTTCTTAGTTCGTTAAATCTCATTAAAAAAGCCATTAAATTACAAAAAAATTATGAAAACCATTACATACAATTCTGAAATAATTGAAAAATTGCACGGAAAGAGAAGCTAGTTGTCCGTGCCAATTAAGCCCAGTCATTTATTCTGTATTCCGGAGCAAGCGCGTTAACATATCCGTGCGATAGTGTGAGTGAAGCGTGTACTCGCGAATGTTGTTCTGAGGAGATTAGTTCAAGAAAAAAAACCCTTTTTTCTCCACTTGTGTTTCTGCCACGCGGAACTTTATGACCTTTACTTCAAACAGCAACGAATGAACGAATAGAAAGTAAACTCAGAGGCAAACGCCTGGTTAAGACATCAATTCATCAAAACAACTGGGTTCAATTCCGTTCGATGTTCTAATTCATTGTCATCTTAAATGTTGGCTTCTTGAGAAGCAAATTTACAATCTAATACTTAACCACTTGGAATCTAACCATATCTTACAGCCTAATCAAGCTGGTTTCCGTTGTAAACGCTCTACTGTTTCTTCCCTAGTCCACTCTCATTCTCTGTACCTTTCACTTCTTGCCAAGAAGTTGCCTTTTGATATTTGCCTTGTCGATTTTTCTAAGGCTTTCAATGTTGTGGGCCACCGTTTTCTTCTTTATAAACTTGAATGTTGTAGAGTGAAATCCTCGCTCTTATCCCTAGTTTCATCCTTCTTAACCGAACGCACTTACATAGTCAGTATCAATAATAACCTCTATCAAGAAAAATAACTGCCATGGGTTTCCCTCAAGGAAGCTGTTTAGGACCATTGTTCTTCACAGTATTTATTAACAACATTGTTGAACTAATACCTAAAGGAGTGCACTGCTTCTTGTACGCAGACGATGTTAAGTTGATTTCCGAAGACCCCATTCGTCTACAACTCGCACTTAATTCAATTGCTGATTATGCTTTCAAGTGGTCTCTATCCATCTCAACACCTAAATGTCTTGTGATACACTGCGGTAGAACTAATCCTAAGAAGTCGTATTTCATTGACCAGACCCTATTGCCGGATGAGTTTGAAGCACTTGACTTAGGTATTCATTTCCATTTCTCTCTTTCTTCCTCCAACCACAACGATATCATGGTAGCTTAAGCGTACAAATGCATGAAAATAATTTTTCGGTCTCTCAAAACTTCATCTATCCATGTACTGCTTAAAGCATTTAAATTCTATATTCTGCCTCTCGGAAGTTAGGTCCCCTGAGGCAATCGGTTATATTAATGATTTTGAAAGAATACAAAGATTGTTCACGAGGCGCTTATTCGTCAATCTAAAACTGACTGTTTGTCTAGACATGCTTATTTGGATCTGAAAACATTGGAATATAGACGTGCGATTGCTGATCTCTCTTTCCTTCATAAAGCTATACATCGTAATGTTCTTTTCGATAGCTCATGTTTATTTCAAATCTCGCCCGTGCCTCATTACAGTCGCAGTTCTCATGCGCTCAGAATTACTCTTCCCTTCAAGTTTCCTCCGGGTCACAGCACATGTACATCCCGGTGTATTGATCTGTGGAACTCGCTTCCTTCCCAGCTTGTTTTGAATTCCTCTCCAACCGCTTTCAAAAAACTGTTTTAGAGCTTACACTTTCTGTGGTTGTTCCTGATTCCAAGTTAAGATTGTGATTAATTTCTTTTCCTGTGAATACTAATCGTTCTACAGTGACTAATTTCCTGGTTTTACTGTGAATATAATATAACTGTGAACATCTTTATTTTGATGTGAATGGATCGCGAATATGCTGTTAACCGATGACATATAATTTCAACAGAGATCGCGATCGCGACAGATCTTCATTGCATGTCTTTCTAGTGTGCAAAGAAATAAATAATTGAATTGAATTGAATTGAATTAACCAGGCGTCACTACCTTTAAAAAAATGTTACTTAGAATTTGAAGTTTTGAAATATTATAGATACACTTTTCGATAGCTCATATGTGGAGAGCTGATCAGTAAGCCGCTCATTGGGGACTTGTCGTTTACAAAAATTTCATGTTTGAACCGGGATGATATCTCATAGTAGTAACCTTCTTTTTTCAGCTGCTGTGATCTGTCCCAAACTGGAAAGTTGCATTGCAGGCTGTGTTAGAGAGAAAAACAAGGTTGCTTTTGATTTCTTCACTTTCCATCTACCTCTTCCTCTCTCTGCTTCTCTCTTAATTCGATTGTATTTAAACGGAAGTTTAATCATCTCATCACAATTGTTTAGTGTTTCCGATGAGAAAGACTTGAATTTGTTTGAACGATGACTACTTCCTGAATGGCTGCTTGTGTTTGTAGGAAAATCAAAGAGTGAGATTTTATCACGCCCTACCAACAACAGATTCCTTTTCGTTAGCAGTTCCTAAGCGTTAAAAATGTATTAAAATATGAACAGTTCCTCTATAAAACTTTCTGGCACTTTTTCCGTTCATCGTACCCCCGCATTGCGGTCGCGTCGCGGCCCCCTTCGCGTCGCGGTTTTTACATCAAAAAAGTTATTTTTACATTAAAAAACGCTTAGGCTTAGTAAAAGTTTACGATAACGAGGCCGTACGGCTAAGCTAACGAGGCCGTACGGCTTAGCTAACGAGGCCGTACGGCTTAGCTAACGAGGCCGTACGGCTTAGCTAACGAGGCCGTACGGCTTAGCTAACGAGGAAACCGCGATGCGACCGCAACGCGGGGTACGATGAACGGAAAAAGCACCAACTTTATTGGATTTCATTCATTATAGTCTCAGCCCATCGTTGCTTTAAACGATTAACAAAGATAAACAATTAAAACTTTCTTATTTTGGATCAGAATGAAATTTTGTCTTTCAGATAGTAGCATGTGTCAACAAAAGGTGCAACGTGCACTGCTACGACGGTGATTGTCCTGATTGTCGGTCCATGTCCAAGCAAATATTCGTCAAGTTCTGCCGGCGTTCCAATCTTTTGCAGAACGCTAGCCAACTCAGCCCGTACCAGGTGAATTCAGTTACTCCTGGTCCTCTTTCCTAATTATTTCAACTATCAAATAATTATCGATGTCCGCAGGGAACCTGTGCATCGATATACGAGCAGCTGGCAGATCAATTCGTCGCTGCATTCCATTGATTTCATGGACGGTAGTTTTTCTGAATGCTTTAGGTGTTAATAGTTTTAGTCCATGAAATTTTGTTATCGACGTTCATTGTATGTTGTTGGTTGTTTCAATCAGCATGCTTTAATCACACGTGAAGAGCTCGAAACTAAAAGAGCAATAAAAAATTCTCAAGTTTAGATCAATAAATAAAGTTATCGATGAATCGGAACATACAAGGCAATAAAGATTATGAATCAACTGTTTCTTTGAGAACAATCAGAGAAAAAATTACTAAGTGCTCACCAATTAAAATGTAGTAGCCTCTCAAAAAATTATCTAAAGAATGTTTTGTATTTTGTAGTTGAATCAGTTTACCTATAAGCTTCTATAAGTGTATAGTAGAAACATTGTTTTGAAAAAAAAACAATCAGAAACTGACCAATGCAAAAAAATTCGGAATGCACAAAAAGGAATAAGCAACAAAAAACGACAGCAGAACGCGACAAAGTAAAAAAAAAGTTTGAATGACAGGTTGCCTGGAAGAGTTTCTTTGAACTGCCGGCTATCCTTTCGGTCCATGTTCTTTTTATTTCCTCTTTCTTAATCCTCTCCTCCTCTCCTTCGCGGCAATTATCGCGTGGATCTTTCGTCCCTTGGTCTCGGGCAGATAATAATAGAGGAAAAGGAGTGAAATGACGGCTGGTATACTTACTGTAAAGCAACAGGAAACAATACGAACCGATGATACTGTAGAATGGTAGCACGGTGAATGTCGACAGTATGACCGCTACCTGAGTTGAGGAACTCCGGTTGTCATATCGATAAATTCCACGGATTTCTGGGTAAGTTTAGACAGACTCACTAGAATTTTCGAAAAGAAAGACCTAGAGAAAGGTCTAAGCAGCGATGAAGAGATGCGATCAGTTCAGAGATGGTCTGGGTTCGAACCCGCCCGGTGGACTAGCTTTTTTTCTGTGCGATAGTTCAATCATTTATTATCTTAAACAGGCGTCACTGCCTTCAAACTGTTCAACTTAGCACTCCAGAGTGCTTAATCTTCCTATCACTCTCGCCTGCAAGACGAGTCTCTAACTCCAGAGTGCTTAATCTTCCTCTCACTCTCGCCTGCAAGACGAGTCTCTAACTCCAGAGTGCTTAATCTTCCTATCACTCTCGCCTGCAAGACGAGTCTCTAACTCCAGAGTGATTAATCTTCCTATCACTGTCGCCTGCAAGACGAGTCTCTAACTCCAGAGTGATTAATCTTCCTACCACTTTCGCCTGCAAGACGATGTCAGCATTTTTCTGATCAGTGAATGTGGAAAACGCCACAGAATGTCAACTGCTCACCAGCAAATGTATTTTGTGTTTTGACGGCTTAAATGTTTTCGGCTTGAACTTTATGAACGAAGCGTAGGCTTCCAAGAGAATTTTCTGAAACCAAATACGAGCGAAACGGTGACGGATTAGAAATTACACCCTCACAGTTTAGTTGAAGACCTACTGTGTTAGAAATTTCACAGCGAATGCGAATCTTCGCCAAACTACTCACACTCTAGAATTTTCACCCTTCACTACAGTGGAGGGTGAAAATGATGGGAACATCACAGAAAAAAAAATTAGCTGATAGTAGCTGGAAGTGGACAACCCGGGGAAAGTGTCGAACCGAAGTGGACAACCTGGACAACATGGGGAATTGGAGAACCTGGGAAACCTGGAGCACTTTGTTAAAAGCTTTCCGTATTTCAAAATGTGAACAATCACAGAAAAAAGTCAACACTAACATGCTTTCCTATTCACCCCTTACAAATGGGATCGCATGCCGAAAAATTGGGTTTGAAAATGTCCATCATATGAGTCGTCCTAAAGCTGCTCAATTCTACATTTCGAAACGCTCATCGGACGTCTTCTTAGTAAAGCCAAACTGAAACTTTGATTTAGTGAAGTTTACCTTTAAAAAACCATCATCAATTGAAGCACCAAAACATCAGAAATCTAGGTTTCGAAATCATTCGCTAATCCATGAGTACCAGAAAAGAGACTTTACCGCCTTCCGTACCACTTTCCTCTCACATCCCAGCCTCCCGTGAAAATTTGTCCGTTTTCACACTTTTTACATTGAGTCGCCCCCTCTAAATCTACGTTCTTCTTCAATTAACGAAGCATAAAAACTCAGTCACAATCTTGAAACAGTATTTGCAAGATGACCACCCTAGCGTTTTCTGTGAAAAACTTTGAAAAAACGTTCATCTCAACCAGGCAACTCAGCCTTGAAATTGCGTAACTGAAAACTTGAAGTATTACTTTTCCCACGTTTCTACTTACATATTTTGATTTTACATGTGTGTACTTGACGAATTCATTTGTACCCACAAAAAACAAGTATGGAAAATGACACAAATACATTTGAAAGTATGACTATTCATACTTATATGTAGTTATTACTATTCATACTTATATGTACGCCTGTTCATAAATTTATACTTTATAAGTATGAATATTCATACTTCAAAATGTATATGTGTCATTTTTTATACTTATTTTTTGGGTACTTTTTTACTTCGTGTGGTAGGGCGCTCGTGGGCTTTAAAAGCTTCGGTTTCAATTTTTTCATGGATGTTCATTTTGAGCATCAGGGACTCTGTTTCTTGCAAAGTTGAAAAAAATTTAAAATTTTTTTTTCATTATTTTTACAAAAAAAAACTACAGTTTCAGTACCGAAGCGTTCAAAGCCCACGAGCGCCCTACCAAACGAAGTAGAAAAGTGCCTTTTTGTGTGTAGAAACTCGCTTGGCAAGAGTACTTCTTCCTTAGAACTCTGCTTGGAAGAATTATCACCTTAATTGTCGTCTACGCTAGAAAGAGAAAGAGGAGCAACTTGAGAGGAAGAAATCGAGTAGGTGTGTCCACTTGAAGCATATGCTCACCCACCTTGATGTTTGAATAGAGTTCGTCCAATGAACATGAAAGATTTTCTATTCCAGCTAAGAAGGGCACTGCTTGTGCTTAACCACTTCCCCCCAGAGGTTCAATTGGGTCAGATGAGAGTGGCATTTTCTTGATACGGCGTTTGCCTAAGCCGTACGGCCTCGTTAGCGTAAACTTTTTCCTAAGCCTAAGTGTTTTTGAAGTAAAAACATTTTTTAAGTAAAAATAATTTTTTTTAATGTAAAAATAGTTCTTTGTAAATATGAATAAGTCAGAAGTATGACCTATGAAACCTCTGGGAGGATGGTTAACAGTGCCCTAAGAAGTAGATCGAGTGAAGACTTGCAGGGTACAATAACATAAAAAAAGTATCTTGTGAGTACAACTGATATGTTCAACACTTGATGTATCACACAGTTTCACCCATAAATACTTCAGAAAAAACAACAAATTTGAAATCGTACTCTTCTTATCGGAGTCCACCTCATCTTACATTACGATAGAACGGCTTAGAACGGTTCCTAGAGAAGCATATACTGCAGAAGCCTCGGAACGTGTTACTGAGGTAATTCAATTCAATTTCAATTCTTTATTCCAGTCAAACATTTACAAAGAAGTATGCATGACAAGGATACTGCCACGGATGTGAGTTCAGTGTATAGATAGATTAGTTGAGTATTCACAGAAGAAACAAAAAACTATTCGAGGAGAAAGATAAATCTAAATACGTAGATGTGTTTTAGGAACAATGCTATCAACTGGTAAATTCTGTATAGCTTTCTTGAAAACAATGGAGGATTTTAATATTACTAAATTTTCAGGCAAATTATTCCAGATATCAATAACACGAGAAGCACAAGTGTTATTCGAGTGTGAGTTTCTGAAGGGAAGTACTAATCGTAGTGAGTGCGATGACCTATTAGGATAAGGTGAGGGTAAGATCGTAAATAGAGAAGAGTAATCCATCACAAAGTTGCCATGAATACATTTGTGCACGAAACAAAGATCAGCAATAGTTCTTCTGTATTCAAGGGTGTTGAGGTTAAGTAAGTGAATACGAGAACTGTAACTCAAATTAGTTTGGCCAGTTCTGTAAAGTATTCTACGTGTGAAGGTTCTCTGAACCCTTTCCAGATCATTAACTAGGCCAATAGACACAGGGGACCAGATTTCCGTCCCATACTCGAGTATAGGCAGAATATAGGACTTGTATGCTCGTATTAAGACCGAAATAGAAGATGTTTTAAAAGCCCTCAAGATTAGATTTATGCACTTGAGAGCCTTATTTACGGTTACATTAATATGGTTAGTAAAACTGAGCTTCTCATTGAAAAGTATGCCCAGGTCTTTGATTGTACTAGATGAAGGTAGTATATTGCCGTTAATGAAGTATATTGACTTTGGATTACGAGGGCCACAGTTGGTAACGAAGCATTTAGGTATGGAGATGGTAAGGCTCCAATTAAGAGCGTAGTCAACAATCGAGTTAATAGCTGCTTGCATTAAAATTGGGCATTCAGAAAAAAGTTTTATATCATCAGCATACAGAAAACAATGTACACCATGAGGGATAACATCGACAATATCATTAATAAAGATTGAGAAGAATAATGGCCCCAAGGAACTGCCTTGGGGTGCCAGTGAATATGAGGGAGATTGAGATCTCCACATAGTAAAGTAGGATATGACAAAGAGCAGTGATGAGAGATATAGGATATGAAACTATCGACATAATTTCGAGAAGTGTTAGGGGAACGATAGGACGAAATAAGCCTTATGGCAGGGAAAGAGAGATGAGGAGAAGAGTTAGGATACATATCAACGATTACGCATTCAATACAGTTATGTGAGTAATGGTCAATCAAAACGGAAGAAATGGAGTTATGCACTAATATTGCAGTGCCTCCACCGCGATCTTGGTTCCGATCGCTTCTAAATACATTAAAGGGAAGATTGTCAGTGAGAAAAGAGTTAGGATCCGAGTTAGAGAGCCAGGTTTCAAAGGGGTAAGGTGAACACGACCACTTTATAGCTTCGTCTACGGCGAAATGAGAGAAACAAAGTTGAAAAAATTGTGAATGTGCATTATGCAAATCTGCAAAACAAGTAAAGTTCCAGAATTCTCGGAATCATTATCAAACATCGATATCGATAGAGGTTGGTTTGCTTTTCGTTTTCTTTAAAATAAAGGGGATAAAGTTAACGGATCAAACAATTATTTTGGAGCGATACTTCCTTGACTAGAACGTTTAGCATATTAGGATCTTCGTTGAGGCTTGGTTGAAATCTCAATCTTGATTTAACCAGAAAAACTTCTTCAAGCCAGGCGTTTAAAAAATTCAAGTGATAAATTTCTATTGGTGTATTGGGTTGAAGATTTGGTTGGGTAATGTTCTTTTGAAGGTCTTCATTTTTCATTTTCTGTATCTAAATGAATTTATGTTCGATTTTTTTTTGAGACATGGCTAAAAAAACTGGACTATAATCAGTATAAAACAGGACTACGCTAGAGTCTCAAGAGATGTATGCATGTTATACGATTGCGGGAGATTATTTCAGAACATGCCATCCAACGCGAACTTAATAGAAGTGATCTCTCTGCTGAGAGCGGCCGCCATCGACGTTTCCTCATGCGAGACACTCGGAATGGAAGCGGTGAGATTTTGAATTTGTGATGACATGGGGGGAAGAGAAGAACGAGACACTTCTGATATGGCAGTTCTTCAGGTTGAAAACCAGTTATTCCATGATACGAGGTAGATTCTTTCGAACTTTGAATGTCGTTAGTCTATTCGGATGATGAACTTGTACAGGATTGTGACGAATTATACGAGAATCTGATAACACATACAAATTTCTTTCATTTTCTCAAGAGTCATTTACATCATAGCAATTTCTGAATTTCTTTTTCCGTGTTGTTATCAATATGTATGTTTTATCTTTATATGCCTTTTCTTGTTTCTAAGATTCTCTGAACTTCCTCATCGACCGACAACAAAGCTTACACGCGATTTATTTGTATGTTTGATAAGGACATCTATTGGGGACCTGTTCTCTCTCTCGAGCTGAAATCTGACAAGTTTCAGAAGGCCAGCCTTATCCGTGCGGCCGAGGTCATTGAAGACTTGGAGAAGGAGAGAAAGGCGGAGAAAAGAAGAGCACAGGCATTTGAGAAAGCAGCTCGACGCTACTACGCGATCGCCGCTGATGCTGGGGTGATTCGCTAATTTCAACAATCACACTGAATTCTTTACAAGATTAAATATTTGAAGTCATCACTGTCTAGTGTATTTGGTATGCCTTTCCTTACTGTCTCGTTAATTTTTTTGATATTGGAGGTTATCGAGGAGCTAAGGCAGAACGAGATTCTGAGATTGAAACTTCACATTGAAAACGGAAAAGAATTGGGTGCAGTGAAATAAATGGTTTGAAGTTGAAGTGATGGGAAAACTGTATTTTCCAGTATATATCCCGTCACTAATTGTTTAATTGCGCCTCGTTAGTCTAAGCCGTACGGCTTCGTTAGCGTAAATTTTTTTCTCGTAAATTTTCGAAACCGTAGCGTTTAAAGCCAATTTTTCGTCTAGTAATCCATCAGGGAATAAGAGCCAAAATAACAAATAAAATTAATTCAAAAACATACGAAGTTTGAAGAAAGCACGCACAAAAAGAGCGAACAAACCAGTAAATTGCATTTCGGCGAGCTGATTACGGTACGAGAAGTTTGACAGAAGAGCGAAAAAAAGAGCGAACTAGGGATAACTTTGTTAATGACCTTACTTTTTTCAAACTTAAATGTAGGCTCCTCCCCCTCATCCTGCTCCCCCTCTTGTCAGTTCATTGGGGCGCGTTGATGCTTCCTGTTCTCTCTCATTTTCCTCTCTTTCTTATCTCTCCCTCTCCCGGGAATGGTCACGGATTCGGCGCCAAGGAACTCTCCGCGCAGAGGAAGAGAGACATAGCTGGCTGCTTTTACATTCAGATTCGTCTCTTTCTCTGCGGCGAGAGTATTTTTGTGCCAAATCCGTGACTCCTCCCCTCGAGGGGGAGGAGCCTACGTCGAAGTAAAAAAAAGTACCCTTGAGAGAGCAATAAGGGCGCCAATGGTGAATCAGGGCACTTAAAACAGAGTGAGCTAAAAACCTTGGAGGTACGCACAAGAGGGTTAAGAGACTGATAGTTTTATGTTTTTGATAGGTTGAATGTTGAGTTGGGATTTCGGTGATTCGGGAAACTTTATTGAAAACTGTGCTTTTTTCCGGCTAATGTATTGCTCTGTAACTGGAGTTATCTAGTTTTTTTCTCGAGAACTTCGGGGAACTTTGATCTTTACAGCTCGTCAACGGAGGTTTCGATGTGGAGAACGATGCTCTTGGAGGTAATGGTCTAGAGCGATTATGACATTGATCTTCTTCTTCTTCTTCCTAGCGTTTATCCCGCCGCCGGGCAGGGTCCGCTTTGTAGACTGCACCACGCCATTTCACCCGATCAGCTGCGTCTTCAGTCTTCAGCCCGGTCGTGTTCATGTCTACTTCGATGCAGTCTCGCCACCTAGTTTTGGGTCTGCCTCTGGGTCTTTTGCCCTCTACTTCGAGGTTCCAGGACGATTGAGAAACGGAATGGGGATTTGATCTTATCACGTGCCCGTACCATCTCAGCCTTGACTCTCGAAGCTTTTCAGATATAGGGGCGATGCCCAGACGATCTCGGATGGTTTCATTTCGCACCATGTCTAGACGAGTGAGTCCGAGGCTCCATCTCAGCATTTTCATCTCCATAACATGCAGCATCTGTATAGTCTTTGCTGTGCATGGAGAACATTCGAGGCCGTACAACGCTACTGGTCTGACAACTGATCGGTAAATTTTACTTTTCAGTCTGTCAGGCATTCGCTTGTCGCATAGTACACCGGTTGATTCTCTCCATTTGAGCCAGGCAGCATTGACTCTCGCAGCAACTGTAGCCTTGGGGTCTAGGTCTGCGGTGATGTAGAATCCGAGGTACTTGAAGCCATCCACTTTCCGGAGTTCGGTGTTCTTGACTTTGATGGTATTCGAGGTATTCGAAGTACTTTTTCCCATTTCCAAGTACTCAGTCTTTTGGAGGTTTAGTCGTAGACCATAGTCACTGAAGCGTTCGTTCCACTCTCCTAGCTGTTTCTCCAAGTCCTCTGTTGTGTTGGAACATAACACAACGTCGTCAGCATACAGTAGAGTTTTCGGAGGGCTTGTTTGTAGATCTCTGGTGATCGTGTCCATTATCAGTATAAAGAGCAGGGGGGAAAGGGCGGAACCTTGATGAACTCCTACAGCAACCTTGAATGACTCCGAAGTACCCGCTGGACTTCTCACGGTACTTCTAGAGTCAGTATACATCATTTGAATCCATCTTATGTACTCTTCTGGGACTAGGTGGTCTCGAAGAGAGAACCATATCAGCTCATGAGGCACACGGTCGAAAGCTTTCTCCAAGTCAAGGAAAGCGCAATGGACTGACTTCGCCTTTTCCCTGTGTTTCTCTAGATAAAGACGAATGGCGAAAATAGCATTTGTTGTTCCACTTCCTTTGACGAAGCCACACTGATTGACGGTTGTGCTTACAATTTTGCGGAGCCGTGCTTCGATGATCTTTTCCAAGATCATTGTGGTATGAGGAATGATTCTTATCGGCCGGTAGTTGGAGCATATTGTGACATCTCCTTTTCCTTTGTAGATGGGTATTGTAGATGATCTACTCCAGTCTTCGGGATACTCCAGGCGAGCAGTGGCTTTTTGAAAGAGGGTCGTAAGATGGAAAAGTCCACAATCACCTGCGAGTCTCCATGCAGAGGCGGCAAGATCATCTGGCCCACATGCCTTTCCGTGCTTCATTTTCTGAAGGGCTTCTCTTACTTCAATCTCTGAGATGGTGGGAACTGGTCCTTCTACTGGTAGGGACAGCGGGACGGGAGGGTGGTCGAACTCGATGTTCGAGATTTCCTCGAAGTGTTCTCTCCATCGCTGACAAATTTCGACATTGGATCGGAGTAGTATGCCGTCCCGGTTCTTGATTGTCCGCACGTGAGAAAGGTCTTTTGCTGCTGTGGCTCGTGCTTTGCAAATCCGGAAAATTTCCTTCTCTCCTTGAGGCGTGTCGAGCTTACTGTAGATTTCTTGGATGGCTGAGGAGCGTGCCTTCGCTACGGCTCTCTTAGCTTCTCTCTTCATACATAGGTACAGAGCTCGGTCAGCTTCGGTTCCGGATCGTTTCCATTGCTTGAGAGCCACTTTCTTCTCCTTGACAGCAGTTTGAACGTCTTCGTTCCACCACCATGTCTCCTTGTCTACAATGCGTTTGCGACCTGGTTTTGTTAAGCCCAGAGTGACTTCTCCTACCGCCTTCATCTTGTCTCGAACGAACCTCCAGTGCTCCTCAATGGAGTCAGGGAACGTTTTTTGGAGAGTGTCCGGGGATAGGGCGAGAAGAAGCTGATGCATGAAGCGAACCTTGTTGTCACGTACCTTCCACCATTTTATCCGAGAAACTTCGTTCAGAGGCTTTACGTTGCATTGCTTCTGGGAAAATCGGAGATCGATTATAACTGGATGGTGCTGCGAGGAGACGTTATCGCTCGGAATCACCTTGCAATCAGTGATGAGTCTCAGATTGGTTCTTTGCGTCATCCAGAAGTCGATTTGGGTTTTCCTTCCACCACTGCAATACGTGGTGAGGTGAGACTCTCGTTTGCAGAAGAAGGTATTGCAGATGGAAAGATCGTGCTCTTCGGCAAAACTCAAGATTCGCTCTCCTTCTGCATTCGGCAAACCATAGCCGTTGCCTCCATGAGCTCTCTTATGGGCTTCGCATCTTCTTCCTACGTGCCCGTTCAAGTCTCCTCCGATCATGAGAGTTTCTTCCGGAGAGCATTTTCTGATGACGTCATCGAAGTCTTCCCAAAACCCGTCTTTCTCGGAGTCGCTGCATCCTGCCTGCGGTGCGTAAGCACTGACTATTTTGAAGAGTTTGCCATTGCATTCCAAGGAGATGGACATCAAACGATCTGAGATTCGACAAACTTCCGTGACGGATGTGGCAAGGTAGGAGGCAGCGATAATTCCGACGCCATTGCGGGCTGCTGATGAAGTATTGCCCGAGTACCACAGCTTATACCTCCCGTCGAGCTGCTTTGCTTTCCCTCCTTTCCACCTAGTTTCCTGGAGGCATGCCAGATGTACTCTTCTTTTTGCCAGCATGTCACAGACTTCCATGGACTTCCCCGAGAGACTTCCGACGTTCAAGGTAGCTAGTCGGAGGCGTGTAGGCACTGCTATTTGATTAAACCGAGGACGCGGCCTATTATTCCTCGAAGACCCTCGCATATTTCTCACGTCGATCGGGATTCGACGCGCGTCGCTTGAAGGGGACGCCCTAGCATTGGGGTTACTCTGATGGTGCATCTTGGGGGGGATGCGACGGTTTCTTCATAGACCGGCTTGTCGCACGAACATCCAAGTCGATAGTTCAGCCTGACGTCCGTTTACGACCCTTTGGGCCACATAACCCGGGATTTTGGGCTATGTGGGCTAGAGGTTATTTTTTGGACACGCCTCTTGACCGTGTCCCTTAGGCCAGTGAGATAACAGTGAGCGAGCATTTTATAGGATGTGGGCTGCCCAGTTCCCACACCCACCCGCGACGCTCACTAGCCTAAGCCCCTCTTTGGTCAGCCATGGCAAAGCCACCAAGTCTCCCATCCGCCTGCGGGAGAGGCCCCACATACGCCATCGGAGTAATCAGCGCGTGGTCAATGATTATGACATTGATGATTTTTTTAAAACTCGCTATCAAAAATTTTTTTAATGTGTTTTTGTTTTCCTGAACGAAATTGAATGAAACATTAATACAGCTTCATATTTTTAATTTCATAGTTTATCTACCATAACCAAGAAATAAAATTGAAACGACCGATACGGTAGTGAGGACTAGTTAAACAAAAGAAACCGAGAAAGGTAGAGAATAGAAAGAGATTGACGCATGAGTAGAGGGTGAGTATGTGTATGTAATATATGTACATATATGTATGTTATTGCTAGAATTGATCAGCGCTTTGAATTGATCAGATCAATTCTAGAGAGAGAGAGAGAGAGAGAGAGAGAGAGAGAGAGAGAGAGAGAGAGAGAGAGAGAGAGAGAGAGAGAGAGAGAGAGAGAGAGAGAGAGAGAGAGAGAGAGAGAGAGAGAGAGAGAGAGATTGAGAGATTATGAACTTTTGATCAGCGCTTTGAGTTGAACACATAAATTCAGATTCAGAAAGCGCGTGGTAGAAATAGTCTTAAAACAAAAATTCAGCCGGGCTCGTACCCAGGAAGCTCTTATCCTAGACCTCAAAGTCATGTGAGCGCTCATAAAAATGATCTGATCAATTCTAGCCATAACAGCCTACATAACAGAAGTAAAATGAGAACAAAAGATACAAACGGAGCTTCGTAGCACAAAAAACGTAGATGTAAAAAAAATGACTCAAAAAGAGGGAGGTTAACATTTACTTTCCTCCACAGAAGAACCATGCAACAGTTATTCACTTGAAAAATTCTTCCATAATTTTATTATTGTAAGTCAGTTTGCTAGGTGATTCAGCCCAGAACATGATGTTATTAGCAAACTTCTGAAAAAAGCTAAACATTGAAAACCAGAGAGGAATAAAACTGATACTAGGAAACAATTGCTTCAGTTGCAGCTGATGATAAGGAAGAGGGAAGTGCGGAGAAGAGAAGACTGCAGAGGGCCGACTCGGAAGGCTCCCTCTTTCTGGTGAGGGAGAGTGATGGGGATGTCTGGGGACTGGAGGAAAGAAGAGAGGAAGACGGCACCAAGCAGAGGAGATTCTGCTATCGAAAGAGGACCTCGAGCTCGTCTCATAATGAAGTCGCAGCAAAGGTTTGACGACTGTTAACATGATTTCAGATTGTAAACGGAATAATTCAGATTTCATTAAAATCTCATGAAATCCGATTCGGATAGTATGCAATATTAGTAGTTTTCTTCTAAAGTCGCTATTCTCATTCTCCGTATATAAATATAAGAAAAAAACGTATTTAAAACGAACTTATATAACTTGCAGAGAAGCAAGTGGGAGCCCATGAAATGGGGGTCACAGTCTAACATCTCGCGCGTGGAAGAGCTGACTGAAGAAGCTCAGCCTGTTAAAACTGTCTCCAGAAAACGTTCCGGAGATTGTTCAGACGATGGAAGTAGACCAAAGGTTAGAAATTATAGATAGTAATTTGCTTGTTCGTTTCTCAAAATTCCTCAACTTCAAAACAAAAACAAGTTGTTACAAGGAAAACATCACATGGGTTCGTTATGGGAAGCAGACTTGCTCGAAAATAAAATCGAAAAAATTTTTCGACTCTTTTTCGAGCAAAAAAAAGTCGAAAAACGAAAAAAAAGCAAAAAAAAGCAACAAAAAATAGAAGGAAAAAAGTCGAAAAAATTTTTGGAGCAAAAAAAAGAAAAAATGTTTTCGAGTTTTTTGACTAAGTCGAAAAACTTTTTTTTTTTTCGAAAAACTTCGAAAAAAGCGGAAAAACCAAAAAACGAAAAATGTGCAACCCTGAGGTGAAGTAGAGAAGATGAATAAGGAATTGAATGACAAAGGTAAACACACAAAAAAATAAGTGTGGAAAATGACACATACATATACATTTGAAAGTATCACTATTCTTACTTATAAATTATCAACATTCATACTTATTGCACGCCTATTGACTCAGGTTATGTAAAAGGTGTCGAACCTCTCGCGCGCTTTGGCCTGGCCAGCTGAACATTTGATATTCGTTTGTTTTGTTTTTGTCTAGAAGCGATTGTGTATGTTAGAGTTTTGTTTTTAAATAAAAAGCGATCGTCGTGTCCGTTGCACAATACAACGAGAGGTCTCCAGATTGGGGAACTAAATAACAATGATAAACAGTAGCAGGTTCGCAAATTTTTCGTTTTTCGTTTTTTTGGTTTTTCCGGTTTATTCGAAATTTTTCGAAAAAAAAGTTTTCCGACTACTTAGTCGAAAAAACAAAGTCTAAAAATTCATTTTTTCTTGTTTTTTTCGGCTTTTTTGCTCACAAAAATTTTTTGGTTTTTTTTCTCGATTTTTTTCCTTCTATTTTTTATTGCTTTTTTCGCTCGTTTTTTTCTTCTTCGTTTTTCGACTTTTTTTCTAGCAAGCCTGGTCATTAGAACATTTCCAGGTCAACCATTTTGTAAAAAACATACAAGGAACAATAACATCAGAGTTTCTAAAATTTTGTTTTGAGTTTTGGAGCGTTAGAATTCAACTTCTCACTTTGCAAAGTAATCTCTGCAATTGATCCCGTTAAACGCTCTAGGCCGCATTCCGGCCGCATCCCGTTAAGCGTTTAACGGGATCACTTTGCAGAGATTACTTTGCAAAGTGAAAAGTTTAATTCTAACGCTCCATTAGTCTTTCGAATCTGTTCAATGCGTCTTTGTTACTTAGAAGTTTGTTTAGAAGCAGCGTACGATAGTAGAAGAGGAAGAGGGCTATGAAGGAGACACGGAAAACATTGATGAAGATGAAGAAGATGCCCTTCCAGGGCAGGTTTGTTATTTCTGTAATTCATCACCGAAAGCTCACAAGAAACACATATGAAACACTATTCCTAGTTTCTAAACATCAAAACTCATCTGCACTCATTGTGGAGCAACATCAGAAACTGTGTCTTTTTATTTGCTTCCCCCAAAAATCTCCACAAAAACTATTCGATATGACGCATTACGAACTGCACAATGATCTCCGGACTGCAGATAATACAACCAACAAATGCGAGCCTCCCGCCCAAGTCCCTCTCCTCTTCCCCGCCAAGATTCGTCCAGCGGATCCTCCAAGCGCAATCGTCCGGTCTCTCCCGGTCCGCTCCGAAATGCAAGCGCACTCAGTCGATTCCTCTTGCTCGGCTCCGCACCTACTCCGCTTCGAATGAGCGCTACTATGTCTCTCCGCAGTACGAGAGAGCCTACCGAAAGTCAGTTCTTTTTGTTGTATGATGGCCTATTGTCTTCCACCAAAAGAGGTGACGATCAAAGACATGAAAAGTTATGCTCAATGAGCTCTGGCCTTCATCAAAACAGTTTCTCCGAAAAGAAAAATTTGATGAACCTCACTATATGGTGCGCTAAGAAATGAACAAAAACCCTCAACAGATAGGTACGCAGTAGTTTCTTGATTTTTAAATACATATTGAAGAACAAGATAGTAGTGAACAATCGATCAGCTCAATGCGACTGTTACCTTACCAATTGAAAGACCTTCCTATGTCTCCTACAGATATGAAAGCGGAGATCTTCGCACGCGCCGCTCTCCATTGCCGAAGGGCGCGGCTTACCCGACACCTGAAATACCCAAACGCTCCGACCCGACTTCGAAGAAGCCCACCAGATCCGCGGTGTCTTTGCTCGCAGCTTCTTACAAGATATCGGTTAGCTTAACTTGATGAAAAAGTTAAATAAGACTCAAAAGTTCAACCGAAATTCAACAAGAATTGCTGCATTAAAACTTTGACTTGTTTAAAACGAGCGAGTAAACCTTCTAAGTATATATTTGTTCGCATTTGTGTTTAGCTGACGCGAAGAATAAAAAAAGATTGAGTTCTCATGACGGAACAAGTATAGTGGTGAAATTTCGAACTGAAAAAGAAAAGAAAGAAAAAGGAAAATTCAAGAACTTGAACATAAGCATGATGCGACACAGTGAACACTCATGATTTCAACCCACATAAATACGTTTGAGAATTCGTAAGGAGTTAGCTAAACTATTTCCGAGCCTGTCTTGACAAAACCAGTTGTAGACGGGTCTTTCGGCGGCTCTCGAGAAGAGGTTCGCTTTAGTCGGAAGCGCCCCCTGCCGTGCTGTCCAGCAGAGGTTGGTGCATGAAGTCGCCCTGCTGGAGAGACTTCATCATCTCCAGAGTGGACTAAGAAACGCCGCGGAGGAAATAATAAAGGTGGGATATGTAGTATCTCTTGATAAACATTTGGTCAATCGATTGCCTCCTGATATACATTTGGTCAATCGATTGCCTCCTGATATACATTTGGTCAATCGATCGCCTTCTGATATACATTGGGTCAATCGATTGCCTCCTGATATACATTTGGTCAATCGATTGCTTCCTGATATACATGTGGTCAATCAATTGCCTCCTGATATACATTTGGTCAATCGATTGCCTCCTGATATACATTTGGTCAATCGATTGCCTCCTGATATACATTTAATCAATCGATTACCTCCTGATATACATTTGGTCAATCGATTGCCTCCTGATATACATTTGGTCAATCGATTGCCTCCTGATATACATTTGGTCAATCGATTGCCTCCTGATATACATTTGGTCAATCGATCGCCTTCTGATATACATTTGGTCAATCGATTGCCTCCTGATATACATTTGGTCAATCGATTGCCTCCTGATATACATTTGGTCAATCGATTGCCTCCTGATATACATTTGGTCAATTGATCGCCTTCTGATATACATTGGGTCAATCGATTGCCTCCTGATATACATTTGGTCAATCGATTGCCTCTTGATATACATGTGGTCAATCAATTGCCTCCTGATATACATTTGGTCAATCGATTGCCTCCTGATATACATTTGGTCAATCGATTGCCTCCTGATATACATTTAATCAATCGATTGCCTCCTGATATACATTTGGTCAATCGATTGCCTCCTGATATACTTTTGGTCAATCGATCGCCTCCTGATATACATTTGGTCAATCGATTGCCTCCTGATATACATTTGGTCAATCGATTGCCTCCTGATATACATTTGGTCAATCGATTGCCTCCTGATATACATTTGGTCAATCGATTGCCTCCTGATATACATTTGGTCAATCGATAGCCTCCTGATATACATTTGGTCAATCGATTGCCTCCTGATATACATTTGGTCAATCGATTACCTCCTGATATACATTTTGTCAATCAATTGCCTCCTGATATTCATTTGGTCGATCGATTGCCTCCTGATATACATTTGGTCAATCGGTTGCCTCCTGATATACATTTGGTCAATCGATTGCCTCCTGATATACATTTGGTCAATCGATTGCCTCCTGATATACATTTGGTCAATCGATGGCCTCCTGATATACATTTGGTCAATCGATTGCCTCCTGATATACATTTGGTCAATCGATTGCCTCCTGATATACATTTGGTAAATCGATTGCCTCCTCTCATATTTTTCTCAAACATTTTTACCTCCTGTCATTTTTCCTAATATGTATTCTCTTTTTTCATTTCTTCTACAAGTATAACTGTTTTTTTCTCTCAGTTCTATTCTACGCACAGAAAATGAAAATGAAAGAACTTCGATACTTAATTTGAAGCACGTTTTCAACAAGGACGTGAAAGATACCAATTGAAGGTGGGGAGCTGCCAGGCAGCCCGGAAAGTTAACCGGGACGAGATGACCCGGGATATGAAGCGAGCGGTCAAGAACCTCAAGTTCTTCGAGGAGAAGGAGAAGGAGGCCAGGGCGGAGCTTAAACTAGCCCTGGCCTGAGTCAGTCGCCCTCTATCTAAGTAAATTAACTTTAAATCCGGCTTCTCTACACTTTTTCTATGCTGCTTTTCAGCTTGTTCTTATCAGCACTGTTCCTCTGTTTCTTTCAGAACTTTCCTTGACTGAGAGACCTTTGTCGGTTTTGGAAACTTTTGCCGTTGTTAACAGGAATTTGTTTTACTCTTCTCTCTCTTAACGACTTTATCTTTAAATCTCTCTCACTTTCAGATTTTTGACTCTCTATATCATTCTAATTTCTTGCTCTCTCTCTTTTTCTCTCTCTCTCTCTCTCGCTCTTGATCACTCACACTCTTTCTTATCGAGCGCGTCCTCAGGTGGCGGATAGAGGAATGTCTCTGCACAATTGCATTGGAGATAGCGGGCTTGCCCGTCGCGGACCAAAATTGGATAGTATTGTTCGTCAAAGGAGGGCGATGCCGGACTGGCTTGGGCATACAACCGGATAAAACATCAGCCGATACTCCCCTATACTTTGTAATGGCGAGTCGAGGCGTCAGTAAAATAACCTCTTGCCCTTCTCCGGTTAACAAATGGGTCTCGCGAAGAATATCGCCGACTGCGGTGCGAGTATAGACGGAGAAAATTTCTCCGGACTCAAAAGGATCCTCACCAACCTATCCCAAAGGACTCCCCTTGACAGGACCTATGAGCAAACAACAACAACAACAACAACATGTCCCTTGTTCACTACTTCTATTTCTTTATATTTTTCTCTCTCGCTCTCTTACCGCTCTCTCTGTACCTTTAAGTTTCTCTTTCAAGATTTCCTATTCAAATCTCTCTTTGACTCTCTCTTTCTATTTTATCTTTTTTCTCCCATTCCCCTGTTTCTCCCTCTCGTTTTACCTTTTACACACACACACACTCTCTCTCTCAGTCTTCCTCTCTTACTATCTCTCTCAGGTGCATGGAGTAACTAAGAGCTTCTGTGGAAACTGCATCAGTTGGTTTTATTTAGTTAAATTTTGCGCGCGCGCTGCGCGTATTTTTCTGTAGCTTAGCACGCCAAAAAGAGTTTTTTTCAAGGGCGGAAAAATTGAAGCATCTTAAACTGAAATCACCAAATGTTTAAAAAATAAAAGCATTTTGTTACTTCTTTGTTTTTAACCTTGTCTGTAAATTTTATCTGAAGAAAGCAAACGTTCCGTTCTCTTAAATGGAAATCTGGGCAAGTTATAGGCAAATTCATTAACAAGATGCTGGTGCTGGGCTCAGCTCGCACGAAAGCTTGAGAAATTTCAGGAGCATTCGTTAACTCTTGGTTATTTCGTTTTTGAAATCTATCTGGTGAGACTGTTGGAACTGTAATCAATAAACCTAAAGTAGATCTTTTTTGGCGCTGAGTCTTGAAAACTCAAAGTTTCTTTTAAGTTCAAATGTAGGTTTAAAAAAAACATCCCCTTCTCCGATGGAAGACCGAAACAATTAGAATGGCTCCACTGCAAAATGAGCATTTGCTGAGAAACTAGATGTAAAGTTACAATGCTATATTTCAAATTGTGAATAACCTCAGTTACTATTGTGTTTGCATTCATTTCGCTGAGTACTCAGCAGCAATTATAGGTGAATAAGTAGTTACGATTGTTACGATATAGTCCCCATACCATGATTAGTTCTCTATATTTTGCAGTAAAGAATGTATTTCGAGAACGCTTCTGTTTTCCATAGTCACAACTGGCAGGTTGTTACCAGAAAAAAAATCAACAAAAAAAAACAAAAAAATAAAAAATACAAAAGAAAAAATAACTGGTTACGCTCGCCGAGTAACCTCTGGCTTCCTTCTCATCGAACACTAATCCAACTCTCCAATTCTCATGGGATTCCACGAGCAGTGAAGACACTCTGCTCACTCACTTATTCCGTCCCTTCTTCCTTCCGCTGCGAGATTTCTCATCACAAGGCAGAGAAATCGCTCTTTTTTAAGCCAATCGGAAAAAAAGATTACTGTTAGTTTCTATGTTGAGAATATCATTAAGAACTCCTTAAAAGTTTAGTTGTACAGTTTTAAAAAAAAAGTGATTTATTAAAATAATTTTCCATTCACTATAACAAACTCAGAGGGTAAACAACATAGTAAATTTTTCATTATAACGTTTTCTTGCTCTACATTTCACCTTTATCTGTCTATCTCTATCTCTATCTCTTTCTCTCTGTCTCTACCTTCTCTATATCTTTCTCTCTGTCTCTACCTTCTCTATCTCTTTCTCTCTGTCTCTACCTTCTCTATCTCTTTCTCTCTGTCTCTACCTTCTCTATCTCTTTCTCTCTGTCTCTACCTTCTCTATCTCTTTCTCTCTGTCTCTACCTACTCTATATCTTTCTCTCTGTCTCTACCTTCTCTATCTCTTTCTTCTGTCTCCACCTTCTCTATCTCTTACTCTCTGTCTCTACCTTCTCTATCTCTTTCTCTCTGTCTCTACCTTCACTATCTCTTTCTCTCATGAATCCTTTGCTCAGGTACTTACACAAATTAGCTTACTAAAGAAAACTGAATTACCAGAGAAAGTTGTTGAAAAAGCCTATTCTATGTACAGGCTCATGAAGCATTCTTCTCTCCGTAGACGTTTCGAAGCACTCGTCTTCGCAAAAGAAAACTTCAGCTCCCAATGCTGATTCCTTCTTCTCATGTTAAACGCGTCGGAAAAACATATATTCTGCATGCGAATAAGACTGACTTTACAACAAAAAGTGAGTTTTTCTATCAATGTTTAAAAAAGACCAGTTAAAAAGTTTTTAAAGTTTTTTCAACTGAACAAGTTCTTTTAATTGCAGGTCTTTTCGAGCGCTGATAAGAATAAAAAACAAAAAAAAAGGAAAAGATAGCTCAGTCCACTGAAATAATCAACTAAGACTCGGAGCTACTTGGACAAAAAATTGTTCGGAAACAGAAGAACTTCAGGTAATTTCATTATACATCGGGTTGTAGGAAAAAATCATAGGGTTTTTTAAGAAGCGCTAAAATTCCAATGTTGACACCTGGAATGTTTGCACGACTTAGAATATTCTGTACATGAAGCGAGATAAATAGTTAGTTAGTCATGGTTGACATCAACAGTGCCTTCTTTATGATAGTTAATTTCGGTACTACATTTCCAAGTCTTACATCTTCATCTAAAGTTTAATATTACGCAGTTTTAAGTCGTAACAAGAGCTTTCCAAGTTTCTAAGATTTTTAAAATTTTGATGATCCAGTTTCATAAACTTTCTTTGATTGCAGGTCTCTCCGAGCGTAACCTATAAAAAAAACGAAAAAAAAAAACAACAAAAAATAATGATAAATTATGGTCAGCCTGCCAGTGTTCTATAAGATTAAATTTGCTTAACAATCAATTGTTATGATTTCATTATTCATGTTATTATCGATTTCAAAAATTTTAAAATTTTTTATGATAACAATTATCTGCATTGTTTTCCTCTGTTCATAGATGCTTACTTAAAATTTTACTGATATTACGAGAGAAAAAAAATTCTAGAATTACAATTGTAACCTTTCAAATTGGGTTCGATCTTCCATCGAAAGGGGTAGACGTCTACTTCAACAGCAGATAACTCTTAGCTTGATTTGGCGTCGCAAAGGGTTCACTTGCACCTATTGAATTGCAGTTCCACTATGCTTGCTAGAATGAGTTTCGGAGTCGGAAAATCAAGTTTGCAAGTGCTCTAAACTGTTCTCCTTCTGTTGTGTGTTCTTGGTCCAACAGCAACTTTTTCAATGAACTTGCCTGAAAATTCTGCTCCTGCAACATGGTCATCAGAAAGTTTGCATTATTCAGTCAAGTTTACGACTCTGGTACCTAGAAAATATACTCACTTTCAGAGGTAATCGAATGATGCTGAGTACTTGTGGCTTTGAGTCATAGCAGTTTTTATCCTCCAATTTTATTTGAGTCAGAAACAGTTTCAGTTGGAAAATATTTAACTTACTAGCAAACAAGTTTCTGAAAAGATTGTCCATATACATGCTTGATAAATAATAATAGACTCGGAGATGCCATGGATTGAGCTGGCCATTAGTTAGGGATGATTTAAATTGAATCACGTTGCGTTGTTGCCAGAGAGCAGCACGCAGCTAAGAGCAACCGTTATGGAAGAGTCAAGCAGATACAAGTTAAGCACTAGATGGTTGGAGAGCATACATAGCTCCGGATGCCACTCCCGACTGTAGCAGGAACTATTTCTGCCCGAAAAGGCGAGCGAGGACACAACAGACTCGAAGGTGCAAAGAGAGACCAAGGATCACCTGATCAGTTCGTCAAAGTGGGTTCTCCCTGCCGTCCAGGTGGTAGAGAACTTTAAAAAAAAAAACAAGTTTCTGTCCCGTCTGGACGACCAGGCAGTCTAAACCTAAGGGACCTTGAGGACTACAAGGAGAAATCGCAGCGGCCGGCAAGGACGGAGATGATGGACTAACCGGACCGCAGGGCGATAAGGGTAGCCTAGGGAGCCCGGAAGCGAAGGAAGAACAGACTCGAATAGATGGCCCGGACCAGCTGACTCAATCGGTCCATGCAGCCACTGCAGGCATGTTGGAAGTCCTCCATGGGAACGGCGGCAAACTTATCATTAAAAAACCCATCAGCGTGCCTTTTTCTGGTGGTGATTTTTAAATGCACGGCGGCGAGTCTTGCGTTTCAACAGCAGCACCTGCTTCTTCACCATACAATCATCATGCTTGCGCGAGATAATCAGATCCGAGGGCCGCCGCTATTCCGGTATAGGCATCAGACTCGTCCGCAGCTCTTGAAGGCTCTTACTTAGCTGGTGCGTTTGCTCAAAAAAGGAAAAGTTTTCAATCCTCCCTAAGCATGAGTGGACTAAATCTGCCCGAATTGTTTTTTTTTTTAAATTCTCTCCGCGTTTCTTCTAGTTTTTGTACTTATTGTCTGTTTAGAAAAATAAAGCAATTGATAACAGTTTTCGAAAATAAATAGAGAAACCCCAGGTTTAGGTTCTCATTGGAACTCTCACAAATAATCAGCTAGTTCGCTAGAAGTAGCTCACGTGTTACTCTTGAGGATTTTTGTTCGTAGCTAATTACTTAACGTGTATTTGAAGGACGTGCTTGGTCTACTTTTAACTTCCTGTCTCTTCAAACATACCGAAAGCTTTAGGTGTTAATAGTTTAAGTCCATGAAATTTTGTTATCGACGTTCATTGTATGTTGTTGGTTGTTTCAATCAGCATGCTTTAATCACACGTGAAGAGCTCGAAACTAAAAGAGCAATAAAAAATTCTCAAGTTTAGATCAATAAATAAAGTTATCGATGAATCGGAACATACAAGGCAATAAAGATTATGAATCAACTGTTTCTTTGAGAACAATCAGAGAAAAAATTACTAAGTGCTCACCAATTAAAATGTAGTAGCCTCTCAAAAAATTATCTAAAGAATGTTTTTTATTTTGTAGTTGAATCAGTTTACCTATAAGCTTCTATAAGTGTATAGTAGAAACATTGTTTTGAAAAAAAAACAATCAGAAACTGACCAATGCAAAAAAATTCGGAATGCACAAAAAGGAATAAGCAACAAAAAACGACAGCAGAACGCGACAAAGTAAAAAAAAAGTTTGAATGACAGGTTGCCTGGAAGAGTTTCTTTGAACTGCCGGCTATCCTTTCGGTCCATGTTCTTTGTATTTCCTCTTTCTTAATCCTCTCCTCCTCTCCTTCGCGGCAATTATCGCGTGGATCTTTCGTCCCTTGGTCTCGGGCAGATAATAATAGAGGAAAAGGAGTGAAATGACGGCTGGTATACTGTAAAGCAACAGGAAACAATACGAACCGATGATACTGTAGAATGGTAGCACGGTGAATGTCGACAGTATGACCGCTACCTGAGTTGAGGAACTCCGGTTGTCATATCGATAAATTCCACGGATTTCTGGGTAAGTTTATACAGACTCACTAGAATTTTCGAAAAGAAAGACCTAGAGAAAGGTCTAAGCAGCGATGAAGAGATGCGATCAGTTCAGAGATGGTCTGGGTTCGAGCCCGCCCGGTGGACTAGCTTTTTTTCTGTGCGATAGTTCAATCATTTATTATCTTAAACAGGCGTCACTGCCTTCAAACTGTTCAACTTAGCATTTGCAGACTGAGCTGTGTCCTTTAATTCACTACTTTTCATGTTTTCACCCTGTCGGATATCAAAATCGGTGCGGTGAAGTCAATGAGTCGTTAACTACAGTTAAGTGATTGGAAACAAATTCGTTTTTTTTTGTTGAAAAATTTATCGTATAAGGTGAATAAAGTGCTGAATGTTGTTATTCCTAGAATTAAAATATTCTCTTTATATTAAACCTTTAACATATATCTAGTTTGAAAGGAAAATTCAGGCAAAGTAACAGAAACATACTATTTTGTCAACTATGAAAAGTGAGTGTGAACTCTCAATTTCTTCCTTTATTATTTCTTTCAACATTTTTTGGGGATTGTTTTTCTCGAATTTCCATTTCAATTTCCTGAAGTTTTTTTTAAAACAATCAAAAAAAAATTTTTGAGGTCAAATTTTTGCTTTCGAACCTTTTCCTGCCTACTTCAATTTTTTCTTTGAGAGAATTTGTTTCAAAGAAATTCTTTGCGCACGACTTTGCACGAATTTGCATTGTTCCATCGAGAAAAAAGTTCCACAGTTTGCTTGATTGTGTACAAGTGCTGGACTATTACTGGTTTTAAACCAAGACGGATTCAGTATGCAATTTTGTTAAAAGTTCGATTAGTTCGAAGCGGCGCAATAGTCTTTTTCATTTGAAAGTGGTTTTCATAAAAAAACTTCTGCCGTAGAGTCATATGTTTTAAAGAGTCTTTGAAAAAACAGTTATCAAAGGTTTTCAAACTGATCGAAGCACATATTTCATTTCACCCTACCTCGTTATGCTCAAAGTAAAGTCCAGCTTATGAAACCGAGAGACTCAGCTTAAAGAATGAAGTTCAGAAAAAACAAACATCCAAAAAAGTTTTGAATTTGTGACAAAATGTCAGGATCACATGCAATACATGCTTTAATAGTCAATAACTATTTGTTAGGCATAAAAATGGCAATTACGATTTAATTTGGTATGAAGAAGTATGAATGTTAACACGTTATTTTCCCAGTGCAGGAAAGAGACCTTCTCGATGAGATTGAAGAAATGATAAACATACCTCAATTTTATCATTCGAACCGCAAAATAATAATGATATTTTTTCGGACATACCGGAAAATTTCAATATGCCTTGTTTACTTACATTGCTTTTTCACTCGTATTCGTTATTTTATCCAGAGAAAGTAGAATGGGAGTAATTTTATGAGGTTAAATTCTTGTAGAGAAGTGGGCGAAGGTAATAATCAAGAAGGGGCATTGAATAATTGATTTCCCAAACATGTGATGTAATGCTCAATTCGGAGATATCTCCAAGCTCACCAGGGAAAGGTTACATAATTACCAATCAAAATACCACAAAGCCGAAAATAGAAAAACAGGACCGGTTGCAAGACATTACGGAAACAAGAATACCCTCGTAATCATTGGAAGTAGACTTGAGAGATCATAAAGGGAAAGTATTGAGAGAAACGAAACCGGGAGACGTAATAAAAGTAAGGTACGAGCGTTCTCGTTGTTTACAATCTTAAACTCAAACGGCTACTGTAACAATGATCGTCCTAAATTTTCTGTGTTGAACTCCATCACAAATGCCGGTAGAGTTTGAGTTGAGCAAGGGGCATAAGAGTACTTAAGAAAGATTGCGTATATTGAATACTAAAAAAGGAATGCTTATATAGAGGAGATTGGAAAAATTTATAAGTTGATATTGTAGACACCGTTTCGAAGCATGTGATTTTCAATAGAAATATAAAAATTAAGATATAGAAACAGATTGAGTGAGAGAGAGATGAGTGAAAGACTATTGAGTTCTTCAATAAACAGCGAACAGTACCATCAGGAGTTTTCTGCAGTATAGTGCTGGAGCTTTTACCGTTCTACCATATTTTTTCGCTGAACAACATAACTTCTAAAAGTTTTTGGTGTCTGATATTGATCTACGTCTTCGCCTATTTGACCGCATTCTTCTCTTTTCTCATTTTCCTGAACGGCCATCATGTAACAACTCTCCCCACTTCTCGTAAATTTCCCTTTTGCGTCTTTCTGTGCTGCTGGTATGCAAAGATTCTTTCCATTCTTGAGTTCCTAACTCGGATCCCTCTGAAGTGAATTTCATCGGAAAAAAGCACTGAGTTCTAAAATTCTCTTCTCCCATATGTCACTCTATCATCTCTCTGACTTTTATGCATTTTACGCGTGATGTTTCAAAATACTTTGCTGCATAAAACTTTAAACTTCAAACTTAAATAATTCCCGACTTTTTTCAGCTACAATTTGAAATGATTATCATCATCCTACATCATCAAAATTTCTGTTTCAACCTTTTCCATTAAGAAAAAAGCTTCGAAGTCTTCACAGGGATTTTCGTCTCGAATTGCTTTGGAAAAAACATTCCATAATAATTGATGAAAGTCGATAAAGCTATTTTAAACCCTTCTTCCAGGGTAATTCTCGACTCTACTCGTAACTCAGATGCAATCGTTCGCCTTTTCCTTTTTGTTAGCGGCTTTCGTGTTCTCCGTTCACGGAGACAGGCGATGTTTTGACGTCGCCGGTTGCGCCAACCGAGTTTGTCTCAATCAAGGTTTGAATTTCGAGTTTTAATTTTTTGAAAAAAAATGTACTCATTTTCATATCAACTTTGAAGTTTTTATTACGCGAAGTTTTTTTTTCAAAATCGCGTGGAATTAAATAATTAATCCAATCCAATTCAATTCTTCATTTCCATGTACACGAAAACAAATTTTAATTCAACATTCAATGATCACAAACTTAACATGGATAATGATTCTATCACAAAAGAATTGCATTACAGTGGCAGTGTGTCTATGAAAGTTTTATTTCTAAATTCACTTAGTCCCAGATAATGGGCTCGGGTAAAATACAACTTATCGGTAGTTTTCTGAGTTTGTTCATAAAGATTTCACTGGAATGATTACATACTATTTCGCTAAGTAAGGAGTTCCAAATAGAAATTGACATAGAAGCACACGTAGAAAACCTAGAGGAGTTTAAAGCATATGGTAAGGCGATTCTTAATGGATGGGTATTTCCAACAGCTTTAGTAAAAGGAGCTAAAGTGAACAAACGAGAAAATTCAAACTCTAAGTAATCGTGGACTCTCTTGTGTATAAAAACTAAATCGGAAAAAACCCTACGATATTCAAGAGATTCTAAATTTAGCATTTTTAAACGTTAAGAGTAAGCTAGACGGGTAAATTATTTCCTAGCAAAGATTCTTCTAGTGAAGTTTCTCTGTACTATTTCGATATCCTTAACTAAGCCAATTGCGGTAGGTGACCATACAACCGAGCTGTATTCGAGGATCGGACGAATATAAGTAACGAAAGCACGGGTTAATACATCCAGAGAATTGGTTGTGAACGTGCCCAAAAAAAGATTGGCGAAGTTTGTGTATTTCTTGCAGACCTGCTCGACTTGTTTATTGCAAGAAAGATTACTGGAAAAAACAGCTGATAATTTTGCATAGGGTATACATTTTTGAGCTGATAGTTCGAGATTGGACTGTTGACACCAGTTTAATACATTGTCTATGGCAGTTTGGAGGTGAGACGAAAAAGTTGGTACTTCACTAAATAATTTCATGTCATCGGAGTAGATAGTATAATATACATTGGAAGGAATTACATGTTTTATATCAACAAAAAACAGTATGAATAGTTTCGGTCCGATAGCTGAACCTTGTGGTACGCCGCTGATAACAGAAAATGAGCTAGAGATTTCGTTGTCAACACATTTCGTTGTCCATTCAATGAGGTTACCGCAGATTCCTAACTTTTCCAGTTTATGAAGTATGAAATGGAATTATGAAGAATTATTAAGAATCTGGAATTCAGGGGCAGAAGCGATAAGATAACTGTGAGAATTTGGAAGTGCTTCTAATAGGAGTCAATCCGGAGAGATGCGAATTCGGAAAAGAGTGTGTGAAGATGTTTTACATAACAGCCGCTTAATAGAAAGAAAAAAAGAAAATAATGAATATGATTCTTACCATGTGCGAAAAAAACTAGTCATGAGGAAATGAAATGTTTATAGGCCTACGAAGTAAAAAAAAAGTATAAGTGTTACTTTAAAATATTTCAGAACGCTTCTAAAGATTTTCCAGGTTCAGGGGTGATATGAGCTGATAATAACCTAATCATTATTTTTTAATAAAAAAGAACTTATCTTCGGCGTGATGAGATGAAACGAAAAGCAAGTGAAGAAAAAGGTCGGTTGTATAGGGGGAAAGGGAAACTTTAACTTTAGCTCGTAAATCACCTTTAGCACTCCCTGTAATAGAAGAGCCCCTTACTAAAATAATAAAACATTTCGAATGTTGGAGGCTAAAGTTAAGGGCAGAGGGGGGGGGGAGAATGTTTGAAATTAATTTTTTAAACATCCAACTTAAATACCCCAGCATACCACAATACACGGGGGTGAAAAGTACATACCCACAAATTTTTACATTTCGCTCACCCTTCCCCCCCCCCTCCCCGTCCTACAGTTATCTATGTAGTGAAAATTTTTAAGTTCTTTTCTCCAATTAGGGAACTTTACGGGGTAAGAAGTCTACAAAAGCTTACATTTTCAAAGATAGGGGTAAAACTTTAAGAGGGTAGAAGACGAAATTTCAAAAAGAGGGAGTGAAGAAATTTGTAGGTGGAAAGGGAAAGGCAAAAAGGGTGTTGTGTTTTGAATACCCGGTTTCCAATTATTATAATAGTTAAGTGTTAAAATGTTATATTTGAGGATCTATCATGGAGAAAGCGTCGAAAGAATCGACGCCCACGAAGTTCTTCGACGTGGTCGTTTCTTCGTTTGACATGGTTTGCATCAGTTCTCGTTGCAGAACAGACTGCAACCACTGCAAGCAGTGCGTCTATGCAGTGCAGCAGATCAAGGCACTGCTCACAGGAGACCGCAATGGTAAGGCGATGGACGTGATTTTAATGGAAGAAACAAAACAAAAACCGGAGAGAAAAAAGAGAGAGAGAGAATGAAACAGAGAGACGGAAGTGTGAAAGAGGTATAGAGGAAGAGTTATAAAGAGCAATAAAAAGAGAAAAGAAAGGAAAAGAGACAGCAACAGAGAGGAGATAGAGAAATCTTCATAGAAATAGAAAGAAAACAGTTGAAAATTTGAAAGAGAGGGAGAGAGAGAGAGAGAAAGAGAGAGAGAGAGAGAAAGAGAGATCAAGAATGTAGTTTTATTCGTAAGTAGTTTTATTTTTCGGCTTGATAGTCAACAAATAACGTTCTCCGTTCGTTAGATCTCATGGAAAAAGACATTATATTACAAAAAAGTTATGAAAAGTCAATACATACAATTCTGAAATAATTGAAAAGTGGCACGGATAGCGAAGCTAGTTCTCCAGGCGGGCTTAAACCGGACCATTTATTCTTTAACTGGAAGCGAGCGCGTTAACATATCCGTGCGATAGTTGCAATGACGCGTTTACTCACGCATGTTGTTCTGAGGAGATAAGTTCTATGATGAACCCTTTTACTGTCCACACGTGTTTCTCCCACGCGGAACTTTATGACCTTTACTTCAAACAGCAACGAAGGAACGAATAGAAAGTAAACTCAGAGGCAAACACCTGGTTATGACATCAATTCATTAAAACAACTGGGTTCCATTCCGTTCGATGAACTAGCTTTTTGCCGTGCGATTTTCTAAACAATATTCATCTCAACCAGGCGTCACTGCCTCTGAACTGTGTAACTTAGAATTTTAAGTTTTGAAATAGATACGCTTTTTGATAGCTCATATGTGGGTAGCTAATCAGGAAGCCGCTCATTAGGAACTTTTAGTATACAAAAACTTTATGGTGAAACCGGGATGATATCTCATAGTATTAACCTTCTTTTTTCAGCTGCTGTGATCTGTCCCAAACTGGAAAGTTGCATTGCAGGCTGTGTTAGAGAGAAAAACAAGGTTACTTTTGATTTCTTCACTTTCCATCTACCTCTTCCCCTCTGCTTCTCTCTTAATTCGATTGTATTTAAACGGAAGTTTAATCATCTCATCACAATTGTTTAGTGTTTCCGATGAGAAAGACTTGAATTTGTTTGAACGATGACTACTTCCTGATTGGCTGCTTATGTTTGTAGCAAAATCAAAGAGTGAGATTTTATCACGCCCTACCAACAACAGATTTTTTTCGTTAGCAGTGCCTAAGCGTTAAAAATGTATTAAAATATGAACAGTTCCTCTATAAAACTTTCTTGGATTTCATTCATTATAGTCTCAGCCCATCGTTGCTTTAAACGATTAACAAAGAAAAAAATAAATAAAACTTTCTTATTTTGGATCAGAATGAAATGTTGTCTCTCAGTTAGTAGCATGTGTCCACAAAAGGTGCAACGTGCACTGCTACGACGGTGATTGTCCTTCGGTCCATGTCCAAGCAAATATTCGTCAAGTTCTGCCGGCGTGCCAATCTTTTGCAGAACGCTAGCCAACTCAGCCCGTACCAGGTGAATTCAGTTACTCCTGGTCCTCTTTCCTAATTACTTCAACTATCAAATATTTATCAATTTTCGCAGGGAACCTGTGCATCGATATTCGAGCAGCTGGCAGATCAATTGGTCGCTTCATTCCATTGATTCCAATGCATGAACGGTAGTTTTCTGAATGCTTTAGGTGTTAATAGTTTTAGTCCAAGTGATTTTGTTATCGACGTTCATTGTATGTTGTTGGTTGTTTCAATCAGCATACTTTAATCACACGTGAAGAGCTCGGAACTAGTTGAGCTATAAAACAATTCTCAAGTTCAGATCAATAAAGTTCGCGATGATTAGAAACATAAAGACAGTAAAGATTATGAATCAATTGCCTCCACAGCAACTTTGAGGACGATAGGGGACGCAACGCACGCACGCAACGCCCATGTTCTGTTTGTTCTCTTTGCCGAAAGCCTTTGTGAATTGCACTACTAACTTAAAAGGGACTTTACAGTTAATAAATCGTTCTAAATTGCTTTATCGCCCAGAACATGCGCCATTTTTTATTTGATAAGAATGATTGAAAAATAACAGAAAAAACAATTTTACGTGTTATATCGTGAAGTATTTTTTAGCGCAATAGTGTAAGTTGCAGTGCCAGTGCACTAGTGTTTCGTCGAAAGATTTGATTGCTTTGACACCCTCCGTCAGACGACCACTTTCGATAGACAAGGCCAGCCCGCAAAATTTTGATTAGGATGCGCAGGCACGCACGCGAGACGCACTCGAGCACGCGAGACGCAGACGCATCCGCTCTTTCCCATCTCTCTCTAACTCGCTCTTTTCCTCTGTCTCTCTACCTCTCTCTTTCCCTCTCTCTACATCGCTCTCTGCCAATGTTACTCTTTCTCATCCACTTTTTCTTATTCTTACCCTTTCTCTCGCAAATCGCAAACAAAAAAGTGAAAAAACGGCCCTTATCGATTTTTCATTAAACATTTAAAAAGCGCCCTCGCACGCGCGTGCGCACGCGACGCGCCTTTTAGAATTATTTTCAAATCCGCCGCCTTTTTAGCCACTTCAAGGCCGGACCTTTTGAAGTAATAAAATTTGCGGTCAAACTTAATTCCTCCTTTCTCCATTGGGTGACGTGCTTTGATTCGAAAGATTTTTCTTTCATAATGATTTGCTTTTTTTAATTTGTTGACTGTATTTTCGAAATACGTCCATGCGTGCACAAATAGTTCTCCGTGCCTCTTTGAAAACAATTAGAGAAAAAGTTACCTACTTTCCGAACGGAGGGCAGGAAATAAGGGAAAGCGAGCGAGAGGAAGAAGACATAGACGAGAATGAATTTCGGCAATCTACGAGGGCACGACTGTGCTCGTTAATCATGAGTGAAAGCCTTCGCTCGAATAAAGGTTGATTTTCCAAATATTTTTTGAAATGTATCCTAACGAGTGCATGTATCATCTGAATATGTACATTGAATACGACAAAACACCGTTCCCAACATTGTTTAATGTTGAAATCACTCGTGGACTAAATAGGGAAAAATTAATTTTTTTTTAAAAATCGACTTCATGAATTCTTTATCAAGTCGAACTCGAAGTGATTTGCTAAGCCGTGAACGTTTGTATTTTTATTATAAATTCTTTTTTTGAAGTAGTATAGAAATTTAAAAAATGGAAAAAAAAATTTTTGGAAAAAAACTGAAAGCTTACGTCACTTCGTTCGGTCAAGTTATTCCCAAAAAAACTGACAAGGTTGGTAGTTTCTCCTAAAGCGTAGTTTCTCCGTAAGAGCTTACCAATTAAACTGCAGTAGCGCTTCAAAAAATTTTCTAAAGAATGTTTTGTATTTTGTAGTTGAATCAGTTTACCTATAAGCTTTTATAAGTGTATAGTAGGAAAATTGTTTTGAAAAAAAAACAATCAGAAACTGACCAATGCAAAAAAATTGGAATGCACAAAAAGGAATAAGCAAAACAACACGAAAGCAGAACGCGACAAAGTTAAAAGAAAAGTTTGAATGACAGGTTGCCTGGAAGAGTTTCTTTGAACTGCCGGCTATCCTTTCGGTCCATGTTCTTTTTATTTCCTCTTTCTTAATCCTCTCCTCCTCTCCTTCGCTCTTATCGTTTCAAGTCGGCAATTATCGCGTGGATCTCTCGACCCTTGGTCTCGGGCAGATAAAAATAGAGGAAAAAGAGTGAAATGACGGCTGGTATACTGTAGAGGAACAGGAAACAATACGAACCGATGAGACTGTAGAATGGTAGCACGGTGAATGTCGACAGTATGACCGCTACCTGAGTTGAGGAACTCCGGTTGTCATATCGATAAATTCCACGGATTTCTGGGAAAGTTTGAACAGATTCACTAGAATTTTCGAAAAGAAAGACCTAGAGAAAGGTCTAAGCAGCGATGACGAGATGCGATCAGTTCAGAGTTATTACCAAACTATTCAAACCTATAGATGCCATGGACCAAAACCAATAAAAAGGAGATTTTCACAAAGCATACCCCGCCACGACCTTAAAACATTGAAAAAAGATAAAGAATCCAAAGAAACCATAAAACAAGTTGGTAGACGATTCGAGACGTAACAAGGTTAAAATGTAGAAAAGACCAGTTTATTTTGTTCTTGAAAAAAAGCTGACCATATTAATACTGTAGCCTGCGGATTGCATCAAACTGCGGTATTTGTGTGGACTTAGTTCAGCTCCTATGAACCACGCGATGGCCCCGACGCCCATTCCAAAATAGAACCAATCATCTTAGCCTTTTTCAAATTTCTTTATAAATAAACTGTTTTGAGATACCATAATCTTTCTTTATGCAACCCAATCTGATCACATACTAATTTACTGATTCATTGTTTCGATGAGACAATTTAATGTGTTGATTTCGATGAATCAATTCAGTTATGCAACTGCTGTTAGTCTATTTGCCACACGGTCAATCTCTGTTTTAACTAAGTGAACGGTCGTGGACCGGCCACCTAGCTTGTTGTCTGACACAAGAAATTTCGTTTTTCTCAGTGTCAATAACACAGAAAAACTTGTAAGGTCACACAAGAGAGCGTGAGGTGACTATTTATATAGATTAAACATGCGGCTAAAGTTTTACCGAAAAAAAAACGTAAAATAGAAAGTTGTACGGTACTTACCCGTATGAGAAGCCGAAAAATAGGATAGAGAGAAGGCCGAGCCACTTGAACCAGTCGGCGATGCTGGTGTGCAGAAGGTCAAACAGGCAGAAAAGGGCCAATGAGAACGCGTTCAAAGTAGAGAACAAAATCAGAATTTTCCGTCGACCTTGTCTGAAAAGGTGACATTATTGCGGTAAAAAAACTCTTCATGAACATAGATCCTCTGCACAGTGGGGGAAAAAACCACCCATTCTCGAAATGGAAGAAGCTAGAATAACGAGCAGTCAGCAATTCTCAATTTCAGCTTAATATCTCATTCACCTCTCTCGGCATTTCCCATCTCAAAGTCTTTTTATTTTTCAAAAACCTTCACCCTCCTCCCTTCCGCTTTGATAGCTGTCATTCAATAATTTTTTACGAGGGCAGATGACCCACGTTTCATGATGTTAAACGTAGAATAAAACTGAGGTGTTGACGCATTTCCAGCGGAACATATATGCATAATCTCGCCCTTAACATTATTCTCGGCCGCAGTCTACTCAACTCGCATTCTCCTCTATAAAGCTTGCCCTCGCATCGGTTTTCTCCTTCGGTGAGATTTTCAACTCCTAGAGACCCGAAATGGATGTCGAACCGATCTACGAAGAAACTCCCGATCATGGTTCCCGTGAAGTACATGAACGCGATCATGACAGACGTCCATTTGGAGAACAACGAGGTGAGGTTCATGTTGATCAGAAAAAAAGTCGAGTTGTAGAACACAGCCCAGAAAGCCACCGTGTTCTAGAAAAAGTATATAAACATGTATCCAATTTTTTTAATATTAATGACTTCAATTTCAAAAATGACTTAAATACAATTGAATTTGTGCAGCCTGACGAATGTTTACTTCTTCGCCTAAAACCCTTCGGGTTTCTTGAGCTCTAGATGCTTTTGTTTCGTGATATAGGAGATGTGATTGACTGAATCTTATTAATATGATATGATGCTTTCAAGTGGTCCATCGAATGTTCACTATCGACATTTCCTTGACACACTTAATTGATCTAAAGAATGAACTTCATAGAATTTTTTTCTGTTTTACATACGCTAGTCACTCAATGTGTTATGTTCCTCACCTGCTTATTCTCTCCTACATTAATCGGTTGCTGACTCAGGCTAACCTGAATAGCTGCTACATTGAGTACTAGAGCGCGCCGGAGATGAGGAACTCTCAGAAGGTCCATAACATCTCGCCAGGATAGTGCATCTGACTCCTTCTCGATTTCCTCAAAATCAGCTCTCAAAGCGGGTCAGTTTTGTAAGGGTAACGCGCTCACTACCAAAAGATGGCTGGTTCGATTCCGTCCAATGTACTAGCTTTGTTTCGTGAGATAGTTCAATCAATTGTCATTTCGCAAAGCTATTGAGTTCTTCAGTGAACAGCGCGCAGTACCATCAAAAGTTTTCTTTTAGTATAATATTTAAGCTTTCATCGCCGGAGAGAGACTGTCAGAGAAGGAGAGAAAGAGAGTGAGACGGCCGGGTTGATCTCTAATCTAATCAGATTTGACATCAATTCTTCTGACGTTCGATAAGGCGATGATAGAAGATGCTACAGAATCCTATTACAAACCCAGCCATCCTTCTCTCACCGAGAGTCAACGTATTAAAAAAATAGACACTAGGAGTATCGAATTTTACATCACCGATTACAAGATGATAGTAAATGCGATATTGCTAGTTGAAAAGAACTTTTTTCATTCATTTGCTTTCTAATAAATTTCATACACATGAAGAGCCATTTTTTTACAATTTGAAGGAACAATATGTGCCGTGAATCAGTCGGAAGCTTTTTGAATGAGTTCGCCGATTGATCCGATACTTTTACCGTCTACTTTACGAGATAATGTTAAAATTACGAGAAACAAAAAAAACCATTGCGATCTCCCTCATCACAAGAGAAGCATCGACGTGTTTGCCTTGGAAGAATCGCAAAGATTGGCAAGCTGCTTCGCAGTTCCCGCGGTGGACGAGAAGGAACTTGGGTGTTTCCGGGACGAAAAAGATGACGAGCGCAGAGAGAGCACCTTGCATCAGACTTTAGTAACTTATGATATCTCTGCTACTTTTGGGTCTTGTGATGAAACGAACTATTTTCTTCTGAAAAATTTTTTTAACAGCTTTTGAACATAATCCAATTCTTTAACCAACGCTTGCAGTGTCCAAAATAGAAAAATGACTATCCAGCTCTGGATCACCACTCTCGCTCCCTTTCTCGGTTAGCTTCTCAGCATTGTTTGCATCAACATGTGGACTCTCCTACACGTTTGGATAACATCCTAGATCTTGTGTTTTCATCTAGAAGTAACGTTATTTCAGGTTGTTGGGTAGGTCTACCTCCTCCTTCTTGTGACCACAACACCGTACTTTACCAAAATTCATCTTGCTTTGAGAGTGTGAAAGGAAATGAAGAGTTCCTTTCTTTTAGAAAAGCAAACTTCGATTTGGCGAACAAACTCATCAGTTCAATAGATTGGCCTAGTCTCTTAGCCGTAAGCAATGATCCTAACTTAATTTACAGCATTTTTACAGATACTATTCAGGATGTCATTCAAGAATGTGTTCCAAGATCGAAAGTTTCCAACAAAGCGAAAAAACTGCCTAATTTGGTGATCCGCATTCAACGCCATGTTTTTCGTCTCTACAAAAAAAGAGCTACAATTCGACTTTCCCCTTATATCAGAATGAGTCGCGAGCTTAGGCGAGCTCACGACTCACATCGCCGCAATCTAGAGAAGTCACTTCTTCAGAGTGCAAATCTTGCTAAGTTGTATCGCTTTACGAGCTCAAACATCAAGGATGACTCGAAGATTGGACCTCTAATCCTGTCAAATGGTGATTGTATAACCGCTGACGCAGAAATAGCTAAAGCTTTTCAGCGACGTTTCAAATCACTCTATCAAAGTCTCTGCAATGACTCGAAAACGTCTCCCCCAATCGAATCATTGACGTCCTCTAAGATAGACTCCATTCAGGCTCATGCTCATGATGTTTATCATCATCATCATCTTTATCTCGTGATCATTACAGATGTTACAAACAATCACAAAGTATCCAGCAAAAGGCATTGCACTCACATTGCTTTCGTATAAAAATAAAAATATAATTGAATGAAATGAAATGAAATTCCAATTAAAGTTGTAAACAAAATCTTATCTTAAATACTGACGTGGAATTATCAACAATACACGGTTAGAGAATGATTCAGAAGAAATGCTAAGAATGCTATCATCCATATTGTTGACTATTGCATACGTACGATTAGAAAACGAATGAGCAGTAATGTTGTCACTAGCTTTAACAAGCGGAAAAAGCTTATTTGAGAGACCACGAGTATTTGATTCTTTGATAGAGAAAAAATCAGTGATCAAAACATCGGATGAGCCGATCAAAATAGAATGTAGTAATCGAAAAGTTGCTATTTGTCTTCTATCCAGTAAAGAATGCAAATCAAACATTTCACAAGCTAGTCTATAACAAGTCCATGGTATATTACAGCGGAAGAAAAGGCGTCTTAAAAACAGATATTGGACATTTTCAAGCATACGCTTTTCGTATAACAAGTGTGGATCATATACAGGGGAAGCATACTCTAAAATAGAACGTATGTAAGCTTTGTAAACATGTGTCAAAACTATGGGATTACACGATTTTATTGCTATAAAAATAAAGTTTACACGTTTAGTTGCTTTATTAACTATGTCAGTAATATGATTAGAAAAAGAATGTTTCTCTGAAATTATCACTCCAAGATCTTTAATAAACCCGGGTGTGTGCAATGGCTGCCCTAAAAAAGTATAGGAAGTGCGTGGATTCGATTTTCCGAAATGTAATACAGCGCATTTAGAAACGTTAACAGTCATTTGCCACGCAGTAAGCCAGTTTTCTATGATTCTTAAACAATCGAAAATTTTAATATAGGACGAATTATCATCAACGACTACCAAGAGTTTCAAGTCATCTGCAAAAAGAAAAGGTGTAGCAGGTAATGAGTCAGCAATGTCATTGATGAATATAAGAAAGAGAAGAGGACCAAGAACACTACCCTGGGGCACTCCCGAGATAACCGGAACAGAAGAAGAAAGTGCATCATCTACTTGTACACTTTGCACTCTATCAACAAGCCATGCATTGAGCCAATTGAGCAATTTGCCGCTTATACCATAAGATGATAGTTTTTGCAGAAGTTTTATATGGCTCACTGTATCGAAAGCTTTAGAAAAATCGAAATAAAGTACGTCACAGCAAACGTTTTGTGAGTGAAGTTTGTGCAAAAGATTCTGAAAAGAGAGGAGTTGGAGGACTGTGCTTCTATTTTCACGAAAACCATATTGATACGGCGAAAGCAGAGAATTTTCGTTCAAAAATTTAGTGATTTCATGCTTAATCATCCGCTCGAGGCATTTACCAATACTACTTGTTATTGAAATGGGTCTGTAGTTTTCTGGATTGTTTTTACTGCCTTTTTTGAATATTGGCTTGACTATTGCTTGTCTCCATGCATTGGGTAAATGTACAGATTCGAAAGAGGCGGAGAATATTAGCGAGAGAGGAAATGCGAGTGATGTGCAGCACTTTTTCAATAAGATGGAAGGAATTTTATCAAAGGATAGAGAAGTTTTAGAAGCCATGTTTTTGAGAAATTTTTCAACAATAAATGGGGAAAAATCTATGTTTTCACAAACACTGTTAGTTCTATTCACAAAGAGAGGAGTGCAATTATTATCATTCACAAAGATTGAAGAAAATTGATCGGAAAAAGTTTCAGCTTTCTCTAATGAAGAAATAGCCAAGGAATTATCGTGAAGTGTTAATGAAGGGAAAATGATTTGTTTGTTATAGACCGAGCGCATATGTTTGAAAATTCCATTTGCACCTTTCTCAAACAATTTTTTTCTTTATATAGTATCTCACGCCTGATTGCACGACGAAGTTTTTTGCATGTTTTTTTAGGAATCCGAAAGGTTTGAAATATATGCTCCAGCTTTCCATAAAATATGCTTTTTCTTCATAAATTTTTCAACTTGTGAAGAGTGAGTTTTTGTTGAAAAGTTGACTAGCGGAACGCATGAATCAATTACTGTGTGAATAGCATTGAGGAAGCGATCATACATGTTAGTTACATTGTCTCCTAAGCCGAGTGCTTTGACCCAATCTATGTTAGCTATCATAATGTTGGCAGTTACGTAATCTCCTCTCTTCCATGCACGTGCTAGAATTTTTCTGTCTCTTCCAACATTATAAGAAAGGGAAAGAGAAAGATAGACGTCAGCATGATCAGCTAGGCCTGCTTTTACTTCGCAATCAGAGACAAGAGATGAGTCACTAACAAACATGAGATCTAAGAGATTAGAGCCGCGAGTGGGACTTGAAACGCATTGAGAAAGGCCGTGAGAGATTGCAAAGTGCAAAAGGTTTCGGCATTGAATGCATGCAGTCTTGAGAGAAAGAGTGTACCAGTCGATATGCGGGCAGTTAAAGTCCCCGGATATGATACAAGGCAGAGAAGAAGAAGAAATTAATTGAGAGAGACACTGGAGCAATTCCAAGTTACTTGAACTGTGATTAGTATGATAAATTGAAACAAAGCGAATAGCAATAGGAATAGAAGTTTCAATGGCTAATATTTCTAGTTTTTCATGAAAGGGAATTCGAGAACAGGGAATTTCTGCAAACATGACATTTTTATGGAGATAAATAGCAACACCTCCGCCTTTGATGTTGCGATCATTTCTAATAATGGAATAATTATTCGAAGAAACAAACGAGTCAGGAACAATATCAGAGAGCCATGTTTCACATACTGAAGCTATAGAAACATTTTGCTTATCTAGTGAACAAAGAAAAGGGGAAATTTTGTTACGGATAGATTGAACATTTGCTTGTAATATAACAAACTTTTTCAAAGAAGGATGTGAGCTTCTTTCTGTCTGGATTTGATGCTGTCTCTCGTTCGTTCTTCTTTCTTCCAGTCTTCTCTCTCCGTCGGCAGCTGTGTCAGTCGCAAATTCCTCACAGTGAAGATCCTTTTCCCTGCTTCGTCGTTTCGTTGGATGGCTTCCGCCCATGCTTGTTTGTAGACTAGCAGATCGGCTGCATTGTAGTCTGGTCGAGCAGTGATTGCTGTGGAGTGCTCTCGACGATGAATGTGGAACTTCTTCAGGAAGTTGAGTGCACTCTCGCGGGAGTGGAATACCACTACAAGTGGTCTCGGCTCCACTTCTCCATGCCTCTCCTTGCCAATCCGAAAAGTTTTGACTGCTTGGTCACCACTACAGTTAGCAATCAAGTTCGACACAGTTTCAGCATCGTCTCCCTCGGGGACTCTTCTTAGGAAGACTCTTCTCTGGCGTTCGCTGTCATTCTCTCGCTCACGGAATGCTTCTCTGACGGCTGTTTTCACAGGAATCCATGATTGAGGGTTGGTACTTGGAATAGAACATTGCTCCGAAAGTGCATCTACTTTGACTTTCAATTCATTGACGACCGAATGAAGTTTTCCATTTTCTTCCATAAGCTGAACGATTTTTTTGTTGATTCTGAGCAGCATGGTCTGGAGATCAGCATGAACCGTTGCCAAATCCAGAGTTGTTGGTGTGGGGAACTTCTTCTTCTTTTTGTCAAGAAGTATAGTTTTGCTCCAATCCGAGCACTGATATTTTTCTGTATGACGAATATCAGTGGTATTTAGCGCTGGAGATGAAGATTTAAAAGATAGATGGCTGGGAGAGATAAGAGAGCTTTTAGAATCATCACTGCTCATGATGAAAGAAAAGGATGGGAATGTAGAAATGTTTATGCTCAACTAACTCGTCTCCCGCTCAAGCAGAACACATCGCCGGATGCAATACCCTAAATATTTCTAAAAAGAACTGCTCAAAGTATTGCCTTGCCCTTATCGATTCTTTTCAACCGTTTTCTACTTTACGGCATTTGTCCCGCTCTCTGGCTCACAGCAATCGTCAAGCCAGTCTACAAGCGGAAAGGACCAAGAACGGACTGTGGTAACTACAGGCCTATCAGCCTAACAACTTCAACTTCAAGGTTTTAGAACGCATGGTGTGTTCCAGCCTTTTAGACTTTTTGGATGAGAACAATCTGATAGATCAAAACCAATCGACCACGTCATTCTTGTGAATTAGCCCTCATTAAGTCACAGGTCGAATGGCATAGAAAGCTTGATAACAAAGATTTCATAAGTTGCGTACTAATAGATTTCAGTCGAGCCTTTGATGCCATCCCTTTGGAACATCTTATGAGAAAAATTGCTTCCTATGGTATTTCAGGTTCACTACTGAGATTCATTGAAAGTTTCCTCTACAACCGAGAGCAAAAGATTCTAATTGGAGATGAATACTCCTCTCCGTATGCAACTCCTTCTGGCGTACCACAGGGAAGTGGCTTGGGACCGCTGCTATTTTTGTTGTACATAAATGACCTTCCAAAGTTAGTGCCTCAAGATTGTGCAGTAACTATGTACGCAGATGACGTTAAAATCTCAACTGTTAATAATCCAGGGCTCCTACAATTAGCCATAGACAAAGTCTCCAATTGGTCCAAACAATGGGGAATATCGATCTCAAGCACTAAAAATGTTATTATACAGTTAGGAAATTATCATCTTTCTCATTCTTTCTACTTGGACGGTAAGTTATTACCTCGCTCAAATATGGTGAGAGATCTGGGGGTCGAGTACTCGGATAGTTTGAGTTTTTCGCAGCATATTGAAAACATTAACAATAAAGCAACTGCTAGGTGCCGTTTTTACTTAGAACCTTCAAATCGAAGAACTGGTCTCTATACAAAAAGCTTTTCATCACATATGTGCGCCCTATGTTAGAATACTGCTCTACAATATGGACACCTAGTCAGAAAAACCAAATAAGTCTTTTAGAGAAGGTTCGACGTCGTTACTCCAAAATTGTTTGTAGGAGATCAGGGCTTTCAGAAATGTCTTATCCTGAAAGGCTTCGAATACTCCAACTAGAGTCTTTGGAGGAACGGAGAAACCATGCGGACTTGATGATGACTTTTGAAATCATCACTGGCAGAACCTCAATACCCGCTGAAAGTCTATTCCTGTTTCCTAACCATGACTACAATCTACGAGGTCACAGATACCACCTTCTCATGCCTAAGCTGAAGTCTTCTAAGCACTCTAACATTCTGCCTGTGAGGGAAGTAGACAGATGGAATTCTCTACCAGACTCTATTTTCTCAGCTCAATCCATCAAAGCGTTTAGAACTCTGGTAGTAGCCTATGATTAATTTTTCATAGGTAACACATAGTATTTTAATAGTTTTTTTTCGTGTGTTTCTAAATGTGTTGTCCTAGTATCCTCTTTCTTTCTCACTTTAGTTAGTAAAGTGTCACGCATATGTTAATTAAATTGTAACAGTTCATTATTTGCTTCCTTGCCGGTCATTCATACACATCGCGATAAATATTATTATATGTTGGAACGTCAAATGTAGGTTACCTTTGTGTTTTTTTCTTTTTCTCTTGTGAATGTTACATGGATAAACAAATTGAAAATGAAATTGAAACTGAATTCGGTGAATTATACTTCAACCAAAGCTTGCAGTGTAAGCAAAAAAAATGTTAAGTGCCCTAGTTGAATTCAATTGGAGCAACAAAACTATGAGTTATTTATGCCACGAGTGGCTTTTTTGAAGTCCCATCAATAAATTTTGTTTATATGGAATTTAGGATCAAAAACTAATTCGAGAAGATAACTGTGAGCGTGTCCTTTTAGCTTAAAATTACCATAGAAAATTACCAAAACTTTTTCTTAAAACTCGAGATGAATGCCAAAAAAGTCGTTCTGACGGCTCTGTAACCTTCTATTACTTATCTAGTTTTTGCGTTCTAAACACGCGAACATCTATAAGCAGATAGTAATCAAGTAACAATTACAGGTTCATGGTTTTCAATGACTGACAAAAAGGTATGTTGACCGCTAGCAGAGCGGGGAGGTTCTGACCGAGCAGCTGATCAGTTCCCAGAATCATGCCCACGATGTTCATGGCAGCAAAAATAACCTCCGAGAGGTAGGAAATGGCGCCGCGTTGTGCCGTGGGCGAGCATTCCTGTTTTGTATTATGTACATACATACAATTATAGTTAAGGACCGAAATCAGTCTTTAGTGCTTACTCGGTTGCTCTGTTCTCTTTGTTTTTAGAGCATACTGGATAAAAGTCTGGATACCAGGAAAAGTTTTCGCGAAGTTTATTGATTAATATAGAACTCGGAAAAAAAGGAGTTGAAGTAACCGAAAGAAAAACTGGTCTTTTGATGAGAAGTTAACCTAAAATTTTTAATTCATTTGTTGACGCTGATGAAAGTGTATTTAAAGTAAAGAACCTGGAGATAGAGTATGTTTGCCTGGAAGGACACGGCAGTGAACAAGGCAGCAATGCCTCTGCCAACCATGAGCAGCCAAGGCTGCCATTTCCAAACTCCCACAAACTGTAGAGCAGATGCAATCAGAATCATGCAGTTTGATATGATGAGACCCCCTCAATGAATATGATGAGATCCCATAATGGACATTATCAGACCCCCATCAATCGCAAATTTAACTTCTTTTTTATCTTTATTTGCGTTCTCAGTTATGTAGTCGATGAGGTTGCTAGAGCGGAACAAACAACCACTAACATTTTCTGCCCAACCGATCGTTTAACAATGGGGAAAACCAGATGCCTGCGAAGAAACCGACGAACCTGAAGACATTGTTCGTCGTAAGTTGCATAAAACTTCACATATCCACATATTTCCACGCAAAACTCAATAAAGCTGAAACAAGACCTCCAAGCCTTCAAAAAGCATCTTTGCACGACCGAAATAAGTGAATTTGTTAATGTGGAGTTAAAGCGCTCGTTCTCTAATTGTAAATCTAACCATATATTTTGTATAATGTCCCAAAAGAGCGCGTATCTGTGGTCAGTCATTTCTTCACCCGCACGAGAGAATGATTCGTTCAGGTACTCCTATAAAAAAAAGTTTCCATTCCCAATGAATTACCATTCGGTAGCAGTGAGCTCCATGAACCATGACTTATCATGTTGACGGTTACTCTCTTACTAGCTTCATGACTTGTATACTTAGTAACTTTTGACTACTCCTGTGATGATTGACTTGAACGATAACTAAATGTGTAATTCTGTGAGTTTTATTTACTAGTTACGTCTTGACTTTTCTCTTGTAAATCATTGTTTAATTTAAACTCACCTTTCCTCCCCAACATACATAGAGGTCACTCAAATATTTTTAAGGTCACTCAATTGGGACAATAAAATTGTTCGATGACTTAACAGCTTATTCCATCACCATATAGCTTGATCGGTGACATTTCAATGCGTACTCGTAGATATATAGAGTGGAAACCTTAAAAGAGTCGACGGGAGTGTTGAGGAATGTCGTCGAGAAAGCGTATTGCCAGTTGGCGGAAAACGCAATGACGGAGCAAACCGTGAACGGCCGAAGGCTTGAGGGGGTCTTCGCATCCAATCCCATTATGCTGAACGCTTTCGTTTATAACATTTTTTTCAATCCAAAAAAAACATTTTTTTAGATCAAAGTATTCAATTCGCTTTCAAAAAAGTCAATTTTTGTTGTAGAATTTCTTTTCAATAAAATACGACCGAGGCTATATTTTCTGATACATGAATAGTTTACTCATAATTTTATTTTTTACTCAGATGAAAACATTATAAAATGATTTTTTTGTGGGAATCGTTCAATTTTCTCGCTGAAATAGCGTTAGAAGGCTGTTCCACTGAATTCCTTTTCAGAGAAAAGTCTCGTTGCCTTCAATTACGTGAATAAAATGCATCTTACTGATTGATGAGAGATATATTCCATTTATTTCTGAAGTCATAAACCAACAATAAAGAGTAAACAGTTTCGAAAAAATCAATATGTTGACACTAATCTAATTTTCTCTTTTCTGAAAATTTTTCAATGTAGTACAAATTTGTGAGGTCTTTTGAACTTCATTCATGTTCCAGTAAGACCTGTTTTTCCTTGAGTCGCTTAAATTAGTTATCAGCTTTTATGTGAATGCTTACCCTATTCTGATCTTGCAGTGAAATTTAGGTTTAAGACAACGGTTGATTGTCATTAGTTCAGAAATTGAAATTGAATAAAAATGTTTGAAAAAGCAGAAAAAATGTTTGAAAAAGCAGAAAAAAGCCGAAGCACATGGATCGCTTATGAAACCTCAAGTCCAATTTTAGAACTTGTCTACGAGAAGGAAAAAACACATTCACATTTTTATGAAATTTGAAACAAATTTCGAAAACCTATAACTCGAAAAAGTAATGGTAAATAATTGTAAGTGTAGTGACTGGTTGGCAAATAATGATGATAGAGTCTATTGGACAGGATTATTGACGAAGAGAAAAAGATTGTAGTAAACTCAACTAGAAAAAGCGGTAATGGTACGCTCTTCCTATGTACACAGATCAGTTAATGTTGCGTCACGAATTTCTGGGGAAACTAAGCGATTAACACAAAACAAATATGATCTATGGGCTCGGGGTTTTTTAGAACATGTTTTGATTCATTTTTCATCCAATCATTCATTCATTTGTACCTTCATCCTTGAATATCTTTTTTTAGAAAATCATTATTTGATAACAAAATACATTGCGGTTGCCCATGTACTATCTTCTACAGATTATATACGTTTTTGAACGAACGTTTGGTTGAACCAGGGGTAGTAAATACAAAGTGATCATTGAAAGTTATGAATAAAGAAAGAACACCTCTCCTGATCTTATTCCAAACATTTTTATCAAAAAAAATGTAAATTTGCTCTTTTAGCTCCTCTCAGAATTATTTTCAATAGCTGTATTACAACCGGACAAATACCTGATTCATGGAAGTTCGCAATCGTCAAACCCATTCCTAAAGTAAGAGGGTCGTCGATTCTTTCCAACTATAGACCCATATCTCTAACTTGCTCCTTGTCCAAAGTTTTCGAAAAAATTCTAGCAAATTTCTTATACATGTGTATTGAGAAGAATGATCTACTGTCCCAATTCCAATGCGAGTTTCGATCTAAACGTTCAACCATAACCTCACTCGCTGAATCACATTCTTTCATGATAAACCATCTACATAATTCAACGATCTCCCGTCAACGTTATATTTCTCGACATTTCCAAGGATTTCGATTGCGTTGATCATAGATTTTTGACATATAAGCTTAAATTTGTATGTATCAGCGAGTCCATTGTTAAGTTGATTACTGGCTTTTTAGACAATCGTAAACAATCTGTCTCTCTAAATGTCGTTTATTCTCACCCCGCAGTAGTATCCAGTGGAGTTCCTCAAGGCTCTTCTATTGGCCCTTTATTGTTTCTGCTGTTCATAGACGATATTACAAAAGTTAGTCCTACGACGATTCGATATATCATTTTCGATCTTAAGTTGTTTGCCGAAGTTCCATCACGTCACAGTGACTTGCAGTTAGCCATAAACAACATTTGCGACTGGTGTATACAATGGAATCCAAGCTCTTCGACACAATGAAGGTTTCTTTGAAAGAAATTGTTTTGGTCGAGAAGATCCAAAAGCTCCGACTTGCTATAAATGTGAAAGTAAAGTATCAAAATAATGTAAGGCCCAGAATTATTGAAATACTTGTGAGAGAGTAAATAAAGCAATAACAGAAGACGAGACTTCTGCGGATGAAATGAGGTCAAGACTGTGAAAATGTAGGTGACCGGAGAATAAGAACTTCGAAAAAGGTACAGGAACAATGTTTCCTGTCCCAGTTTTAGTTGGCGAGAAAGAAGTTGACTATTCTGCTCTCTCTTTTTAGTTGTCGGGGCTGAAGTAGATAAACATCTCCACGAGGTCGCTCTCAGAAGGGACGAGCAGCAAGAGGACATCGGCCAATATTGCCAACAGGTTTTGTTATACATTCAGTCATTGTTATTGTTATAGTTGCTGCTTGCCCGTTGTATTCCAATCAATCATTTATTCCAATTCACATGATAGAATAGCACATACATACATGCATTGATGAACTTGGATCACTGTCGCGGATGTGAGTTCAGCTATATTCGAAAAACATTTCAAAACGAATTATAGAAAGAAAAATTATAGAAAAAAATTATGGAGACAAAACAACAAAAAAACATCTAAAATAAAGGGACAGAATAGAAAAAATAATAAATAGAACATTGAGATAAGCGCAGTGAATAAGAAAATTCGGAATTCCGTCGATCATTTTTATCTCATGCGCTCCTATGAAGTGATGAAAACAGAAGAGGGATTTATTTATAGAGAAATAAGAAGCAGAAGTTTTTAATGTTCAAGAAAAAGGTACAGACGCACGCTGTAAGCGGAAAATTTTTATCATAAAGGTTTTTTTGTTTCACATAAGGTTCCCCCTAATGATTTTTAATAATAGAGGCCCGCCGACAGAAGGTCTGACATGAATATTATTTAACCCCTGATAAGAAGGCGAGACAAGCATGAGAAAGAAGGAGATGTTAAGATCATTTGATAACTACTGTTGACGTATCGTAATTCACTTCAGATGGAGGATATTCTAGCAAACATCAGAAGATGCCAGAAGTCCGCTGTGGATTCTGAGAAGAAAGCGAGAGAGTCGCTCAAGGATAAGCTGCACGACCTTGATGAAGAAGCGGCTACGATTCAACAAGACGGAAAAGAAAAGGTGAGACATCGGGGCAAAACGAGAAAAGAAATTACTGCGATTATTAGGTAAAGTTCTTAGGTAAGAGGAAGAATGGAGGGCAGAGACTAGTGAACAATAGGATTGAAGAGAGAGAGAGAAAAAGAGTTTTTAAAAAGTTAAAAACGTGAGGTTCACTTTACAGGATAGATATACAAAATCCAATGACGTTGATGTTTTCGTTGTCCTTGTACGATTCCGACCATAGATTTCCAACACTGTTGAGAAATTTGAAAGGCGAGTGTTGGGGGGGCTTAGGCAAAAGTTTACGCTAACGAGGCCGTACGGCTTAGGCTAACGAGAGTTTCAAAAAATATACATAATAGTGAGTCAAACACTCTTTCTCTTTTTCTCGCGCAGTGGCGTGGATTAGTAATGAACGGGCGTGAAGGGCGTGGTTTAGTAGCGGCCCTTTTTCTTCAAATTTTTCACGATTTCAAATAACCTTTGTTGGACTATGATTCCTGCTCTCCCACTACTGTACTGTTGTATGGGTCTTAAATGTGCATTATATTGTGTGCGTGTGTAGCTCAGTGGGTAAGAGCATCGCCCGGAACGCGAAAGACGCGGGTTCGGTTACCGTCACACCACACGTTTTTTTGCACGAGTTTCTGCAAAAAAAATCGGCTCCTCTGCTCGGTAAAAAAATCCGTTGCTTGAGATCAACAAGGAGTAGGGAATACTCTTATTTACAAGGTATAGTATTCGCCTTTCTCTTGCATGTAGTGCACAGCCACATCCTTGGTCCTGGGTTACTCTCGATATCTCCGGCCAATAGGAGAAGTAGTTGGGACAGTCCAGCCGGATCGGACTGTCCCTCAGGCGAAAAAAAGAATGAAGACGGAGGTGTAGTGAAGAAATGAGAGACAAACTCTCTCCTCTGACCCCACGTCCAACAGCAGGAACCTCAAGATTTTGCAATACAACTGCAATGGCTTCTCTGGCAAAACGACGGAACTCCATGAACTCGTCACTCGTCTGAAAGTCGATCTTTTTCTCATCCAAGAAACTAAGCTAACGAACCGTTCCAAATGTCCACAAATTCCTGGATACACTATCGTAAGAAAAGATCGTGAGAAGAACTCCGGAGGCGGTCTTATTACCGGAATCAGCGAATCGCTGTCCTACACTGTAATGCCCTCTCCGACCGACACACATTTGGAATCTCTCACGGTCCGCATATTCGATGCCGATGGGAAGTCGCTCGATGTTACCAACATATACATACCACCGACGAGCTCTTGCACCACTGGTTACACGCCCGACCTCACTCCGTTCTTACACAATCGCGAGAAATCCATCATACTCGGTGATCTTAACGCTCATGATGCCGCATGGTTCTCCAAATCTTCAGACAGCAGAGGCTCTCACATCGCAGAAACGATCGATGCTTCAGAACACGCCGCAGTAAACCGTGACACGCCTACCAGAGTACCAGTCAACGGAAGACCATCTTCTCCAGACATCTCCATTTGTTCGCTGGACTTACTTTCTCAAGTCTCATGGAAAACAATACCATCTGGAAGCTCCGACCATCTACCCATCGTAATCGTCCTTGAGGGTTCCAACTACATCCGCACGCACAGGAAAGTCTCCTTCACCAACTTCGGAAAAGCGAACTGGAAAATCTTTGAACAGCTCGTCGAAGAAAAGTTATCCACGACACCTCTTCCCGACCTCCCCGCCGCCCAAGCTGAGCCCTTCTTCCGGAAGATCCTGTTATCTGCAGCCGCCAGCTCAATCCCACGCGGTCGCATCAAGAAGAGAAACGTTGCCTTAACACCAGAAATCCGAGATTGGATGACCAAACGAGACGCTTTACGAGAATCAGACCCATCAAGCCAAGACATCAGCACCCTCAACATGAACATCAGACGAGCCACGGACAGAAACAAAAGGGACATCTGGAGAAACTTCATGGAGACCTTTGATCCCAAACTAGACGGCAAGAAACTGTGGAAAACGATCAAGATGTTGAATGATAAAGGACGTCCCCCACCAAACTGCGCCATCGACTTCGGGAAAGGACCCCTCACATCCTCCTTCGAAATCGCGAACCAGTTCAACAAACGCTTCACACGCCCAGTCGACTACAAAACAAAAAAGGAAAATCGGAAAACCATGAAGAAAGTTCACAACATACACGCTAAAGATTTTGTCGAGTACTCAGAGGCCGCAGTGAAATCAGCTATTAAGAAGACAAAGAAATCAACAGCCCTCGGACCGGACGGACTCGCTCCAATACTCTTCCATTATCTCGGGAACAGAGGTATAGCCGCCCTCACAAAGCTCATCAACGACTCCCTCAGCTCTGGCAGAATTCCCATGATTTGGAAATCTTCAGTCACTCTCCCACTCCTGAAAGCAGGGAAAGAGGCAACGGATGGACCAGGATACCGACCGATCTCCTTACTCTCACCGATGGCGAAAATCATAGAACGACTTCTGTTGGAAGAACTCAAGCCGTACGTAAGAGTAGCTGAGCACCAGCATGGATTCACCACAGGAAGATCCACCACCTCTGCCCTCCTCACTCTTTCAAAAGACGTAGCTGCAGGCTTTAACGCGAAGAGACCAGCTAAACGTACAGTGATGTTGGCAATCGACATGTCAAAGGCCTTCGACAGCATAGACATAGCGGTACTCATAGACCTCGTCCTACAAACCGACGCCCCAAACTTCGCAAAGAAATGGCTAGCATCGTACCTCAGAGGACGAACGAGCCGTACATCCTTTCGCGACGTCCTCTCAAGCTCATCCCTGATCAGAAGCGGAGTCCCTCAAGGCAGCGCACTCTCACCGCTTCTTTTCAATTTATATCTAAGCGATCTTCCGAACAACGATCCAAACATCAAAATCGTCTCTTATGCTGATGATATAACGCTATGGGCGTCAGATCCGAGCATTTCCACTGCCTCGCTACACATACGATCCGGTCTCCCACACATCGAAAAGTTCATCCACGATCGTGGACTATCTATTTCTCCTGCCAAAAGCCAGCTTCTACTCTTCACACCTTACAGCAAAGAGTACAAGACTATCCTAGATGTCTCGATCGGAGGTCAGAGCGTACCCACCGTGAATACCGCCAAAATCCTTGGAGTTACATATGATTCTATGTTCACATTCAGTCATCATGCGAAAGACATAGCAGGCCGAATGTCGCAACGTAACAATGTACTGAAGGCGCTAGCCGGCAGTACATGGGGCAACCAAAAGGAGACACTCCGTCTCACGTACAAAGCCATTTGCCAATCCATATACAGCTACGCAGCTCCAGCCTGGGCCAGCTTTCTCTCCTCCTCAGCACATACCAAAATTCAAAGAGGACAGAACAATGGCCTGCGTATCGTAACAGGAAACCATCAAATGGCCAGCGTCGACCACATACATGCTGAAGCTAAAGTTATGAGATCGAAATCGCACCTTCACATGCTATCAGCCCAATACTTGGCAAGGACCTTGAGCCAAACTCACTTCCATCACGGATTATTTCTCCAAGGACCCCCACCACGTAACATGAAAGCTGATCTTTACATCGCATGCAGAAGCACTGTTGAAAGAGCCCTGTCGGAAACAGCAGAGAAGAACAACGGGAAAAACGTCGCCAACCGAGTCCACACAAACATGGTCTCAGAAGAAAAGGAAACCATCCAAGGTCCAGTCATACTGGGCGGCCGACCACCACCGGACATAAATGAAGAAGAAGTGGACCTCTCGAGAAACGCCCGCTGCACGCTGAGCCAACTTCGCTCAGGCTACAGCAGGTACACCAACCACTACTTACACCGGATTGATGACTCGATACCTGACTACTGCCCAGACTGTCTCAATGGACCTCACGACGTGGCCCATCTCTTCAAATGCGCTAGACGTCCAACAAGACTCACGTTGGAAGATCTCTGGATGAAACCAAAAGAAGTAGCCTCATTTCTGAGACTATTGTGAAGGAAAGAAGAAGAGATGTATTTAAAAAATAAAAAAAAGAGAGGAGAGAGAGAGGGAGAGAGCGGCCCTCCATAGCCAACTCTCTTCGACGCGAGACGTTTGCCGGCAACAACAACAACATTTACAAGGTATACTTTCTGGCTTTTACGTTTTTTGTAGCTTTCTCTTCGCTTCCAACCTCGAAGTAAAATAGTTTGAAGCGAAAGGGTTTGTGATGTACGATCAGGAACAAAGGCATGGCGAGTGCGCACTAGTACTAAACCAAATTCAATTTTTCTCTCGATGCTTTAGGAGGTATGATAATAAATCTAAATTATTAGTGTTTTGAAGATGGAAGATCTGACAGTGGCACAAACAAGGATGACCGAAGACTCTATGAAAGACAACATTCGAGAGATGTCGGTTGTATTCGAAAGAAAACTTTTACAATGATCCACTTTTTCATTAACTTTATAGATATATTTAAACTTTATGAAATCTAATCAACTGCAAGTACCGTCAAGTGAGGTAAATAATGAAGTTTTGAACCATTCAGGACCGATCAAAACAAAGAGATTTAAAAGTGTTGATAGGGCTTGCACCACTTTTGCTGGCTGTGTAGTGAGACTAGGAGTGAGACAGGTATCAGCTATTGGTTTTGTTAAATATGTTCGGTCTTTCATATCTTGGAAGCGTGTAGTCTGTCAAGAGGAGAAACTGCACAGAACGTTTTGTAGATCATAAGCAAGCGTCGAGCCTAAGCTTGACTCAGGTGTGATACTTTTTTTTAATTTTGAAAAGAAAAAAATTCTAGTGTTTCAAATGATTTTTTATGGCTATTGTAAAAAAATTTAGCGAAGCAATGAGGCCAATTTTATCGGGACTGTCGGCAGAGACTGCTGTGAGGACTGAAGAACTGCGAGAAGAGCTGCGCCTGGCTGCCGATCGAGTCAGCGCGGAGGCTGCTTCCGTCCAAAAAAAGGTTGGCTTTCCACCTATCTATTTGTAGTGCTCTCTTTATCTCTCACTCTCCCCGTTTCTCATTTTGCTCTCTTTATCTCGATCTTTTTGTTGTTGTTTTTTCTACTTTTATTCCTCTCTTACTATATTTTATACTGTATATCTATCTCTAACCATTTTCTTAAATGAATTTGTAATTTTTATCGATTTCAGTTAAACCATGAACCGTTTTTTTACCTATTTCAGGTTGTAAACACTCGCAGCGAAGTTTGTGAGCGAATGGAGAGAGTGTCGACTGTAATTGATGATAAAACGGGGGAAATAGGCAAGGAGGCCGCTATGCAGGTGGGAGTCTGGTCTCTCAGCTTATCTCTATTTTTAATTTCTGTCTTTCACGTAATGAGTTTTTGATAACTTTTTGAATCTTTTTTTCAATAATGAAAGGCATAACACAGTGTCACTATTCGAAAATCATTGAGAGACAAGACGTTTCCACCGTAAGGTACGTAGATGGGATTGAAGAAGTAAAGTTCGAGTTTTTGCTCCAGAAACAGTTTATGAATGTTATGATGAGCGCGTTTTCACGAGTTCTTTGGATTCCAAGTTGAAGACGTGGATATGATTTGGAAGAAGCGGTTCTAAAGCGACCAAATCTTGCTAGAAGTCGGGTACTATGTTGTCGTACAGAAGTAATGAGTCGAGTAGATGGGCAAAAAAAGTTGAAATCATCTAACTCTAATGCTAAGTTCATCTTATCGTACTCAAAAAAGTCAGATGAAACGTTAACTGGTTCTATCTTAATCGGAAAATTCGGTGAAAATTGTTTTCGATCCAAAAGTCAAAAACTTCTCGGATCAAAAACTTCTCGGATATCTTTCTAAATTAATTTTTTGCACAAAAACATATGAAAAATTAAATAAAAAATTTATAATTCAAAAAAATCTCAAAAAATCATGTTTTTGTACGAAAACGCTAACACAAATTGTAAGTACAGTCATGTTTTGTTGATTTTTTTCAAACAGGAAGAAAAAGAAAAGAAAGTGTGGAAAACGCTCGGGAAAACTGTTTTTCTTGACTGTTATCCTGAGGTGACCCAGGATAACAAATTCGTTCTAAAAATCGGTCAGAAAAACCAAAGTTTAAAAAACTAAAGTTTCTTGGAACGGGAACACCAAAAATTTTGTCGGGATAACACTGTAGTTCGTAAAAAAGATCTTCTTGGGACCAGCGACAGATTCGTAGTGGAACATATGTTGTAGAGAGAAGTGGCCATGCTCTTCTGCGAGTCCGAACTCAGAGGGCTGCGTAAGCTGGACGGAAGTGTGAAAGAAGCAGCAGAAGAAATATCAGCTGTTCCAATTACTGGTTAGATTGAAGGGGTTCAACTGGCTACAATCATGGTTTCAAACTGTTTAGAGATCTGGCGCGAAGCTTTCGAACTTGTCAAATCGAGATCAAACTGGTTAAATCTGGGTTTTGCGGGTTAGAGGTCGAACTTCTTAGAGTTGTAAACAAAACTGGTAAGAAATCTTCTTTTCTCAATATTCTTGACTATTGAAAATGATGGAAAACTTGAGAGCTCAGTTTGCATCCAGGCTGTACACCGGAGAAGAAAAGCCGGAACGTTCCCAGAGTGGAGGCTCCGCCGCCTTTAGACGCACTCTTTCAAATGGCGGCAGGAGAGAATGCGGACACCACTAACCAAGTTAGACTTTTTTTTCTTTCAAAGTTTAATTTTTAAACTCTCGTAGCTAATAATTTGAAGAAAAAAAAGAATTAATTTGAAGTCCTGGAAAAAAATTGGAGTTGCTGAGATTGACTTCAAAACTCCAATCTTAGAATTTTCGATGCTAAAGACACTTAAAAAATTTGTTGTCATATAATGCTCAGTAATACTGTTTTGAGGTAGTGACGCTTGTTTAAGAGAAGGAATGAATAAACTCACGCTCGGGCAAAAGAAAATCCACGGGGCGGGATCGAACCCGAATGGTTGAACAGTGTATGTATGTTGTGCTCAAGAGACGCGCGTCCGTCTATCGGGTCCGTGACTCCATTCTGCTGCCTCCCGACGTTTCGCATCTGCCGTTGTCTCCGAGTGCTCTTGCCAGGAAACTCAACGAGGACATCATCGAAGAGGTGAGGGGCACGAGGGGCAGGTTGAATTTGCAGACGATATTGTCCTTAGTCTAGATCTCAGCGTTGTTTCGCGCCGACGGAGCGCGAAGTAGAGTCTACCACAGGTATTCTACATTTTTAAAAAAAATTGAATGAAAAAGGCGGGAATAAGCGCGAGGAAGAAGAAGAAGAAGATTGTCCTTAGTCTAGATCAGGTCCGGGCGTGGCATAGTGGTTAGTGTGATAGACCATTGTGCGAAGAGTCCCGAGTTCGACTCCCACCCCGGACAGATCCACCCAAACCAAGGGGGTTAAGAAATGTTGGTAGTGCTCATGCACGAATCTGACTCTCCCCACTGCTGCTAATCACACTAGCAGTGATCTAGCAGGCAGCCACTGGTTCTACCAGGATAGGTCTGTCCTGCATCTCAGGGGAGCGCGTACCCTGCCGCGAGGCGGGAACAAGCGCGAGGAAGAAGAAGAAGAAGATTGTCCTTAGTCTAGATCTCAGCGTTGTTTCGCGCCGACGGAGCGCGAAGTAGAGTCTACCACAGGTATTCTACATTCTTTAAAAAATTGAATGAAAAACTACCGCTTTGGTTGCGCGGGCGCTAGATATAATGAGAAACGAGCGAGTCTTCACAGTCTTGATTTCTCATTTTGCCCAATTTCTCTCGCTTGTACGTCCCTCAATTGTTGATTACTTCTCGTTGTTTTATACCGTTTCTTTCTCTTCAAAAAGTGGATTTTTTTCAAGTTCATAACAAGTAGGTGAAATTTCGCACCCGAAATTACGCAGTCGGCAGATTGGCATTTTTTGTGGGAATCTCTACTAGGCTTAGTTTGAAATGTCATGGAACCGAGGTTCGCGTTCTACCTAGTCTAGTAGCGAGTCCCTAGTATCCGGAGTCTCATTGATTGGTGAAGTCTGATTAGAGACTCTTTTAGCTCTTCTGTGAAGTCTTAACACGAGGAATTTCTTTATTCGTTAAAGAGGTGAATAAAACTTCAAGCGTCAGCGTCAACAAATGAATTAAAAATTTTAGGTTAACTTCTCATCAAAAGACCAGTTTTTCTTTCGGTTACTTCAACTCCTTTTTTTCCGAGTTCTATATTAATCAATAAACTTCGCGAAAACTTTTCCTGGTATCCAGACTTTTTTTTTTATTATCAGGAAGTCAAGCCAGAAAAGTCATCGAATAGAAGAAGGGCTGGGATGCTCAATCCGAGACATTGAGTGATTGGAGCAACCATGGGTCTTGGATAGGAAGCGGATTCACTCCGATGTCACGCCCCATTTCCTATTCTTGATTCGCTCATTCTCTCTCAATTTTTTTCTCTCTCGTGACCTCTAATTATTTTAAACCGTTTTGGTGGTTTGTTTACTAGCTCAGGGCATAAAAAACTTGATTGAAGTTGTATAACTGATTACTTGGACTGCTAGGATAAAGTGTTTGTTTATGACCCTAACAATGCGTATTAGAAAACTCTTCCGCCTTAAGATAATAGATTTTCACTTCTATGTATTGATAGTTTTCTGCATTGTTAGACACCCTTGTTTTAATATATAAACGAACTCGTGTCAATTTGAAACAACTCCATGTTCAATTTTAAGTCCAGTACTCGAACAATGCTTTGCTAACCCTTTCACTTAAAAAATGAGAATGAAGTTAAAATATCGGCGAATCAGACAGAGAAAGAATAGGGAAAATAAGTGAATTCGCTTTAAAAGGTTCAATGCGGAAGTCTGTTTTCCTTCTGAGATCATGCTGACTTCTGGTCTTTTGAAGCGGAGCTTCTTCGTAAGTTCCTAGTTAAGCGAAAATAAAAGATGAATAAAGTCTTTTTTTAAATCTTGAATGACTCTTTCGCTTTGGCCGAAAGACTTCCTCTTGGAAACCACGTACAAACATCACTGATTGATGAAACTGGGCTAAATTACTGGGAGGAAATTATTTGATAGAAATCGTTGACAATTTGATAGAAAAAACTATTTAAGAAACTAAAACATGATGAATTTCATGGCAAGTCCTTAAAATTCTCCAACTCTTTTACCTTTATGTTTATCAGTAATATGCGTTTTCCGAAACTTTTCAAAAAATATCAATCAACAATATACTTTTGGCATTTATGTGCAACTTTTTTCGACCCATGTATTCTGATTATTCGAACATGTACTAACTAAAAATTGTCAGCTCACTCTACTCGGAAATAAAAAAAGAAGTTGAGTCTGAGAAATTGAAAAGTTATGCGACTTGAATTTGTGAATGAGCAGCTTTTTCTTACAAAAGTTGTATTTATTTTTGAATGAGTGATCTAATTGATGAAACCAATAAAGAAAAATACTCTCATTTTCTATCTGCTGTAGACAGATGATTGAAGTATTACAAGGAGAAAAGCTTCTAGCTTTATTTTCCTGTGATATTTCAATAAACTGTCTTCTTAACCGGGCGTAACTGCCTTCAAACTGTGTAACTCAACGTTTGAAATTTTATTCCCAATTGACATTGAAGGGTTACAGTATATCCAATTGACATTGAAGGGTTACAGTATATCCAATTGACATTGAAGGGTTACAGTATATCCAATTGACATTGAAGGGTTACAGTATATCCGCATTAAATGCTTATATCTGTGTGTTAAATATTCATTTATCTATATATAATATAGTCCCCATGGGAAACTTCGTTCTGACTTCTGCTCAAGTTAGTTGATCAAAAGGGCACAGCTAAAAACGACTATAGAATTCATTGGGAATAATGCCGTAGTTACATATGTTAGTCGAAAGCACATGTTCCTTGTTCTCGGATAGGTTTATGTAGTAATTGAATACTGTATGTAGTAGTACTGTAGCACTTGATCAAACGTCACCTGCATGAAAAAAATTCAAAGCGACTGCTCATTTTAGTGAAGGGCCTAGCGTGATGAAAAGCGAGCGAGTCTGTACAGTTTCGCCCTCTTATACGTAATGCCAAGTCTCTCCCTCTGTCTTCTCTTCCCTCCATCTTTCGTTTTCTGTTCGTTTTCCTACGCCCACTCAATTTGACGATCGTTTTCAATTTTTTATTACTTGTACAGGTAAAATATGGTCATAGGTACCTCAGTTAAACAAACAAGAAGAAAGCTCAGAAACAGAGTAACAAGATAGAGTTCTTAAACATTGATCCCTCTTATTGTTGAAAACTCCGAATATTTTTATGTCACGTTTTTCTTAAATCCTCAATAATCGAGTGGATTTCTCTTCCTTTGGTCTCAGGCAGATAACGATAGAGGAAAGTGATGGCAATTATGGAGGGAATTGTGAAGAGAAGAACGAGCGAGTAAGTCCCGACAGCCGCATAGAGAGGAAGGACCGAAAAAGTCAAGATGACAGTGCTCAGCTGGAAGTTAGCATCTTTTCAGATCAAATTCTATTTGACGCTTTAGTCCGAAAAGTATTTAGATTTTCGAATTTGTTATAAGACTTTTTATTCATTAAAACTTTTCGCGATTAAAGTTCAAAATAACTGAGATGCTTTCAATTCGAAGTTTGTTGAGGCTTTTCTTTCAGAATTATCGTTTGTCGTTTAAGGCTGATATAATCTGAGCCTAAATTCATCATTCTACACTTCTCCCTTTTTCCTGAATGGCGAATTTAGAACGACTGTCAATAGTCCTTATCCTTTCTTCAAATCATCCCTTACCGCTTCCAGGCAGGGGTTAAATAATCATGTCAGACCTTCTGTCGTCGGGCCTCTGTTTTTCCAAATATATGGATTTGATTTTTCGTTATTGTAAATTTGATTAGTGTCTTAAAACTTCTGAACTGCGTCGATTCCGTACATTCAAACTTTTCCGACACGTTCCTTTAGACTTTTTTTCGTTTTCTGTTCCCAAAAACATTTATTTTTAGACTCCGCCTAATCCATGAACATTTTTATTAGTTTGAAGCTTGAAAAATCATAGATCATTAGAGCCTTGAAGTAGCGAGTAAAAAGCTTTTAAACCACTTTGGAGTTCGAAGAACACAATAAACTGGATTGTCTATTAATGATTATAGAAAGGAAGAATTTGTACATTCAGACAACATTAAATTGGCCGTAACGCAGAAGGCGATTCTGATAACAATGGATGCAACACGATATTGCACAAGATAAGCTCAGAGGAGATCCGGAAAAGAGCAAAATTCAAGCCGTCAACGCAATTGTCTACGATTCAAAAAGTTCAAGGGCTGGTTTACTAGTCCGCTTCAACGACAACCGCTGGGCATATTGTATGACAGGCTTGTACCCTAGCGGGATTGAACTACCACAAGAAGCACTCCTCAGCAGGTGGAGTGGTCTTATAAAAAAGGTATGTCGGGCGAAAATGCCACTAAGTCACCGAATTCAGGAACAATAAAAAAAACTGGCATTCTAAAAGGCTGAAGAGATCCACCTTTAAGAGCCGACTTTGAGGGTCTCGAGGAAAGGCAACATCAAGCGAGAATAGACGCACAAAAATTGTACATTCTTAACATCAAAAGAAAAAAATTTGTACACCTAAACTAAATCGAACCCAAGAGATACGGTAAAAACAATGCTGTCACTATACTCAAATCATGGCGCCCAAGTTTGGGACTGTGCCCTGATGTACGCGAGGAGAGGTCGATTGGCGAAGTGTCGGGCAAGAGCTGTTATACGGGTAACGACTGCCTCATATCTTCGCCATATTAGTTTTAAATTTTATTATTACATATATTGTATTCAATCAACAATTCATCAAAAAGTTAAACAGTTAGTTGAAATTTTCCCCAATGTTGTATTAAATCGGCACTCCATAATTCAGTTAGTTTGAAATTTTATTATTAAATTGTATTCAATCAACAATTTATCAAAATGTTAAACAGTTGGTTGAAATTTATCACACATTTATCGGAACTCCATGAACTAGTTAGTTTGAAGAGAAAAAAAAAACAATTTGTTCAATCAACATGTCACAAATCAGTTAGTGAAAAAATTTCATAACAATATATTTAACCAAACTTAATAATCAGTAAACATTAGTTTTAAAAAAAACCTATTTTTGTTTAAAAAAACCTCTTTAAGTTTAACTTTGTTTTTAATTTTTTTAAATTCCATTTGAGAAGCAAATGTCGCGGTAGCAAATGTCGCGGTAGCAAATTTTGTGGGTAGCAAATGTCGTGGTAGCGAATGTCTTGGATCCTCAAAATCTAGAAAGCATTTGATTCAGATATCTCACGGAAAAAATCAAGTTCAAGGAAGTAGGAATTAAACCCAGTTATCTCTGAGATCTCCACCCGGGAGTTTGCGCACGTTACCATAAAAGAGAGCGATAATGAAAAGGAGGTATAAACAATGAGTGAGACACTTTGCCTGCGCTCTTTTTTCATTATAATTTTTTTGAGAAAATGTTCCTCGTCTCATGTTCTTCTTGGAAGAATATGATGAGTGGCATGATGATGAACATACCATACTGTCCTTTACACGATTAAGAGTGAAAAAGTTTTCTTCGAAGTGTACCAAGTCTTATGTGGAGCATCTTTATATCGTTTTAGAAAGCATGATAATGTGAGATGATCTTGGTTGTGGCTCCTAGAAAAAATGGTTTTTTGTAAAAAAAATTTAAATAAATTTTTTATGAAGGATTTACACCGAATTCGAACAATGGTTTACAAGCTACATCATATGACACTGGACTACACCAAAGACCTATATTTTGCCCTCTCTTGTTTATTGACAAACTAACCGTATGTACTTATCGTTTTTTTTGTTTAGCAAATTGATGATAAAAACTGCGTTTCTATTAAATTTTAATGATCGGTATGCACGTACTACTCCATTTCTAACAAAAAATGGTTTTCTTTGAGTAGACAGATCAACCTAGCTAGAAAAACACCAAATTTGGTTTTTAATGGTTCAAAAAATCTTTTCAGAATTTAAGCTTTACTGGAGAATTTCTAGGCCTTACTCAATTTATCAACTTTCTGACATGAATTGGGTGCGGTGAGAGAAACCCAGTTAATGTTGGGGAGGTTCATGTCACCACAGAGAATAGTGGGAAAGAGTGTGGAGATGTGAGAGGAGAGAAACGTACATAGGAGTTTTAGTTTCATCTATACCACAAGCGGGGGAACGGTAGATATTTATGAGTCTTATAACGGAAAAAGTAGAAGAAAAAGAGGAACTCGGGTAAATGTCTATAATATATATGTATATGTCTTTATCTCCACAGGATGACTTGTTGAGGTTTTTTGTTTATCAAAACCAACACCGTTCAAATTAGTTTTTTCTTCATTATTCAAAAGTTTTTCGCTTGACAAAGATTCCAATGTCAAGACTGTTGTTAAACTTTTGTAGTTCGCGTTCTTCATTTCGTTACCTAAATTTCCTTGTCTTTGTCTTTTTCACTGATCGGCACTTCTTCACTTTAGGGCCCCCGCTCCCAGAGGTTCCATGGGTCATACTTCTGACTTACTTACATTAACAAAAAATATTTTACATAAAAAAGTTATTTTTACATTAAAAAACTATTTTTACATTAAAAAACGCTTAGGCTTAGGAAAAATTTTACGCTAACGAAGCCGTACGGCTTAGGCGAACGAGAAAGTATCAAGAAAATGACCCAATTGAACTGAACCAATTGAACCTCTGGGGGGCCCTAAAGTGAAGAAGTTCCCACTGATCAAGTGTTTCTTTACAGCTTATGGGGGCACCTACAATGCCACATCTTAATTGGTGGAGTCGATTCGTGGTTAGAGAGGACTTTTTTTGGTTTATTCTTCACCTTTCTCACTTACTTTTTTTTTGTCTTTGAAATATGCTTCCTTCATTCATTCATTCATTCATTCATTCATTCTTTATTCCAAGCATGTAGGTATTTAAGACAAAAGCAAATTACATATAAACAGAGGTATGCATGGACTACATTACACATAAAGCTTAGTGGCGGTGTGTAAAGGGGAAAAAAGGGGGGCTGTGATAATGATGAAAAATAACAAGTCTTAATTAAGTATCAGAAACAAGACTAACTGGCACAATCACATTCATAGGCAACGAAAGAAGTTGCTTTCTAAATTTAAGGCTACTAGCTTCGTTGATAATATCAAATGGAAGAGAGTTCCAAACAGACATTTGACGGGAAACACATGTCGATAAAGAGGTCTTATTGATGCGGTGAGGAGGAATAAGTCTTAGAGGATGCGAATGCCGAGTGAAACGCTGAACAGCCGAGATTTCGTATAAATGATCAGTGTCTATGTCTAAGCTGTTATGTAAACATTTATGAATAAAAAGTAGATCAGAGATAGCGCGACGGTACTCGAGGCTCTGAAGGCCTAGCATTGAAAGCCTCTGGGAATACGGAAGCTTAGGGTGACGGACTCTTCCTAGTACTCTCCTCGTGAAAGAGCGTTGGACTTTCTCAACCAACTTAACAAGGCCCGAGGAAGATGGATTCCACAACTCACTTGCGTATTCGATAATGGGTCGGACATAGATTTTAAAAGCAGATGTCAACAGAGAAATGGAAGGGGATTTAAAAGCTTTAAATAACATGTTGACAACAGCGGAAGCTCTCTTACACTTATCGACAAAATGGTGTTTGTACGAGAATTCAACGGAAATTGTGACACCAATCTCGTCAACAGTTAAGGGGAGACCATTTATACGGTATACAACAGAAGGATTTCGGGGTCCTAAATGCAAAACACTGCATTTAGATGTCGACAAAGACAAGTTCCATTCCGAACACCAAGCGGTAACAAGATCAAGAGCGACTTGGATATCATGGCTAGAAGAGGGGACACGACCCATAAATTTTATATCGTCTGCATACAAACCGAATCGAAGGTTAGGAGGTATCGCTTCCTTCACTGAATCAATATACATAAGGAATAGTAAAGGACCAAGGGAAGAGCCTTGAGGCACACCTGAAATAACAGGCATGGGCTGAGATAGCATATTATCGATTAAGACTGATTGAGTTCGATTACTTAAATAGCTACTAAGCCAATTGACAATATTAGAGGAGATACCGAACGAATGAACCTGATATAAAAGCAGCCTATGATCTACAGTATCGAACGCTTTACGAATATCGAGGAAAATAACATCAACTGAAAACCCTTGAGCCAAAGAATCGACAACAAAAGAATGAGATTCTACCAAAGATGTTACGGTAGACTTTCTCGCTCTAAAACCTGCTTGATATGGAGACAATAGCTTTGATTCTTCTAAATACGAATAAACTAAGGCGAAAACGATTTTTTCCATAATCTTGGATAACGAGCAACATAACGATATAGGTCTGTAATTATTTAACAGATTGCGAGAACCAGATTTGTGTACTGGTTTAACAATTGATCGCTTCCAAATAGAAGGCACTGAGCCAGAAAGCAGACTGTTATTGAATAAAATGCATAAAGGTTTCACAAGAGCGAATATACATTTCTTCAAAAGGATGTTCGGTATCCCGTCGGGAGAGGTATTGCATTTGGCTGAAAGAGATGAAAGGGCTTTCAAAACCAGTTCCTCAATCAACACTCATCCTCTCAATTACTCTAGTGCAGGATGGATTTCTTAATGGACCATGGATAGGTTCGGAAAACACGGAAGCGAAGTATTCAGAAAAGGCATTCGCCTTATCCGATGACAATATTATCTCTTGCCTCTGATTATCTAACAGAGTAGGAATGGCTAGGTTGACATTCATACTTAAACGATTTCTACAGGCAGCGAAAAAGGACTTTTGATTTCCTCGCAGTATAAGTTTAGCTTCCTGATCATATTCAAAGCTATGCAACATCTTATCGAATTCAGCAGATTTCCTTATACAAAAATGAGAATAAGGGGATTTCTTAGAGATACGTTGCAGCTTAGAGTACATTTCACGAAGAACCTTTGGGTAGCGAAATGATGGGTCTTTACGGTCTACCAAGGGAACGTAGCTCTCAATAAGCGAGCCTATGAAAGAAACAAGATAATTGTTTGCAGACTCAACATTCATCAAAGAAAGCATTAGAGTCCAATCATGAAAGACTAGTTCACTTTCGATAGACAGCCAGTTGGCTTTAGTGAACAGTTTGAAAGCTGATGGAACCGATCTGGTATTGACTGTAAATGACAGCTCAAAAGTAACTGCATTGTGGTCGCTACTATGGAAACGACCTATAACTTTACAATCGGAAAGAATAGGTACATTCGAGAATAACAGGTCAAGAGTATTGTCGTTTCGAGTGGGGGTATCAACATACTGCGTAAAGAAGTTATCGCTCATGAATTCGAGAAACATTTCATCCTGTCCACTTCTGTGCGATATAAGAGTGGCCCAATCTATGAAAGGGAAATTGAAGTCACCAACGATTATTGCGGGCTTAGGACTCAATGTGTCACAACAAACTAGCTCAGAGAAATAAGACAATAGCTTTGAGAGGGAAGAGTCAGGGCAAGAAGGAGATCGATACGCACAAATATATCTCAGTCGAGTCGATACTGTGGAAGACACAGACGGAAAAAGGTCTATGGTGACAGCTTCGAAGCCGTCATCAGAGCAAGTGGAAACGAATGAGCAAGGAATACGGTTCGATACAAGGATAGCTGCGCCACCTCCTTTCATTGAACGATCTCTATCACAACGAAAAATATGATAATCAGAATTGTTGAGTACCAAGGAATCATTATCTTGGCTCGTAAGCCAGGTCTCACATATAGCTATTACATCATATGAAAGAGAACTCAGCAGAAAAGATAGATTATACAGCTTATTACGAAGTGATCGAGCATTAAAAAAGATGCAGTTGATACTTAAACTCTGTGAAAAATGTGGGGGACTAGGAGGGTCAGGACTATAAAGAACACCGCCACTCACCTAACGTCTCATCGTTACATTCCGAGAAGATCGGCGATTATTTGGCGAAGAAGATACAGTCGCAGGATTCGCAGGTGAAGTCAAGACCACCAGAGGACGATTTACTGACGGAGAAAGGACCTTGGAAACTGACGGACAGGGAGTTTCCGCATTTCTAGGCGTGGAGGATGGCCTTGGCTGTGAATACGAAGTTTTTCGGACCGGCAGCAGACACGTTCCGACGACTTTCCATTTCTGCCCATCGGGAGTCTGATTTTTTTCCTTGGCGATTCTTTTGACTTCACGCTCAAGTTGGAGTCCTTCGCGAGTTAGGTCTTCCCGAATGTAACTGTGCGGGAACTTGGAGAGGCAAGGAGGGCGGCTTTTTCTGATCTTCATCAGAGCTTCGTTTCTAAGGGGAGCAGACTCAAGGAAGACTTTGAGAATGCGCCGCTTTTTTGCTGGGTCACCAAACCGTCTAAAACGAGCAGTTCCAATCTGCGGTATTCCGACATCCCGGGAAAGCGCTGAAAGGAATACTTGATCAGCCGCATCTGTTGCCTCATCGTTGTCTTGTTCTGGGATACCAAGGCAGACTATGTTCTCGGCCTTAGTTTCTATCATGTTCTTGTCGACTGTCATAGCTCTTACCGCGGCATCGTAGGCGAGGATATGCGGTGGGATGGATAGCAGAGAAGGCAACTGAGAGGATTGACTGAGGGGCGCTGGATGAGAAGGCGATGAGTCAAGAGGAGGCAGACGGGAAACGAGTTCCTCCACCACACTTTCCAACCTTATCATCTTCTCCATCAACTCTTCAATCTTCTTCTCGTACATTGGACATCTCGGGCAAGAAGGAGGAACAGCCGGAGAACGCTTTCCACCCATGAAAGATGATGACGTTTACTTAGGAAAGAATGGAAAGAACTGGGTCAAGTCAAAGGCAGGGTCAATGAATCAATATGAGAGCGGAAAAAAGGCTCACCGCTCTGTGTGAAAGACTGAGAGGGGAATTCATAAAAGTTTTGATTTGAAAGCTTTGGCTCAAGTTTCAAAAATTATTTCTTTTTTCTTTGAAGAACCAGTTTACCAATTACTTGCGAGAAAAAGCTATTTCCAGCTCTTTCTTGCCTATCTCCGGTCAACGACAGGCGAGACGTCTCTACTCGAACCAAAACGATGCTAGGCCGGCTTGACCACCCACTCACAAGGCCTATAGCATGAACAGGTTGCTACAACGATGTCCGCCTTCACAAGGTGCAGCATGACAGTCTCAGGACTGCAAAGGACATCAAAACCCTTCTCCGGACGCATCTTGTCCGAAGAACACGAGAACTTCTCTCATTAAAGAGAGTGTTCATAACCAAGTCTTCGATGCGGGATGCTTGCCGGCAACAACAACAACAAAGAGAGCTAGAGGTTTTGTGTTTGTTTTGTTATTGTTGTGTATTTAAGTTATTTTATTAAAGTTTTTTAATCTTGAACACAAGTGTACCATACCAAGAAAGTCCCGCGTGGCAATTCGCATTCATACCTGAAGATTTATGAACGAACTGGAGTCAAACCTATGAATGACTGTTGCTCGCTTCTTTCGCTAACTGGCTCAGCCCTTCTTTTCGATCTTTTAAAAGCATCGTAGGCTCATCATTTCTTAATCTATTCCATGATTAATCGGTCGTTTCCCATTTCACCGTCATATTCATTATAAGCCATCTCTCTTAAAATATGTTCGGATGGCGACACGTCGGAATTCCAGCGTCAAGAAAGCCTCGTAAGTTCCTAACTTCGTCGCACGTCTCCATTCCGATATGGAAGAAAAGTGACTCTATTAGATGTGATATACGTCAGACCAATAATTCATTAAGTTATTGATTGCAAAAAGATGATACGGCAAAATCATCTTCAGCATTAGGCACTTTTGGGACACTCCCTCCTACCAGAGGTTCAATGGGTCAGATCAGAGTGGCATTTTTTGATACCGTCTCGTTAGCCTAAGCCGTACGGCCTCGTTAGCGTAAACTTTTTCTAAGCCTAAGCGTTTTTTAATGTAAAAATAATTTTTTAATGTAAAAATAATTTTTTGTAAACGTAAATAAGTCAGACGTATGAACCATTGAACTTCTGGTAGGGGGGTCCCTAAAGTGCAAAAGTGCCGATTCTTTGAGCTTTTTAAGTAAAAAAGGGTTAGAATTAAAAAAATTGTTTTGGGAGTTTTCGTTATTAAAGCTGTGTATTGTGCTGAGTTCAACGGATTGGATTGAGAATCCGGTAGAAGATACACTTTGATCTGTGTCTTACCTTGTAGATGCGTTCTTAGACAAAAAACGACTTTGTTGTTGTTGTTGCCCGCAAGCAGCCCACATCGAAGACTTTTGATTATGAACACTCTTTTTAATAAGAGAAGTTCTCGTGTTGTGCTTCGGACGAGATGCGTCCGGAGAAGGGTTTTGATGTCCTTTGCAGTCCTGAGACTGTCATGCACCTTGTACATCGTTGTAGCAACCTGTTCATGCTATAGGCCTTGTGAGTGGGTCGGCAACCCGGCGATAAGAGAGCTCTTCTGCCATTTCGCTTTTGTTGTTAAGCTCAGGGGCGGTATGCAGAGTCGCTAACTAAAATATAGGGTAAAATATAGGCTATCATATTCTAGCTTTAGGAGATGGTCAAGTCGCGTTGCAGAGATCAGTTCTAGCGCTAGAACATTGCAGGGTATAATTTACCCTAGAGTATTGTCTCTGCATACGAATTTCGCGTGCCTAGAATATTGTAGCCGTAGAAATATAATTTACTAGCCGACTATAATGTTCTAGGCTAGATTATTGTCTCTGCAATAAAAACACGCCTATCTTCAACTTTCCCTATAATTTACCCTATAATTTAGCCTAGATTATTGTCTCTGCATACCACCCCAAGTTTTCTGATTGTCGATCAACAAGGCCTCAATAATTCTACTGCGAACAATTTTAGTTTCAACATGTAAAAAGGAACCCTTCAGTACAACAGCTTCATTCCGATAAAAAGCAAGAACGTGTTGGGCAAAGACATTAGTTGTGTTAGAAGGAGCCTTTGAGTTCTTAGTACCACGTAAGTGTACCGTTGCCCTGGTATGCGGATGAAATTTTTTTGTGGAAACGCATACGATGCATCGGAAAACGTGAATTCCCTCTAACTTTGTAGCTGATATTGTCAGCCAGCTCACCTAGAAATTTTTTTTATTGCAAGAAGTCGTTCTCTTTCATAAGAAAGGTCAATTAAATTATAGAGGAAATTTTTTTCAAAGAGATTTCGAAAGAAAGGGGAAATTATTTGGAATAAAAACAAGAAACGTGCGGAAAACAATGAGAAATGAAAAAAGCTGAATATTGGGCTGTTACAGAATTACACCGTGGGCACTGTACACCGTACAAATGTACACCGTACACTGCGGCCGTTACAGAATTACACCGTGCACACTTAAATTTTTTTGGGCAGTTTTTGGGCACTTTTTCCGTTCACCGGACAAACGCGTTGCGGTCGCGTCGCGGCCCCCTTCGCGTTTTATTTTTACATCAAAAAAGTTATTTTTACATTAAAAAACGCTTAGGCTTAGTAAAAGTTTACGATAAAGAGGCCGTACGGCTTAGCTAACGAGGCCGTACGGCTTAGCTAACGAGGCCGTACGGCTTAGCAAACGAGGCCGTACGGCTTAGCTAACGAGGCCGTACGACGCGAAAGGTCCAGAAGGGTTCTTTTACCAGTTCAGAGAGAAAAACATCGACTTAGCAGACGCTTTTTTTTGCACGGTGTAATTCTGTAACGGCCGCAGTGTACGGTGTACATTTGTACGGTGTACAGTGCCCACGGTGCCCACGGTGTAATTCTGTAACGGCCGAATATTGAAGCTACAATTTATTCCCGGACATTTTATTCCCAAGGTTGTTTTATGCAATATTTAAGTATATGCAATCTTTAAGTATACTCATTCCAATTATTCTGAAATGAATTGATTGTTTGAGAAAGCTTATAATATATAAGGTTTTTAATTCTGTTTTTTAAACTGATTTACCCACTTGTCAAGAAATGTGAAAATGGTAAAGCCGCTTTGTAGGTAACAAACTCGTGTTTTAGTGACTCTAGTAACTAAAGGCGCGTAAAATAAGTTTTTTAAAATATTTTTAAATTTTTAGGAATGTAACATTCAGTTTTTATGAAATAATTATGAACGTTTGTAAGTTTTTGTTAATCACTTGATAGCTTAAGCATGTAACATAAAACTTCATTGATCAAATAATTTTTTTTGTTTTTTTTTCAACCGAAAGCCTTGAAATCGTTTTTGGAAAAGCTCGTAGACGGTAAAGAATAGTTTTTTTTATTTTTGTTTATATCATATAAATTGCGGTTTCAGAAAAAATCCTGTTTTTTTCATATTTCGCACTGGAAATTTTTTTTCAGAAATGAACAACACTGTGCCAAAAAAGCGTTCGGCAGCGGAAAAGAAGGCAAATGTTCAAGTTGCGGTACGAGTCAGGTTGGGATTTCCTTTGCAAATCCTTGTTCAATTTAAAATAATTTGCTCTAGGTTAGGTTAGATAATCTGCTGATGTAGATATCGCTGATTCTGCGGCACTGTTTGCGTTTAACTACCCCCCTCCAGAAGTTCCATGGGTCATACTTCTGACTTATTTACATTTACAAAAAATTACCTTTACATTAAAAAAATGATTATTTTATATAAAAAAAACGCTTAGGCTTAGGGAAAATTTTACGCTAACGAGGCCGTATGGCTTAGGCGAACGATACCGCATAATAAAATTCACATTTTTTTCTATTTTTTTCTATTTTTTGAACGCACTGAAAAGACTCCCCCCCAAGTAAAGCGCGCCTCCCAGGTAAAGTTGTGCCAAAATTTTTTTTCCAGTTGCCAGTTTGAAGTTTACGGCACAACTTCACCTAGGTGGGGGAACTCTTTACTTGGGGGGAGCTTTTGTTTTTAGTGTGTTCAAACTACTGTATTCATTACACCACTTCTCTATTTTTGACAAGTCACTGAGTTGACGAAAAATTGATATTTTGAGAAATTTTCTTACGCGGTCTTGTTAGCCTAAGCCGTACGGCCTCGTTAGCGTAAACATTGCCTAAGCCTAAGTGAAAAAACAGTGAATGATAGCTGAGAACAGCTAAGTCAATTTACTAAATTAGACTCGTTAAAATTAAAATATATTGGCTAATTGTTCTATACGGCATCGTTCCTAAGCCGTACGTCCTCGAAAGCATACATTTTACCTAAGCCTAAGCGAAAAAATAAGTGAAAAGTGACCTGCCCCCCCCCCCAAAGTAAAATGCGCCCTCCTCCAAATAACAAAGTGCCCAGTTTACCTATGAACTCGATATCATAATATATGTTCAGGGCAGAAAGCTTCCTTCATAAGAAAATTGTAATTTCCAAAGATTTGGTTTTGATTTTGAATTCATTAAAAACGTTGGTTTTTCAAATGACCATTTCTGAGAGCTTTTCAGGCCCCTGAGTGCTACGGAGAGGTCGGAGAAGAGCACTCTCTCTATTGTGAAGGCTGATGCTGCAACCAGAAGTGTATCTCTTCGCCAGAAAACCTTTAGTGGTTTCGATCGCGTTAGTTGGAACGCTCGAGCATTTAAGAATCTCATACAGTGCAATTAGTAATATAAAACTAACTTTTCAAACTTCATTCTGTTTACATCTGATCTTGGGGTTAACGTTTGTTTGATAATTGTGAAGGAGTAAGCGACGAAACGATTAATTCAGGTGTATGGTCCAAACAGCACCCAAGTGGACATTTACAAGGAGCTTGTTGCTCCTCAAATCGAAGATGTTCTTAGTGGATACAACTGCACAATTTTTGCGTGAGTTGGATGAAGTTTAACCATCATCGATGAAATTAGAATCTGTCTAACGAGGAATTGTAAGGTTTAACTAGAAGAAAAGAAGAGAGGAAGGTCGATCACCGATTCTCGCGAAAGGTTTACCTTTAAACACATAGGTCACCACCACTGTGTAAATTTTTGGTGAATGACCGTTAATCATAGCTCACCAGTATGAGCTTTGAAAAAATTTCCGGATCTGCGAAGAGCGACCCAACAAGAAAATTGTTTTCAATTTCACTCAATTGTATATGGCCGTTAATACAATTTGTTGAACATGTCAAAAAATGCGGTAATTATGCACACACAGCCTCATGGGGCATTTTGTGAGCATCAAACAGATTTCGGGATTTTGGTGAGCGCATATATTTTTTACCCGCAGTGCGGATCAGATAAACATCCTGGATGGTATTCTAAGGCGAAACCTTCACAAAATTCAGGCAGATTTTATGTAAATTGTATATTGCACCACACGCTTAATAAATATTGGTCTCGTTCCTAAAACGTACTTCCTTGTCGGCGTGACCTTTACCTAACAATAAGCGAAAGAAACAGAAAAATATACCTGAAAGCCTAAGCCAGAGCTAATTTTTCAATAAAATATTCAATTTCTGTTGGTTTTTAGATATGGACAAACAGGTACAGGAAAGACGCACACAATGGAAGGAGGAAACGCAGGAGATCCAGAAGTTGGCCCTTTTCTTTTTTCTCTTTCTTTCATTCATTTTAGCAGTCAACCTTATTGTTAGGATATATTATTTCGCTACTAAATGATTGATTTAAATGTGCACCATAGGCAATACTAAAGGTCGATAGCTGAAGTAAGCTAAAAGTTTCACTCTCAACTCTACGAAACCGGTTGAGGCTGAGTTATGGCTAATAAAACGTTCTATTTGTGTAGAGGAATGGAGATTTTCTTTCTATTTTAGCTGTGAAATTGGTACATTCATTTTGAGTGAGGGAGGGGGTCGGCAGGTCGGTTGCCCTAGAAAATTGTTTAGCCAGTTAACCTATGATGTACAGATTGATTGGGAAACCGATAAGGAGACCGGCATCATTCCTCGTGCAGTGCAGCAGATCTTCACTCAGCTGATAGATCAGGTTCTCCAACTACCCGCTTTCTATGGTCCCATTTAACTGACACTGGGTACTGTAATCGCGCTGCGGGTAAAATCTATGTGCTTTCCAAGAAAGCTATTGATACAATTGCTCTATGTACTCTTCTGCATCCTATCTTCTACATCTCACGCTCTCTCAAAGGCCTTCAGTTCCTTAACATTAGTCATCTCGATATACACATTTATTTCTGCGGGTGATAAGAAAAATCTTGATTAGATGAGTGATCTCTTCGAAAAATTTAAGAAACTTTCTTTCTCTGGAAGAAAGCAGCCTTTTTTTCTTCTCTCAAAAGTGCACTACCCACTCGTAATTAGTCTATTTGATCAAAAATATTATTTCGCAAGTGGTCAAAATCAATCTGATTTACTTCAGCGCAAATCATCAGAATTCGTCTTTAAGCACTCATAAAACACTTTGAGAGTGACGATTCACCTGATGAGGGGGGGGGGGAGTGACGATTCACCTGATGAGGGGGGGGGGTGACGATTCACCTGATGAGGGGGGGGGGGGAGTGACGATTCACCTGATGAGGGGGGGAGTGACGATTCACCTGATGAGTGGGGGGGGGGGGGAGTGACGATTCACCTGATGAGGGGGAGGGGGTAAAATAATGCGCTCTACTTGTTTTCTCTTCTACTCTCACTCTCATCATTAGAGTTCCTGTGCTCGGATTAGCGGTTGTTTCAAGTTTGTACCAGTGCAGGGGAGCTATGCTATAGCGGGCCCTATGCCCTTCGCCGACCTCAGCTGGCGTGGGAAAAAGCTAAGCAGACGATAACCTGCTATAGCGTCAACTCTTTGAAGGATAGTGAGGATTACGTGGTGCGAGTCTCGTATGTGGAACTGTACAACGAGGAGCTTTATGACCTTCTCGCTCCTTCGGGGGCGGGCGAGACTTGCAAACCTCGTCTCTATGAGGATCCGTCCAAGAAGGTACCCACTTTTTGAACTTAAGTTATTTGAAAATTTCAATAATATGACGAAATGCTTCGTAATGGCATAGAGCTCTAGTTCTCGGCTTAAATGGTTTTTAAAGAAGTTAAGTAATTATTCGAATTAAAAATAATTTTTCTTATATCCGAATAATAATACAATATCAAATATATGCTGTGAATTTAACGACATTGTATTTTACAGTTGAAAAATATAAGCAACTAACTGTTGTATTCCGACTTTCAAAAAAATCTGTTTTAAATTTTTTTAAATACTTGGTGTTTGGACAAACAAAAAATAATTTTTTTTTGTTAGCTGTTGTTTTTTATTTGCTCGTTTTACGAAGGACACAAAGGACGCTTCCGAATAAGGCTTCCTCGAAAAAATTCGTGTTTTTTTTTGTCCTCAAACTTTTCACCCATCATTTCAGGCTTATTTCATGATGTTTTTGAAACAATGAAAATGAACGGACATACATCAACCTTTTCAAAAAAAAAAAAAAAAACGGCCTTAGTTTCCTATTTCATATTGTCCAATGAAGGGAGACAAAATGGCTGTAAAAGTTAAGATAATGCGGAATTTTCTATGCAGAATGATAAAAAACTGAAGAAAAAAACCTTGAGCGATAAGTTTTGATTAGTTTTTTGGATAAACTTTTTTCGACTTTGTTTTTTTCTTCGAAAAAGTCGAAAACTCTAATTTTCTAATATGAAAGAGATGGTTAAGGGCGCCGTGATGATTTCTGGGGCGGAGGAAGTCCCTGTGAGATGCCGTGAAGAAGTCTACAAATTACTGAAAAGGGGCGGAGAGAAGAGAAGAACAGCCGAGACTCTGATGAATCTCCGCAGCAGGTTCATCCCTCTCAGGGTTCTGCTCTCACTGAAATAGGAGATGTTTTGGGGACATGTTTATGTCTACCTCAATGCTGCTTTATTCTACAAAAAGTAGAGCAGATGTTCGCTTTTAATGTGTAGTAGTTGAGTTTTTCCGTATGGGTTCTTGAATATTTTTTCCCTCCACACTAGGGTCACTGAGTTGAAAAAAAATTGTGGAGGAAAAAGAAACTTGAGTTTTAAATATTTTTTCTCGCTTTTCCGATGTGAGAGTCTGATGGAAGATCATACTGTGTATAAAAATATTTGTTTGCTTTTCATCGCTTCTATCTCACTTTAACTCATAATTTAAACTTTTTTACAGTCGTTCCCACAGCGTGTTCACCATCAGCGTGGTCTTGCGAGAATCGACTGCTGCGGGCGACGAGCTGGTCAAGCAGGTTATCGGCTCGTCTCCAGCCAACAATATGGGCTCTATCCTTGTATCCTGATAGATTTCTAGTCGTGTACAAGAAATATAATGGGTTTCAAGAGCTCACAGGTATAAAAAATCTTCAACGATCTTTTCTTTACTAGAGATGCTCCGATGGTGCCGTGAAGCTGAAAGTTGTGGCACGGAGCGAAGATTTTTAAACTGTTTCGAATTTCCAGGGCAAATTGCATCTTGTCGACCTGGCTGGAAGCGAGAATGTTGGCCGAAGTGGAGCGGAGGGGAAACGAGCCAAAGAAGCAGGTACCGTATCCTGATACAATCACATCCTTTCCAAATTAGTTTATTTTTTGCTCTATTAGATCATTTTATGATGCTTTTTGTTAGTTATGTCTCATAATTAATAGCATTTTCTATCTCCCCCCTCCCCTAGTTAAGCAACCTTTTGCTTAGACACACCGCCACTAGAAAGACAGTCCATGCATATCCGCTATTGTTATTGTTCATTGTGAACCAAAGTTGAATATAATCTGTGCAAGGAATAAAGAATGAATGAATGAATAATTGTGCATAAATCTGCGCAACAAATGAAGAAGACTTGACAAGAAAAGATTTGTACAGGTCAAATCAACACTTCTCTCCTCACTTTGGGCAGAGTAATCACAGCTCTCACGACAAATGCACCACATGTCCCGTACAGGTAAGAGATCCGAGTAAAGTCAAATGCTTACCGCCGATTCGCTCAGAGCGCATAGTTCACAGTGTGGTAACAAGTTCTCCCATGCCCAGCTATAGCTCACCAAACTCGTAAAATTTCTCGCGGGCGCCCGTCTAACAGGATGTTTCTTAGCACCCGCACAACTTTTTTTGAGCGCATAGATTTTTAAAATTTAAGAGTACAACTGTAAATTTTTCTAATGATTTGGACTTTCCCTACGAAAAAACCGAGAGAAAATTTTTTCCAAGTGCATAGATTTCTATGTGTTTCGAGGTTTTTGAAGAGCGCATAAAAAATTTTTACCCGTGGTGTGGGTCAGAGAAACATCCTGCCGCCTAATCTACGAGTTCACCTAATTAAGTTGATAAAAACCGAATAATTCTTGTTAAGTCTGTCTGATGCTCACAAAATGCCCATTAAAGGCTATGTTCAAGTTTTGCGTGTACGATTACCGTATTTTTAAGATGTATGATTATGGTATTTTTTAATATGTATGATTACCTTATTTTTGAAGATGTATGATTACCGTATTTTCATGATGCTCAAAATCTTTTTCGCGCATCCTGGCGAGCTATGGCCCCAGCTCGTATTTCCCACTCTTTTTTTTTTTGCCCTATCAATGCTCGCTTGGTCTTCTTCACCTATTTTCTCTCTCTCTGCTGACTCACTTTCTTTCTCGGCTGTTATCTGTCAGCTCTCCTGATCAGGCTGTTTATTACCAGACGCCAGAGAAGGGTGTAGATCAAAATGACTTATAATGAAATTGCAGACTTTGTAGAGAGAAACTGAGCGTATGAGATGAAAAATAGAAAACGCATCCGAACAGAATATTCGTATCACAATCCTTTTTGGATAGCGAATAAATTTGACGCGTTGGTAGGGAGAGAGATCCCCATACCGAGAGAGCGAGGAAAGAATCGAGAGTGAGAGAACGAGGGAGGCAATTTTTTATCTACCTTTCGCGCGCTCTTTCATGTAAGGGGTTTCCTTCGTCTCCAACTCAGTTGCATTTCGTTAGAGAAACACCGTTCTGCTAATGTAAGGTTAGAGAAACACCGTTCTGCTAATGTAAGATGTTTGAAGGGAGAGCAAGCTGACTCGTCTTCTGCAAGATTCCCTCGGTGGCAGCACCATAACGACCATCATTGCCACCATCTCGCCCACCAACTGCAGCTACGAGGTTGTCCCAAATGGGTTAAATGAAGTTGACCAGCCCCTAATTAACGAGCTTGTATATCAACTTCCAAAACCCAGTTGATTGGTCTTTAACGATGAGATAAGACGCCTTCGAAAAGCCTGTTGTGTTCGCTAGAAAAGCCTTTCAAGAAACCAATGGTTAGTCTATGTGCCACCATAGGTAAACTTCCAACGGGAAAAAGAATTTCTAGGGTGACTGACCTGCCGACCCTCTTCCTCACACGGATAAAACGTATCAGAGTTTTCTCAGCTTTCCCAACATCTTCATTCTCCTACAATAAATAGAACGTTTCATTAGTTATGAATCAGCCTTGACCGGTTTTGTCAAGTTTATGAATTTAATCCTTGCAAATATATATTACATATTTATAAAGGAGGATTGTCGATAATGCGAGTTTAAAAGTACCAAATACAGGAGGAAGGGGTTTTTTCTGACGAGCTGAAGTTCATCTGATGGGGTGTTTAGGAGCAGAAGCGACCTCATGACAAATTAGGGTGGAGTGGAGAAGAAGAACCAGGAATCAGAAGGAAGAAGGCGATGGAAGTAGTGACATGTGGTTCAAAGTGAAGTCATGAAGAGAGAGGGAAGGGGATTGATGGTTTCACGGGGCAGTTGAAGAGTGGAGACTAGCAAAAGCAACCATCTCGAGAGCTGGGGAAGGGAAAGAATGAAAGTGAAATTTTTCAGCCTACTTTAGCGTTGGAACTTTTGAAAAATCAAGACAATATTTACCTATGTGTGCCACTTAAAAAACGTCATCGTTTGATCTTCTACCCCAAAACATCTTAAGAAATTGATCAGAAATCCGGTCCGTAAAAATGTGATTGCAGGAGTCTTATTCGACCCTAGATTACGCCAATCCGTTCCGTAATATTGTGATTGCAGGAGTCTTATTCGACCCTAGATTACGCCAATCCGTTCCGTAATATTGTGATTGCAGGAGTCTTATTCGACCCTAGATTACGCCAATCCGTTCCGTAATATTGTGATTGCAGGAGTCTTATTCGACCCTAGATTACGCCAATCCGTTCCGTAATATTGTGATTGCAGGAGTCTTATTCGACCCTAGATTACGCCAATCCGTTCCGTAATATTGTGATTGCAGGAGTCTTATTCGACCCTAGATTACGCCAACAAAGCGAAGAATATCCAGAACCATCCTGAAGTAAACCAGAAGCTTTCACGCAAAGATCTCTTCAAAGTTGGTTCCCTCAATTATTGCTCGTTTCCGCTGGGATAGCGCAACGGATAGAGATCGCAAGGTAATAGATAAAATTAATAGAATCTCTACCTCTTGCTTTTTAAAGGAGTAGTTCTTTCACTGATCTCCATTTGCGTTTATTCTTTTGTAGTTTTGGAGCCCTGATTTTCAGTCTACCTATTTCATATTCGTGTGTTTCAATGTGAAGTCTTTGCTAGTGTTTCTTTTTGTCAAAGGAAAAGTCTTGTGTGTTGAGGAGTACGCGTTGGAGATTGAGAAGCTGCGGAAAGACCTGCGGAACGCCCGCGATAAGAACGGCGTCTTCCTCGATCCTGAGCGTTTAGAGTAAGCATATGAGGAGTGTAACTGTTTCTGGATACGATTAAGAGTGGTGTGGACCAGGCGGTTCAATCATCGAGTTGTGATATGTAAACTTCAAGCAGACTCGCTATGATGTAGAATACAAGTGGCCGTCGTTTAAAGAAAGGGTACCGTAAGAATCTGATCTTTCTCTATTTTATCTCTCTCTTTCATTTCTTCCTCTAACTTTTTTTTCCTCTCAACTCTCTCTCTCTCTCTCTCTGACCCTTGAACATCTCTGCGGTTGCCTGAATTTTCTATTGGGAAATTTACATGAGATCCCATAATCTTTTCTATATTCAAAGCTTAATTCAGTTGTTTTATGCAAATATTGAGTTGAGAATCCCAAAACCTCTAAGAGTTTTAACCAAGCTGTTTCTTCCTACCCGCAGAAAGAGCGTGTATATCAAGATGGCTAATGATGAGGGAACGGCAGACTTGAGAGAGCATGGAAGTGTGTGATGTAAAAGAGAGGATGCAGACGGGTAGCTCATTTTATCGCTAGCTTTATTTGTTAGCGCATAGATCTGCGCATAGATTTAACCCGCAGTGCGGGATCGAGAAATACACTGGTTTGAAATCACCTTTCTCACAGAAATAAACTGTGATTAAGAAAAGACTCGAAGGAATCTTGAATTGTTGCAGGGGTATGGAGACCGAAATCAGAGATAAACAGGAGAAGATTGAGACTCTGGAAGAAGAGTTGATTTCGGCCGTCGAAAAAATGACCAAGGTCGGTGATGTCATCTGGTATTTCGTGGTGTTTTGAAACAATCAAGAAAAAAGACCTCAATCAACACTTTTAGACAAACATAAATATGTTGTTTTGATGATTTCTTATTCCATCTTTTGCCTATTGTATTGAAACAGAATGGCTTTGAAAATCAGAAGAATGCCAAGCATCTTCAACAGAAAAAAAGAAAAACAATTTTTGGAAAGACTACGGCCTAATCCGTCTCAGCTTTGAAGTAGAAAGAAAAAAGTTTCGAGAAGAGTTTAAACCATAGGTAAAATAAATCTCGATTTTTCAATAGGTCGTTCGCTAAAGTAGGCTAAAAGTTTCACTTTCAACTCTAGAAACTAGTTTATGCTGAGTTATGGCTAATGAAACGTTCGATTAATGTAGAGGAATAGAGATTTTTTCAATTCTAGCTGTGAAAACTGTGATACATTCATTTTTAGTGAGGGAGAGGGTCGGTAGGTCGTTCGCCCTAGAATTTTTTTTGGCAGTTGGCAGTTTACCTATGGTTCAAACGCAAAAGGATATTTAGGTGTAGAGCATAGCTCACTAGGACGTGGTGGAAAAAAATTTTTCCGGGCGAGCGACCGGGTGACACAACGAGGAATTTATTCGGTTCCACTCAATTGTATCCAGCAATTTGTTGATATATCAAAAAATGCGATAATCATGAACGCAAAAGTTTAAAACTATTAATTATGACGCATTTTTCAAGCATCGTTGAGAAGCGAAGTGCGTTAGCTGGTTTTTAGTGACTAGAGCTAAATGAACTAAATTTCTTCGACGGAGATGAGGCGGGCGACAGGTAGAAATTTCGCAGGTTTGGTGAGCTATGGTGTAGAGGAGGGCGAGAAAGACAAGTCAAAAAATCTTCAATAAAGGTCTGTCTCTACGAGCGTTTATTCATAGCTCGTCTTCGTCCAAGAACGCTGATATCCGCTTGATGTATGTATACATTTGGGTTTTTCGCTTTTAGAAAACTTGACGCAAAATAAACTGAAAAGTTTTCCCGAAAAGAGAAAGCTTGTCAAGTTTTGATTGAGTTACGTTTTGTACAATAAAATTCATATCGGGAAGAGTCCGGAGATTTTAAAAGTAAAAATGATAGCATGATTTGATGACAAAGGTCACTTTAAAGTGTGAGAAAAAAATTCTGAGCGTTTTTCGAGAGCGGAAGTTAGGAAGAATGAGAGTGAAGCGAATGTTGAAGAGCAGAGAAGAAAGAGCTTCTCCTTATTATAGACTCCCCCATTTAAAACAGTATTTTTTCAAGTATTTTAACAGGACCTATAAATGTTTGTATATTCAGAAAAAAAACTCAATTTTTAACTAAAGAAATTATTTTAGGTTTTTTTTCAACTTTTGTTTTTTGAAAAATTGGATAAGGTTTTTTTCTCGTGAATATTCAAAAAAAAAATGAAAAAAGAGCAGCCCTAATGAGCAAGCACTAACCTTTCAACACCAATAGTCTTCTTACCTCCAATAATTTTTGAAATTGAAAAAAAATAAAATGCAGGTTTCACAGTGAATTATGAATTTCAAAAAACTAACAAGTGTCGAGATTCTTGAAATTAAAAGTTCAAATGAAGAACTTGGAAATTGAAAAAAAAAGTTCTAAAACACTCTAATGGAGTCACAAAACAACTATTGACTTGAAAGAAATGAAATTTCCAATTTTCACCGGCCACTTTTTCAACGTCAAGTTGTTTTTTTGGATTTTTCTATCTTGTCAAAATGTTCATCAGTTGGGTTTTGAGGCGTAATCAAAGAATTCACTTTTTTTTACTCACAAAGATTTACGGAAACTTCCGTGACTGGCCTTATTAGCCACTTAAAAAACGGTTATGTAGTCTATTTACAGGTGTTTTCTGACAAAGGGTTGTTTTTTTCCCTCAAATTCTCCGTCCAAAATGTGTGTAGACTGTTAAACTGCATAATTGTGACAATTTTTTTCTTAATTTGATAATTTCTAGGTATTTTTTTGAGTTTTTTGTTGAAAGAAGAGACCCTAATAAGATATTTACATTCAGGTTTTTCTCACCACTGTCAGTATTAAAAACTGTGAGCTCTGCTTTAATCATCTATTTTTCAAAAGAAGCTAATTTAAAAGAAGGTGGTTTGAGTATAGAAAGTAAACCCTAATTTTTATACACACATGTTCCTTTTTTTATTAGAAAAAACAGTCCCGCGACGAAAAAAATTGATTTTCGAACATTAGGCTTCGCTTTTGAGATTAAGGAAAAATCAGACGCCCGCCAACGGAGGGTCGAACATGACCATTTAACCCCTGACTTTGGGGTAGAATCAAATGTTATAAAATTACTTTATAATTATTTTCTGTCCATTTTTTTGATTCCCAGTTCATGGAAAATATGCAAATGATGGACGAGCACTACAAGCTGCAACATGAGAGGCTGCGGAAAGTGGAAGATCGTCTCGCAGAACGAATTCAACAAGTGGAGGCCTTGAACATGGTCAGAAGGTTTTGATGACACTGTCTTAATTTTTCAATCGATGGCAGTCAATAAATGAACGATCTACTAAACCCAACTCATTCGAGAGAAAACACGGGAGCTTAGATGTTTCGGAAAAAAAGCCTCTTGAAAATCTCCAGAAAATTCAAGTTTCGAGAAGAGAAAAATGCTTCTGGAGTTTAGACAACTCGTTTGTGACATCTGTATTGAGAAAGTTGATTCTACAGCAACTGGCAGAGAAAACAGAAGAATTGCATCATGCGGAGTTCGTGTTGGAGAAGCTGAACGATTACGGTGATGAGGCTCATAGACGGGCAACCAAGGTTTGTCTTTTGAGATGCAGTGATAGGGCACCAGGAAATGACGAATCGCTTCCGGCCTTGACTTGAAAGGTACAAATTGCCTCCGGCCTCGATTTGAATGGAAAAAATGGTCTCCGGCCTTGATTTGGAAGGTACAAATTGCTTCCGGCCTCGATTTGAATAGGAAAAATGGCCTCCGGCCTCACTAATTGTCTCCGTTTATCACTAAGTAAAAATTTTCATATGTTTTCTGCTACTTACCTCCAGTTCTCTTTATATTTCTGCTTGTTTTCCATTATCACGGTTCTGCACGTTTTCTCAGTGTTCTCGGCTGTGCTTTCGTATAGGCGGTTTACTTTTGATTCTAGACAAGTAACGTATGACTACAGTAGGTTTCATAGAGATTCTAGACAAGTAACGTATGACTACAGTAGGTTTTATAGAGATTCTAGACAAGTAACGTATGACTACAGTAGGTTTCATAGAGATTCTAGACAAGTAACGTATGACTACAGTAGGTTTCATAGAGATTCTAGACAAGTAACGTATGACTACAGTAGGTTTCATAGAGATTCTAGACAAGTAACGTATGACTACAGTAGGTTTCATAGAGATTCTAGACAAGTAACGTATGACTACAGTAGGTTTCATAGAGATTCTAGACAAGTAACGTATGACTACAGTAGGTTTCATAGAGATTCTAGACAAGTAACGTATGACTACAGTATGTTTCATAGAGATTCTAGACAAGTAACGTATGACTACAGTAGGTTTCATAGAGATTCTAGACAAGTAACGTATGACTACAGTAGGTTTCATAGAGATTCTAGACAGGTAACGTATGACTACAGTAGGTTTCATAGAGATTCTAGACAAGTAACGTATGACTACAGTAGGTTTCATAGAGATTCTAGACAAGTAACGTATGACTACAGTATGTTTCATAGAGATTCTAGACAAGTAACGTATGACTACAGTAGGTTTCATAGAGATTCTAGACAAGTAACGTATGACTACAGTAGGTTTCATAGAGATTCTAGACAAGTAACGTATGACTACAGTAGGTTTCATAGAGATTCTAGACAAGTAACGTATGACTACAGTAGGTTTCATAGAGATTCTAGACAAGTAACGTATGACTACAGTATGTTTCATAGAGATTCTAGACAAGTAACGTATGACTACAGTAGGTTTCATAGAGATTCTAGACAAGTAACGTATGACTACAGTAGGTTTCATAGAGATTCTAGACAAGTAACGTATGACTACAGTAGGTTTCATAGAGAACTTAAAGTTTGAGAAAAGACAGGAACTCGAGTAAAAAAGACAAGTTAGTTACTAGTTTTCGATCTTATCTTTTCCCAATTTGAATGTTCAAAGTTATGTGAAGAATAATGAGCTTTTTTGATGATCAACTCTTGTGTGAGTGCAAATAAATCGTGGACTTGTGTAGATGAGAAAAACGGTTCTCGATCTGGAGAAGGAATGCGGTTTCATGCACGAAAAGTGTGCAGCGTTGAGGGAGAGGGAGAGGCGGAACATTCAGGCGAAGGAAGAGGTAATTTGTTGTAAATTTTGATATAACTTATGAAAAACGAAGAAACCTAGTAAGCGAACTAAAAGAAATAGGGTAAAAGTGGATTTTATCCCAGAAATTTCACACAAAAACATGTACAAGTTCCAAGCTCGGGACTTCTTGTTTTTTTTTCCAGTTAATTTTCGATGAAGTTTAGGGAGAACTTCGGAATAGGTAAAACTTTTTCTTATTTGAGCAATACTTATTATACAAAAAATTTTGAGTTTCCTAGAAAAGGAGTTCTTAATTTTTAAATGAAAAGCAACAAAAAAGGAGAATACTTTGTTTTTCAGTTTCAGGTAATTTTTCAGTTTCTGAGTTTCAGGTGATAGCGAGGACTTCTGACGAATGCCAATGTCTGGCTGAGAACGTGAAGGGAGACGCTGAAGAGAGGAAAAAGCACGTCGAAGTCATCTCCTCCGCCTCTGGTAAGTTGTATTTTGAGGCCTGAAGACACAACGAGTTCTAAAGTTTTAAGGCGTTTTCTGAGCTTCACGCGTTTAAGAACTTTTGTTGTTGTTGTTGTTGTTGCCGGCAAGCATCCCGCATCGAAGACTTGGTTATGAACACTCTCTTTAATGAGAGAAGTTCTCGTGTTCTTCGGACAAGATGCGTCCGGAGAAGGGTTTTGATGTCCTTTGCAGTCCTGAGACTGTCATGCTGCACCTTGTGAAGGCGGACATCGTTGTAGCAACCTGTTCATTCTATAGGCCTTGTGAGTGGGTGGTCAAGCCGGCCTAGCATCGTTTTGGGTGGGAGTAGAGACGTCTCGCCTGTCGTTGACCGGAGATAGGCAAGAGGCTATTTGACTGGCGCCTCGACTCGCCATTGAAAAGTATAGCGGAGTATCGGCTGATGTTTTGTCCGGTGGCATGCCCAGGCCGGTCCGGCATCGCCCTCCTTTGACGAGCTATACTACCCAGTTTTGGTCCGCGGCGGGATTTCTCCCGCTACCTCCCAGCACGAATTATTCGTAGGGAGGCATCCGTCTATCCGCCACCTGAGGTCGCGCTCGATTCGGGACTGGATGATCCGACTCCATCCGTGACAGGCTCTTAAGGCTGTAGAGTCACGAATGGCCACTGTTGCCAGTGTGTTTCGAGATCTTTTCGGCAGAGACTCTTTATTGACATTCGCTGAAATTTCACCAGGAGCTGAATCGACAAGTCGATCTTCGAATAACGAACGCTTATATGAGTCGCCAGAAGATAACGGAATGACTTTGGGGCTTATTAAGATTTATTTGCTCGCTCATTCAGTCCTCATTTCTCGATTTTTCGACTTTCTTGGCTGTTATAGATTTCGTATTGTTTTTTTGTGGTTAATCTTGGCTTAGAGCCCGTTTCAGTGGTTGGCGTGGTCTTTCTGACAAGGTTAGGTTCATCTTGAAGGGTTATCTATGAACGATCGTCACCCAAAAAAGTGCGGCAAGCAGGAGAATCTCTTTATGTTGCAGAAAATTTGGTGCAGAATACAGTAAGCAGCCTGAAGGAAGGCTCCGCAATCATGGAAAAGGCGGAAAAGGACATCGGACAAGCCATCACAAGCATCCATCAACTCACATACCAGGTTTAGAATTCTCGGGAGAGTTTAGCCACATAGCCTTAGAAAAATGGACTGTGTGCGATGATGAAGGAGATGAAAGAATGCAGTTTTTCGTTACACGATCGAAAGGTAGTAAAAAGAAATCTGTTTCAGTGAAATCTTAAGAAGTAATTCTATCGAGACAGCAGTCAGAAAAACATATCGTAGGTAAAGCGGAAGGTGGAAGGTTCGATTCACGTTAAGCGCACTTGTGCCAAAAAAAGGCAAAAATTTTGTGTTTGTTGATAGAAATTCTATTGATACTGGAACTAACAGAGAGAAGTTACATGTTATATTAGAGAAAGTAAGTAATACGTTTGATCTGGTTTTAAACAAATCTAAGGCTATAATTTTGACCAAAGTTAACTTGAGAAATTAGGAAAAGGGTTATTGAGAGATAGAGAGAGAGGGAGAAAACTGGAAAGTTTTCAGATGGCCGAAAGTACAGCGAAGTTCTCTTCAGAGGAAAGAAATTCTGTGTCAGAAGCAGTGGTCAGGCATTTTTTCTGTGGTTTGACTAGCCTTCTTTTTTGAAACGATAATTTCTTTAACCTCGACGGTCGTTACTGAGAGCAATCTTTCGGAATAGTTCAATGAGGAATCCTGTTGTAGTCTGGAGAAATTTTCTCCGTCTACATTCCCACCGCAGTCGGTGATTATCTTCGAGAGACCGTAGAAAGAAAATATGTTATTTACTGGAGCTTCGACTCGCCATTACAAAAAAGTAAATGTTGTTATTGATCAGTAGTCATTGTAGAAAAATGTTGTGGAACGTTTGGAAAGCACGGAGAAAGCGGTGTCAGCACACGCAAAGAGCCAACATCAACTCACTTCCAGCATCACACAAAAATACACTGAAATCATCAACAACTTCGAAAGCTTGGTCATTGTTGTTTTTTTTTTTCATTTCAACGTTCAGTCATTTTTTCAAGCCGTTGGTGCTAAAACTTGTAGACAAGAAAAGAACTCCAAGCTCTTCGACACAATGAAGGTTTCTTTGAAAGAAATTGTTTTGGTCGAGAAGATCCAAAAACTTGCTATAAATGTGAAAGTAAAGTATCAAAATAATGTAAGGCCCAGAATTATTGAAATACTTGTGAGAGAGTAAATAAAGCAATAACAGAAGACGAGACTTCTGCGGATGAAATGAGGTCAAGACTGTGAAAATGTAGGTGACCGGAGAATAAGAACTTCGAAAAAGGTACAGGAACAATGTTTCCTGTCCCAGTTTTAGTTGGCGAGAAAGAAGTTGACTATTCTGCTCTCTCTTTTTAGTTGTCGAAAAGAAAGGCTGAAGTAGATAAACATCTCGACGAGGTCGCTCTCAGAAGGGACGAGCAGCAAGAGGACATCGGCCAATATTGCCAACAGGTTTTGTTATACATTCAGTCATTGTTATTGTTATAGTTGCTGCTTGCCCGTTGTATTCCAATCAATCATTTATTCCAATTCACATGATAGAATAGCACATACATACATGCATTGATGAACTTGGATCACTGTCACGGATGTGAGTTCAGCTATATTCGAAAAACATTTCAAAACGAATTATAGAAAGAAAAATTATAGAAAAAAATTATGGAGACAAAACAACAAAAAAACATCTAAAATAAAGGGACAGAATAGAAAAAATAATAAATAGAACATTGAGATAAGCGCAGTGAATAAGAAAATTCGGAATTCCGTCGATCATTTTTATCTCATGCGCTCCTATGAAGTGATGAAAACAGAAGAGGGATTTATTTATAGAGAAATAAGAAGCAGAAGTTTTTAATGTTCAAGAAAAAGGTACAGACGCACGCTGTAAGCGGAAAATTTTTATCATAAAGGTTTTTTTGTTTCACATAAGGTTCCCCCTAATGATTTTTAATAATAGAGGCCCGCCGACAGAAGGTCTGACATGAATATTATTTAACCCCTGATAAGAAGGCGAGACAAGCATGAGAAAGAAGGAGATGTTAAGATCATTTGATAACTACTGTTGACGTATCGTAATTCACTTCAGATGGAGGATATTCTAGCAAACATCAGAAGATGCCAGAAGTCCGCTGTGGATTCTGAGAAGAAAGCGAGAGAGTCGCTCAAGGATAAGCTGCACGACCTTGATGAAGAAGCGGCTACGATTCAACAAGACGGAAAAGAAAAGGTGAGACATCGGGGCAAAACGAGAAAAGAAATTACTGCGATTATTAGGTAAAGTTCTTAGGTAAGAGGAAGAATGGAGGGCAGAGACTAGTGAACAATAGGATTGAAGAGAGAGAGAGAGAAAAAGAGTTTTTAAAAAGTTAAAAACGTGAGGTTCACTTTACAGGATAGATATACAAAATCCAATGACGTTGATGTTTTCGTTGTCCTTGTACGATTCCGACCATAGATTTCCAACACTGTTGAGAAATTTGAAAGGCGAGTGTTGGGGGGGCTTAGGCAAAAGTTTACGCTAACGAGGCCGTACGGCTTAGGCTAACGAGAGTTTCAAAAAATATACATAATAGTGAGTCAAACACTCTTTCTCTTTTTCTCGCGCAGTGGCGTGGATTAGTAATGAACGGGCGTGAAGGGCGTGGTTTAGTAGCGGCCCTTTTTCTTCAAATTTTTCACGATTTCAAATAACCTTTGTTGGACTATGATTCCTGCTCTCCCACTACTGTACTGTTGTATGGGTCTTAAATGTGCATTATATTGTGTGCGTGTGTAGCTCAGTGGGTAAGAGCATCGCCCGGAACGCGAAAGACGCGGGTTCGGTTACCGTCACACCACACGTTTTTTTGCACGAGTTTCTGCAAAAAAAATCGGCTCCTCTGCTCGGTAAAAAAATCCGTTGCTTGAGATCAACAAGGAGTAGGGAATACTCTTATTTACAAGGTATAGTATTCGCCTTTCTCTTGCATGTAGTGCACAGCCACATCCTTGGTCCTGGGTTACTCTCGATATCTCCGGCCAATAGGAGAAGTAGTTGGGACAGTCCAGCCGGATCGGACTGTCCCTCAGGCGAAAAAAAGAATGAAGACGGAGGTGTAGTGAAGAAATGAGAGACAAACTCTCTCCTCTGACCCCACGTCCAACAGCAGGAACCTCAAGATTTTGCAATACAACTGCAATGGCTTCTCTGGCAAAACGACGGAACTCCATGAACTCGTCACTCGTCTGAAAGTCGATCTTTTTCTCATCCAAGAAACTAAGCTAACGAACCGTTCCAAATGTCCACAAATTCCTGGATACACTATCGTAAGAAAAGATCGTGAGAAGAACTCCGGAGGCGGTCTTATTACCGGAATCAGCGAATCGCTGTCCTACACTGTAATGCCCTCTCCGACCGACACACATTTGGAATCTCTCACGGTCCGCATATTCGATGCCGATGGGAAGTCGCTCGATGTTACCAACATATACATACCACCGACGAGCTCTTGCACCACTGGTTACACGCCCGACCTCACTCCGTTCTTACACAATCGCGAGAAATCCATCATACTCGGTGATCTTAACGCTCATGATGCCGCATGGTTCTCCAAATCTTCAGACAGCAGAGGCTCTCACATCGCAGAAACGATCGATGCTTCAGAACACGCCGCAGTAAACCGTGACACGCCTACCAGAGTACCAGTCAACGGAAGACCATCTTCTCCAGACATCTCCATTTGTTCGCTGGACTTACTTTCTCAAGTCTCATGGAAAACAATACCATCTGGAAGCTCCGACCATCTACCCATCGTAATCGTCCTTGAGGGTTCCAACTACATCCGCACGCACAGGAAAGTCTCCTTCACCAACTTCGGAAAAGCGAACTGGAAAATCTTTGAACAGCTCGTCGAAGAAAAGTTATCCACGACACCTCTTCCCGACCTCCCCGCCGCCCAAGCTGAGCCCTTCTTCCGGAAGATCCTGTTATCTGCAGCCGCCAGCTCAATCCCACGCGGTCGCATCAAGAAGAGAAACGTTGCCTTAACACCAGAAATCCGAGATTGGATGACCAAACGAGACGCTTTACGAGAATCAGACCCATCAAGCCAAGACATCAGCACCCTCAACATGAACATCAGACGAGCCACGGACAGAAACAAAAGGGACATCTGGAGAAACTTCATGGAGACCTTTGATCCCAAACTAGACGGCAAGAAACTGTGGAAAACGATCAAGATGTTGAATGATAAAGGACGTCCCCCACCAAACTGCGCCATCGACTTCGGGAAAGGACCCCTCACATCCTCCTTCGAAATCGCGAACCAGTTCAACAAACGCTTCACACGCCCAGTCGACTACAAAACAAAAAAGGAAAATCGGAAAACCATGAAGAAAGTTCACAACATACACGCTAAAGATTTTGTCGAGTACTCAGAGGCCGCAGTGAAATCAGCTATTAAGAAGACAAAGAAATCAACAGCCCTCGGACCGGACGGACTCGCTCCAATACTCTTCCATTATCTCGGGAACAGAGGTATAGCCGCCCTCACAAAGCTCATCAACGACTCCCTCAGCTCTGGCAGAATTCCCATGATTTGGAAATCTTCAGTCACTCTCCCACTCCTGAAAGCAGGGAAAGAGGCAACGGATGGACCAGGATACCGACCGATCTCCTTACTCTCACCGATGGCGAAAATCATAGAACGACTTCTGTTGGAAGAACTCAAGCCGTACGTAAGAGTAGCTGAGCACCAGCATGGATTCACCACAGGAAGATCCACCACCTCTGCCCTCCTCACTCTTTCAAAAGACGTAGCTGCAGGCTTTAACGCGAAGAGACCAGCTAAACGTACAGTGATGTTGGCAATCGACATGTCAAAGGCCTTCGACAGCATAGACATAGCGGTACTCATAGACCTCGTCCTACAAACCGACGCCCCAAACTTCGCAAAGAAATGGCTAGCATCGTACCTCAGAGGACGAACGAGCCGTACATCCTTTCGCGACGTCCTCTCAAGCTCATCCCTGATCAGAAGCGGAGTCCCTCAAGGCAGCGCACTCTCACCGCTTCTTTTCAATTTATATCTAAGCGATCTTCCGAACAACGATCCAAACATCAAAATCGTCTCTTATGCTGATGATATAACGCTATGGGCGTCAGATCCGAGCATTTCCACTGCCTCGCTACACATACGATCCGGTCTCCCACACATCGAAAAGTTCATCCACGATCGTGGACTATCTATTTCTCCTGCCAAAAGCCAGCTTCTACTCTTCACACCTTACAGCAAAGAGTACAAGACTATCCTAGATGTCTCGATCGGAGGTCAGAGCGTACCCACCGTGAATACCGCCAAAATCCTTGGAGTTACATATGATTCTATGTTCACATTCAGTCATCATGCGAAAGACATAGCAGGCCGAATGTCGCAACGTAACAATGTACTGAAGGCGCTAGCCGGCAGTACATGGGGCAACCAAAAGGAGACACTCCGTCTCACGTACAAAGCCATTTGCCAATCCATATACAGCTACGCAGCTCCAGCCTGGGCCAGCTTTCTCTCCTCCTCAGCACATACCAAAATTCAAAGAGGACAGAACAATGGCCTGCGTATCGTAACAGGAAACCATCAAATGGCCAGCGTCGACCACATACATGCTGAAGCTAAAGTTATGAGATCGAAATCGCACCTTCACATGCTATCAGCCCAATACTTGGCAAGGACCTTGAGCCAAACTCACTTCCATCACGGATTATTTCTCCAAGGACCCCCACCACGTAACATGAAAGCTGATCTTTACATCGCATGCAGAAGCACTGTTGAAAGAGCCCTGTCGGAAACAGCAGAGAAGAACAACGGGAAAAACGTCGCCAACCGAGTCCACACAAACATGGTCTCAGAAGAAAAGGAAACCATCCAAGGTCCAGTCATACTGGGCGGCCGACCACCACCGGACATAAATGAAGAAGAAGTGGACCTCTCGAGAAACGCCCGCTGCACGCTGAGCCAACTTCGCTCAGGCTACAGCAGGTACACCAACCACTACTTACACCGGATCGATGACTCGATACCTGACTACTGCCCAGACTGTCTCAATGGACCTCACGACGTGGCCCATCTCTTCAAATGCGCTAGACGTCCAACAAGACTCACGTTGGAAGATCTCTGGATGAAACCAAAAGAAGTAGCCTCATTTCTGAGACTATTGTGAAGGAAAGAAGAAGAGATGTATTTAAAAAATAAAAAAAAGAGAGGAGAGAGAGAGGGAGAGAGCGGCCCTCCATAGCCAACTCTCTTCGACGCGAGACGTTTGCCGGCAACAACAACAACATTTACAAGGTATACTTTCTGGCTTTTACGTTTTTTGTAGCTTTCTCTTCGCTTCCAACCTCGAAGTAAAATAGTTTGAAGCGAAAGGGTTTGTGATGTACGATCAGGAACAAAGGCATGGCGAGTGCGCACTAGTACTAAACCAAATTCAATTTTTCTCTCGATGCTTTAGGAGGTATGATAATAAATCTAAATTATTAGTGTTTTGAAGATGGAAGATCTGACAGTGGCACAAACAAGGATGACCGAAGACTCTATGAAAGACAACATTCGAGAGATGTCGGTTGTATTCGAAAGAAAACTTTTACAATGATCCACTTTTTCATTAACTTTATAGATATATTTAAACTTTATGAAATCTAATCAACTGCAAGTACCGTCAAGTGAGGTAAATAATGAAGTTTTGAACCATTCAGGACCGATCAAAACAAAGAGATTTAAAAGTGTTGATAGGGCTTGCACCACTTTTGCTGGCTGTGTAGTGAGACTAGGAGTGAGACAGGTATCAGCTATTGGTTTTGTTAAATATGTTCGGTCTTTCATATCTTGGAAGCGTGTAGTCTGTCAAGAGGAGAAACTGCACAGAACGTTTTGTAGATCATAAGCAAGCGTCGAGCCTAAGCTTGACTCAGGTGTGATACTTTTTTTTAATTTTGAAAAGAAAAAAATTCTAGTGTTTCAAATGATTTTTTATGGCTATTGTAAAAAAATTTAGCGAAGCAATGAGGCCAATTTTATCGGGACTGTCGGCAGAGACTGCTGTGAGGACTGAAGAACTGCGAGAAGAGCTGCGCCTGGCTGCCGATCGAGTCAGCGCGGAGGCTGCTTCCGTCCAAAAAAAGGTTGGCTTTCCACCTATCTATTTGTAGTGCTCTCTTTATCTCTCACTCTCCCCGTTTCTCATTTTGCTCTCTTTATCTCGATCTTTTTGTTGTTGTTTTTTCTACTTTTATTCCTCTCTTACTATATTTTATACTGTATATCTATCTCTAACCATTTTCTTAAATGAATTTGTAATTTTTATCGATTTCAGTTAAACCATGAACCGTTTTTTTACCTATTTCAGGTTGTAAACACTCGCAGCGAAGTTTGTGAGCGAATGGAGAGAGTGTCGACTGTAATTGATGATAAAACGGGGGAAATAGGCAAGGAGGCCGCTATGCAGGTGGGAGTCTGGTCTCTCAGCTTATCTCTATTTTTAATTTCTGTCTTTCACGTAATGAGTTTTTGATAACTTTTTGAATCTTTTTTTCAATAATGAAAGGCATAACACAGTGTCACTATTCGAAAATCATTGAGAGACAAGACGTTTCCACCGTAAGGTACGTAGATGGGATTGAAGAAGTAAAGTTCGAGTTTTTGCTCCAGAAACAGTTTATGAATGTTATGATGAGCGCGTTTTCACGAGTTCTTTGGATTCCAAGTTGAAGACGTGGATATGATTTGGAAGAAGCGGTTCTAAAGCGACCAAATCTTGCTAGAAGTCGGGTACTATGTTGTCGTACAGAAGTAATGAGTCGAGTAGATGGGCAAAAAAAGTTGAAATCATCTAACTCTAATGCTAAGTTCATCTTATCGTACTCAAAAAAGTCAGATGAAACGTTAACTGGTTCTATCTTAATCGGAAAATTCGGTGAAAATTGTTTTCGATCCAAAAGTCAAAAACTTCTCGGATCAAAAACTTCTCGGATATCTTTCTAAATTAATTTTTTGCACAAAAACATATGAAAAATTAAATAAAAAATTTATAATTCAAAAAAATCTCAAAAAATCATGTTTTTGTACGAAAACGCTAACACAAATTGTAAGTACAGTCATGTTTTGTTGATTTTTTTCAAACAGGAAGAAAAAGAAAAGAAAGTGTGGAAAACGCTCGGGAAAACTGTTTTTCTTGACTGTTATCCTGAGGTGACCCAGGATAACAAATTCGTTCTAAAAATCGGTCAGAAAAACCAAAGTTTAAAAAACTAAAGTTTCTTGGAACGGGAACACCAAAAATTTTGTCGGGATAACACTGTAGTTCGTAAAAAAGATCTTCTTGGGACCAGCGACAGATTCGTAGTGGAACATATGTTGTAGAGAGAAGTGGCCATGCTCTTCTGCGAGTCCGAACTCAGAGGGCTGCGTAAGCTGGACGGAAGTGTGAAAGAAGCAGCAGAAGAAATATCAGCTGTTCCAATTACTGGTTAGATTGAAGGGGTTCAACTGGCTACAATCATGGTTTCAAACTGTTTAGAGATCTGGCGCGAAGCTTTCGAACTTGTCAAATCGAGATCAAACTGGTTAAATCTGGGTTTTGCGGGTTAGAGGTCGAACTTCTTAGAGTTGTAAACAAAACTGGTAAGAAATCTTCTTTTCTCAATATTCTTGACTATTGAAAATGATGGAAAACTTGAGAGCTCAGTTTGCATCCAGGCTGTACACCGGAGAAGAAAAGCCGGAACGTTCCCAGAGTGGAGGCTCCGCCGCCTTTAGACGCACTCTTTCAAATGGCGGCAGGAGAGAATGCGGACACCACTAACCAAGTTAGACTTTTTTTTCTTTCAAAGTTTAATTTTTAAACTCTCGTAGCTAATAATTTGAAGAAAAAAAAGAATTAATTTGAAGTCCTGGAAAAAAATTGGAGTTGCTGAGATTGACTTCAAAACTCCAATCTTAGAATTTTCGATGCTAAAGACACTTAAAAAATTTGTTGTCATATAATGCTCAGTAATACTGTTTTGAGGTAGTGACGCTTGTTTAAGAGAAGGAATGAATAAACTCACGCTCGGGCAAAAGAAAATCCACGGGGCGGGATCGAACCCGAATGGTTGAACAGTGTATGTATGTTGTGCTCAAGAGACGCGCGTCCGTCTATCGGGTCCGTGACTCCATTCTGCTGCCTCCCGACGTTTCGCATCTGCCGTTGTCTCCGAGTGCTCTTGCCAGGAAACTCAACGAGGACATCATCGAAGAGGTGAGGGGCACGAGGGGCAGGTTGAATTTGCAGACGATATTGTCCTTAGTCTAGATCTCAGCGTTGTTTCGCGCCGACGGAGCGCGAAGTAGAGTCTACCACAGGTATTCTACATTTTTAAAAAAAATTGAATGAAAAAGGCGGGAATAAGCGCGAGGAAGAAGAAGAAGAAGATTGTCCTTAGTCTAGATCAGGTCCGGGCGTGGCATAGTGGTTAGTGTGATAGACCATTGTGCGAAGAGTCCCGAGTTCGACTCCCACCCCGGACAGATCCACCCAAACCAAGGGGGTTAAGAAATGTTGGTAGTGCTCATGCACGAATCTGACTCTCCCCACTGCTGCTAATCACACTAGCAGTGATCTAGCAGGCAGCCACTGGTTCTACCAGGATAGGTCTGTCCTGCATCTCAGGGGAGCGCGTACCCTGCCGCGAGGCGGGAACAAGCGCGAGGAAGAAGAAGAAGAAGATTGTCCTTAGTCTAGATCTCAGCGTTGTTTCGCGCCGACGGAGCGCGAAGTAGAGTCTACCACAGGTATTCTACATTCTTTAAAAAATTGAATGAAAAACTACCGCTTTGGTTGCGCGGGCGCTAGATATAATGAGAAACGAGCGAGTCTTCACAGTCTTGATTTCTCATTTTGCCCAATTTCTCTCGCTTGTACGTCCCTCAATTGTTGATTACTTCTCGTTGTTTTATACCGTTTCTTTCTCTTCAAAAAGTGGATTTTTTTCAAGTTCATAACAAGTAGGTGAAATTTCGCACCCGAAATTACGCAGTCGGCAGATTGGCATTTTTTGTGGGAATCTCTACTAGGCTTAGTTTGAAATGTCATGGAACCGAGGTTCGCGTTCTACCTAGTCTAGTAGCGAGTCCCTAGTATCCGGAGTCTCATTGATTGGTGAAGTCTGATTAGAGACTCTTTTAGCTCTTCTGTGAAGTCTTAACACGAGGAATTTCTTTATTCGTTAAAGAGGTGAATAAAACTTCAAGCGTCAGCGTCAACAAATGAATTAAAAATTTTAGGTTAACTTCTCATCAAAAGACCAGTTTTTCTTTCGGTTACTTCAACTCCTTTTTTTCCGAGTTCTATATTAATCAATAAACTTCGCGAAAACTTTTCCTGGTATCCAGACTTTTTTTTTTATTATCAGGAAGTCAAGCCAGAAAAGTCATCGAATAGAAGAAGGGCTGGGATGCTCAATCCGAGACATTGAGTGATTGGAGCAACCATGGGTCTTGGATAGGAAGCGGATTCACTCCGATGTCACGCCCCATTTCCTATTCTTGATTCGCTCATTCTCTCTCAATTTTTTTCTCTCTCGTGACCTCTAATTATTTTAAACCGTTTTGGTGGTTTGTTTACTAGCTCAGGGCATAAAAAACTTGATTGAAGTTGTATAACTGATTACTTGGACTGCTAGGATAAAGTGTTTGTTTATGACCCTAACAATGCGTATTAGAAAACTCTTCCGCCTTAAGATAATAGATTTTCACTTCTATGTATTGATAGTTTTCTGCATTGTTAGACACCCTTGTTTTAATATATAAACGAACTCGTGTCAATTTGAAACAACTCCATGTTCAATTTTAAGTCCAGTACTCGAACAATGCTTTGCTAACCCTTTCACTTAAAAAATGAGAATGAAGTTAAAATATCGGCGAATCAGACAGAGAAAGAATAGGGAAAATAAGTGAATTCGCTTTAAAAGGTTCAATGCGGAAGTCTGTTTTCCTTCTGAGATCATGCTGACTTCTGGTCTTTTGAAGCGGAGCTTCTTCGTAAGTTCCTAGTTAAGCGAAAATAAAAGATGAATAAAGTCTTTTTTTAAATCTTGAATGACTCTTTCGCTTTGGCCGAAAGACTTCCTCTTGGAAACCACGTACAAACATCACTGATTGATGAAACTGGGCTAAATTACTGGGAGGAAATTATTTGATAGAAATCGTTGACAATTTGATAGAAAAAACTATTTAAGAAACTAAAACATGATGAATTTCATGGCAAGTCCTTAAAATTCTCCAACTCTTTTACCTTTATGTTTATCAGTAATATGCGTTTTCCGAAACTTTTCAAAAAATATCAATCAACAATATACTTTTGGCATTTATGTGCAACTTTTTTCGACCCATGTATTCTGATTATTCGAACATGTACTAACTAAAAATTGTCAGCTCACTCTACTCGGAAATAAAAAAAGAAGTTGAGTCTGAGAAATTGAAAAGTTATGCGACTTGAATTTGTGAATGAGCAGCTTTTTCTTACAAAAGTTGTATTTATTTTTGAATGAGTGATCTAATTGATGAAACCAATAAAGAAAAATACTCTCATTTTCTATCTGCTGTAGACAGATGATTGAAGTATTACAAGGAGAAAAGCTTCTAGCTTTATTTTCCTGTGATATTTCAATAAACTGTCTTCTTAACCGGGCGTAACTGCCTTCAAACTGTGTAACTCAACGTTTGAAATTTTATTCCCAATTGACATTGAAGGGTTACAGTATATCCAATTGACATTGAAGGGTTACAGTATATCCAATTGACATTGAAGGGTTACAGTATATCCAATTGACATTGAAGGGTTACAGTATATCCGCATTAAATGCTTATATCTGTGTGTTAAATATTCATTTATCCATTGAATTCAACGAGCAAGAGCTTTTTCCTCTGTCCACAATTATTTGGCGCTTTGCCTCATCGCCTTTTCTCTCTCTTTACACCCAATCTTTTGCACGCTCTCGCGTCCCTTAAATCTCACATTCTCCTATCTATCACTTTATGAGCGCTCACATGACTTTGTGGTCTAGGATAAGAGCCTCCTGGCTACGTGCTTGGCTGAATTTCTCTACTGAGGCTAAATCAACTACAGGATTTCAGAAATTCTGAATTTGGTTTCTTAATTTTGTTTTTGAGGGGGAGGTGTGAGGGGTCGATGGCGGAGCACTAACCCACGCCCTCCCCCGTTTACTTCTTGCGTGCACGCTCTCTCTTTTTTTTCCTCTCGCATCCTGCGTTCTCTCGCTCTCTCCATTCATGCTGCCAGTGATTGACGATGCTTCATGCGCTCTCTTCCTTCGATACAGTACCGAACAAAAGAGCAACCTTTTGACAGCAAAAATTTTCTGAGGTGGAATTTCATGCACAACAAAACATGTAGATTACAATGTGAATGGTTTTGAAAAGACTTTTGAAAATTTAAACAGTGTTTTTTTTGTTGTTCAACTTATCAAATAAAGAAAGAGAGAGAAACTACTTCTTCAAAAACTTTTTGTTATAAGTTTTCTTTTGTGGAAATCGCATTTCATGTTGTTTCTAACCGTGTTCATCTGTAATAAATTTGAACGTTGCAGGTTAAAAAATGGGGAACGAGATAAATGAAGGTTACTTGTGTAGATTTACTTCTTTTTGACCTTAAATTTGAGTTTATTCCCACTCAATATAGCTTTGTACCGGCACTTTGTTACTTATTGGCCGCACTTTACTTGGGGGCAGGTTACTTTTCGCTGATTTTTTCGCTTAGTCTTAGGTAAAATGTATGCTAAAGAGGCCGTACGGCTTAGAAAAGAGGCCGTATAGAAAAATTAGCCACACTATTATATTTTTATCCAGTCAAATTGAGTAATTCGGCTTAGCTGTTTTGAGCGGTTCTTTTTTACTTGGGAGGCCGCGCTTCACTTGGAGGGAGGGGCTCCGCTTCACTTGGGAGGGGGGGGCTTTTTAAAAACAACATTTTTAAAAGATTATTTTTACATCAAAAAACGCTTAGGGTTAGGAAAAAGTTTAAGCTAACGAGGCCGTACGGCTTAGACGAACGAGACCGCATAAGAAAATTTAAATTTTGTTGTATTAAAAAAAACATTTTTTGAACGCACCGAAAAGAGCCCCCCCCCCACAAATGAAGCGTAGCCTCCCCAAGTAAACTTGTGCCATTTTCAGCTACTATTCACTGTTTTTCGCTAAGGCTTAGGTAAAAGGTTACGCAAACGAGGCCGTACGGCTTAGGCTAACGAAACCGAATGAGAAAATTTCTCATGTTGTTAATTTTTGTCAATCTTGACTAAATTTCTCAAAAAGTTTTAAAACCCCTCCACGTAAAGTGCGCCCCCCTATGTAACATTGTGCCGTTTGTTTCCTTCATGGAGATAGTAGATTCAACTTCTGACGCTTAATTTTTGTTTATAAAGTATTTTGCTCTTCTAATTTTTATCACTGTGCTTTTTATGTTTTCGGATTTATAATTTTATAACGATTTTAGACTAGATTGAAACAAGAAAACTTGAACTAGACCAGGCAGTAAAGATGTATTTTTGTTGAAAAAAATTTAGAGTTTCGCTTTCAATTCAATTGTCCGAGTTAGTCCTAGGCTCACATTGAAGCGTTTTCACATGATTAATAAGCGGCACTTTGTTACTTGGGGGCCGCACTTTTTTTGGGGGGGGGGCAGGTGACTTTTCCCTGATTTTTTCGCTTAGGCTTAAATAAAGAGTAGGCGATGGTATCAAATTGTGGTCCCGCTCATTTTCGTTTTTTTCAATCGAAAAAAATGTTAATTGGCTTCTTATGACCGTCTAAGCCATAGCTCACCAGGATGTGTTGAATATAACCGTAGTTTAACCAATGGACAATTATTTTATTTACAAGCTTTTATTTGTTTTTTTAATCAACTTCTGTTATAATTTCTTCACTTTCAAAAAAATTTTGGAGAACCGGGCGGGCGACCGAAAGAAATTTCACAACTTTGGTGAGCTATGGTCTAAGCAATAAAAACATGTGCGGAAAACAAAAAAATTTTTCATCATTTTTACAAAAAAAAATTTTCAAAAGTTTTTTTTTCAGGAAGAGATTTTATTCATGAAAACTCCCTTCCCCCTTTCTCCTCAGGGCCCCCCTTCCCCCCTTTAGGGCCCCCTTCCCCCTCCTCCCTCCCCCCTAGGGCCCCTACCCCCTCGCTTAGGCCCTATTCCTCCCCCCTTCCCCTTTTAGGGCCCCCCTCCCTTTCCTGCTTAGGAAAAAAACCCCCTCCCCCTTTCCTTTCCCCAAAATTTGGGCCAAAAAAATTTTTTGTGTAAAAATAATTTTAAAATTTTTTTTTACCGCACATGTTTTTATTGCTCAGTAGGTCATAAGAAGCCAATTAACACTTTATTCGATTGAAAAAAAAACTAAAAATGAGCGGAACCACAATTTGATACCATCGCCTAAAGAGTATGCTAACGAGGCCCTATAGAACAATTAGCCACAATATTTTTTTTTCCAATCTGATTTTTTAAATATTTTTTCTTCATTTTTTTCTTCATTTTTATCCAGTTTGAGAAACTTGAACTGGCCGTTTTTAGCCACTATCCACTGTTTTTTCTCGCTTAGGCTTAGTCAAATGTTACGCTCAGCGGTTTTTTAGTTGGTCCGAAAATCCTACAGACGTTCGCAGGAGGCAAAATTTTTTTATACAGACCCTGTCCTTACATCTGTAATTTTTTTCAAGTTAAAATTTTATGAGATAAAAAGTTTTTTGAAAAATTTTCACCCTTCTGAGATAAAAAACTTTCACATAAGGGTTCCCTTTTATGAGTTAAAAGACAGACGCCCGCTGGAGGTCTAAAACAGACACCCGCCGACAGACGACCAGACATCACTAATTAACCCCTGGTTACGCTAACGAGGCCGTACGGCTTAGCCTAACGAGAACGCATGAGAAAATGTCAATTCGTTCACTAAATTTGTCAAAAAATGTTTTTAAAAAAAGCTCCCCCCCCTGCCCGAAGTAAAGCGCCCCCCCAAGTAAAGCGCGCCCCTCCAAGTAAAGTGCGGCCCGCCTGAGTAAACTTGTGCCTACCTTTTGATAAAGTTGAATACGTTTCATTTGTCCAAAGAAAAACATTTAGGATTTTTAACAATGGCTTTATGATAGTTGCTTGATCCGAAAATTCCAATGGACCTCCGATTTACCCTTCGACGGATCTCTACTTCGAAATAAATTCAAAAACTTGACAAGGAAAACAAGATTAATAATCGAAAGTAGATTAGGGGAGTTATAAATTAGTCAAAAATAATACAGAGGCCCGCCGAAGGTGATGGATTTCCGGATGGTAAAACAAATTTATTTCAAGAAAAAAAATTTAGCCCTCTGAATTTATAAACTTTCCGGGGATCAAAAACAAACTCGCTCGAACTCAAACCACAGGCCTCAAACAATTACAAGGAGAAGAATAAGAAGAACGAAGGCAGCGAAGCTGCCTGAGGCAGAGAGGAAAGGAGAAGCGGAAAAGCGCAGGCAGCGAAGCTTTCTGGAGCAGGAAGAAAATGAGGAGCAGAAAAACAAAGGCAGCGAAGCTGCCTGAAGCAGGGGAAAGAAAGAAGAAGCAGAAAAGCGAAGGCTGCGAAGCTGCCTGATGCAGGAATAAAAGGAAGAACAGGAAAACGAAGGCAGCGAAGCTGCCTGATGCAGGAAGAAAAGGAAGAACAGAAAAACGAAGGCAGCGAAGCTGCCTGATGCAAGAAGAAAAGGAAGAACAGGAAAACGAAGGCAGCGAAGCTGCCTGATGCAGGAAGAACAGAAAAACTAAGGCACCGAAGCTGCCTGTGGTGGAGAGAAGAGAAGGAGAAAGACGAATTTGACGCAGGAAGGAAAGGAGAAGAAGAATAACGAAAGCAGCGGAGCTGCCTGAGTCAGGGAGAAAAATAGAACCAGAAAAGCGAAGGCAGCGAAGCTTTCTGGAGCAGGAAGAAAAGGAGGAGCAGGAAAACAAAGGCAGCGAAGCTGCCTGAAGCAGGGAAAAAAAGGAGAAGCAGAAAAGCGAAGGCAGCGAAGCTGCCTGATGCAGGAAGAAAAGGAAGAACAGGGAAACGAAGGCAGCGAAGCTGCCTGCGGTGAAGAGAAGAGAAGGAGAAAGACGAATCTGATGCAGGGAGGAAAGGAGAAGAAGAATAACGAAAGTAACGAAGCTGCCTGAGAAAGGGAGAAAAATAGAGGTGGGAAAACGAAGGGGGAGAGGGAAAAATAGAAGCTGGGAAATGAAGGCAGCGAAGCTGCCTGAGACAGGGAGATAAGGAGAAGCGAAAATTGACTAGGCTCTCATTCTAACTTGGCTAACAAGAAAGTGACAAGCGTCCCCAAAGGGGACGCTAGTCTATATATAATATAGTCCCCATGGGAAACTTCGTTCTGACTTCTGCTCAAGTTAGTTGATCAAAAGGGCACAGCTAAAAACGACTATAGAATTCATTGGGAATAATGCCGTAGTTACATATGTTAGTCGAAAGCACATGTTCCTTGTTCTCGGATAGGTTTATGTAGTAATTGAATACTGTATGTAGTAGTACTGTAGCACTTGATCAAACGTCACCTGCATGAAAAAAATTCAAAGCGACTGCTCATTTTAGTGAAGGGCCTAGCGTGATGAAAAGCGAGCGAGTCTGTACAGTTTCGCCCTCTTATACGTAATGCCAAGTCTCTCCCTCTGTCTTCTCTTCCCTCCATCTTTCGTTTTCTGTTCGTTTTCCTACGCCCACTCAATTTGACGATCGTTTTCAATTTTTTATTACTTGTACAGGTAAAATATGGTCATAGGTACCTCAGTTAAACAAACAAGAAGAAAGCTCAGAAACAGAGTAACAAGATAGAGTTCTTAAACATTGATCCCTCTTATTGTTGAAAACTCCGAATATTTTTATGTCACGTTTTTCTTAAATCCTCAATAATCGAGTGGATTTCTCTTCCTTTGGTCTCAGGCAGATAACGATAGAGGAAAGTGATGGCAATTATGGAGGGAATTGTGAAGAGAAGAACGAGCGAGTAAGTCCCGACAGCCGCATAGAGAGGAAGGACCGAAAAAGTCAAGATGACAGTGCTCAGCTGGAAGTTAGCATCTTTTCAGATCAAATTCTATTTGACGCTTTAGTCCGAAAAGTATTTAGATTTTCGAATTTGTTATAAGACTTTTTATTCATTAAAACTTTTCGCGATTAAAGTTCAAAATAACTGAGATGCTTTCAATTCGAAGTTTGTTGAGGCTTTTCTTTCAGAATTATCGTTTGTCGTTTAAGGCTGATATAATCTGAGCCTAAATTCATCATTCTACACTTCTCCCTTTTTCCTGAATGGCGAATTTAGAACGACTGTCAATAGTCCTTATCCTTTCTTCAAATCATCCCTTACCGCTTCCAGGCAGGGGTTAAATAATCATGTCAGACCTTCTGTCGTCGGGCCTCTGTTTTTCCAAATATATGGATTTGATTTTTCGTTATTGTAAATTTGATTAGTGTCTTAAAACTTCTGAACTGCGTCGATTCCGTACATTCAAACTTTTCCGACACGTTCCTTTAGACTTTTTTTCGTTTTCTGTTCCCAAAAACATTTATTTTTAGACTCCGCCTAATCCATGAACATTTTTATTAGTTTGAAGCTTGAAAAATCATAGATCATTAGAGCCTTGAAGTAGCGAGTAAAAAGCTTTTAAACCACTTTGGAGTTCGAAGAACACAATAAACTGGATTGTCTATTAATGATTATAGAAAGGAAGAATTTGTACATTCAGACAACATTAAATTGGCCGTAACGCAGAAGGCGATTCTGATAACAATGGATGCAACACGATATTGCACAAGATAAGCTCAGAGGAGATCCGGAAAAGAGCAAAATTCAAGCCGTCAACGCAATTGTCTACGATTCAAAAAGTTCAAGGGCTGGTTTACTAGTCCGCTTCAACGACAACCGCTGGGCATATTGTATGACAGGCTTGTACCCTAGCGGGATTGAACTACCACAAGAAGCACTCCTCAGCAGGTGGAGTGGTCTTATAAAAAAGGTATGTCGGGCGAAAATGCCACTAAGTCACCGAATTCAGGAACAATAAAAAAAACTGGCATTATAAAAGGCTGAAGAGATCCACCTTTAAGAGCCGACTTTGAGGGTCTCGAGGAAAGGCAACATCAAGCGAGAATAGACGCACAAAAATTGTACATTCTTAACATCAAAAGAAAAAAATTTGTACACCTAAACTAAATCGAACCCAAGAGATACGGTAAAAACAATGCTGTCACTATACTCAAATCATGGCGCCCAAGTTTGGGACTGTGCCCTGATGTACGCGAGGAGAGGTCGATTGGCGAAGTGTCGGGCAAGAGCTGTTATACGGGTAACGACTGCCTCATATCTTCGCCATATTAGTTTTAAATTTTATTATTACATATATTGTATTCAATCAACAATTCATCAAAAAGTTAAACAGTTAGTTGAAATTTTCCCCAATGTTGTATTAAATCGGCACTCCATAATTCAGTTAGTTTGAAATTTTATTATTAAATTGTATTCAATCAACAATTTATCAAAATGTTAAACAGTTGGTTGAAATTTATCACACATTTATCGGAACTCCATGAACTAGTTAGTTTGAAGAGAAAAAAAAAACAATTTGTTCAATCAACATGTCACAAATCAGTTAGTGAAAAAATTTCATAACAATATATTTAACCAAACTTAATAATCAGTAAACATTAGTTTTAAAAAAAACCTATTTTTGTTTAAAAAAACCTCTTTAAGTTTAACTTTGTTTTTAATTTTTTTAAATTCCATTTGAGAAGCAAATGTCGCGGTAGCAAATGTCGCGGTAGCAAATTTTGTGGGTAGCAAATGTCGTGGTAGCGAATGTCTTGGATCCTCAAAATCTAGAAAGCATTTGATTCAGATATCTCACGGAAAAAATCAAGTTCAAGGAAGTAGGAATTAAACCCAGTTATCTCTGAGATCTCCACCCGGGAGTTTGCGCACGTTACCATAAAAGAGAGCGATAATGAAAAGGAGGTATAAACAATGAGTGAGACACTTTGCCTGCGCTCTTTTTTCATTATAATTTTTTTGAGAAAATGTTCCTCGTCTCATGTTCTTCTTGGAAGAATATGATGAGTGGCATGATGATGAACATACCATACTGTCCTTTACACGATTAAGAGTGAAAAAGTTTTCTTCGAAGTGTACCAAGTCTTATGTGGAGCATCTTTATATCGTTTTAGAAAGCATGATAATGTGAGATGATCTTGGTTGTGGCTCCTAGAAAAAATGGTTTTTTGTAAAAAAAATTTAAATAAATTTTTTATGAAGGATTTACACCGAATTCGAACAATGGTTTACAAGCTACATCATATGACACTGGACTACACCAAAGACCTATATTTTGCCCTCTCTTGTTTATTGACAAACTAACCGTATGTACTTATCGTTTTTTTTGTTTAGCAAATTGATGATAAAAACTGCGTTTCTATTAAATTTTAATGATCGGTATGCACGTACTACTCCATTTCTAACAAAAAATGGTTTTCTTTGAGTAGACAGATCAACCTAGCTAGAAAAACACCAAATTTGGTTTTTAATGGTTCAAAAAATCTTTTCAGAATTTAAGCTTTACTGGAGAATTTCTAGGCCTTACTCAATTTATCAACTTTCTGACATGAATTGGGTGCGGTGAGAGAAACCCAGTTAATGTTGGGGAGGTTCATGTCACCACAGAGAATAGTGGGAAAGAGTGTGGAGATGTGAGAGGAGAGAAACGTACATAGGAGTTTTAGTTTCATCTATACCACAAGCGGGGGAACGGTAGATATTTATGAGTCTTATAACGGAAAAAGTAGAAGAAAAAGAGGAACTCGGGTAAATGTCTATAATATATATGTATATGTCTTTATCTCCACAGGATGACTTGTTGAGGTTTTTTGTTTATCAAAACCAACACCGTTCAAATTAGTTTTTTCTTCATTATTCAAAAGTTTTTCGCTTGACAAAGATTCCAATGTCAAGACTGTTGTTAAACTTTTGTAGTTCGCGTTCTTCATTTCGTTACCTAAATTTCCTTGTCTTTGTCTTTTTCACTGATCGGCACTTCTTCACTTTAGGGCCCCCGCTCCCAGAGGTTCCATGGGTCATACTTCTGACTTACTTACATTAACAAAAAATATTTTACATAAAAAAGTTATTTTTACATTAAAAAACTATTTTTACATTAAAAAACGCTTAGGCTTAGGAAAAATTTTACGCTAACGAAGCCGTACGGCTTAGGCGAACGAGAAAGTATCAAGAAAATGACCCAATTGAACTGAACCAATTGAACCTCTGGGGGGCCCTAAAGTGAAGAAGTTCCCACTGATCAAGTGTTTCTTTACAGCTTATGGGGGCACCTACAATGCCACATCTTAATTGGTGGAGTCGATTCGTGGTTAGAGAGGACTTTTTTTGGTTTATTCTTCACCTTTCTCACTTACTTTTTTTTTGTCTTTGAAATATGCTTCCTTCATTCATTCATTCATTCATTCATTCATTCTTTATTCCAAGCATGTAGGTATTTAAGACAAAAGCAAATTACATATAAACAGAGGTATGCATGGACTACATTACACATAAAGCTTAGTGGCGGTGTGTAAAGGGGAAAAAAGGGGGGCTGTGATAATGATGAAAAATAACAAGTCTTAATTAAGTATCAGAAACAAGACTAACTGGCACAATCACATTCATAGGCAACGAAAGAAGTTGCTTTCTAAATTTAAGGCTACTAGCTTCGTTGATAATATCAAATGGAAGAGAGTTCCAAACAGACATTTGACGGGAAACACATGTCGATAAAGAGGTCTTATTGATGCGGTGAGGAGGAATAAGTCTTAGAGGATGCGAATGCCGAGTGAAACGCTGAACAGCCGAGATTTCGTATAAATGATCAGTGTCTATGTCTAAGCTGTTATGTAAACATTTATGAATAAAAAGTAGATCAGAGATAGCGCGACGGTACTCGAGGCTCTGAAGGCCTAGCATTGAAAGCCTCTGGGAATACGGAAGCTTAGGGTGACGGACTCTTCCTAGTACTCTCCTCGTGAAAGAGCGTTGGACTTTCTCAACCAACTTAACAAGGCCCGAGGAAGATGGATTCCACAACTCACTTGCGTATTCGATAATGGGTCGGACATAGATTTTAAAAGCAGATGTCAACAGAGAAATGGAAGGGGATTTAAAAGCTTTAAATAACATGTTGACAACAGCGGAAGCTCTCTTACACTTATCGACAAAATGGTGTTTGTACGAGAATTCAACGGAAATTGTGACACCAATCTCGTCAACAGTTAAGGGGAGACCATTTATACGGTATACAACAGAAGGATTTCGGGGTCCTAAATGCAAAACACTGCATTTAGATGTCGACAAAGACAAGTTCCATTCCGAACACCAAGCGGTAACAAGATCAAGAGCGACTTGGATATCATGGCTAGAAGAGGGGACACGACCCATAAATTTTATATCGTCTGCATACAAACCGAATCGAAGGTTAGGAGGTATCGCTTCCTTCACTGAATCAATATACATAAGGAATAGTAAAGGACCAAGGGAAGAGCCTTGAGGCACACCTGAAATAACAGGCATGGGCTGAGATAGCATATTATCGATTAAGACTGATTGAGTTCGATTACTTAAATAGCTACTAAGCCAATTGACAATATTAGAGGAGATACCGAACGAATGAACCTGATATAAAAGCAGCCTATGATCTACAGTATCGAACGCTTTACGAATATCGAGGAAAATAACATCAACTGAAAACCCTTGAGCCAAAGAATCGACAACAAAAGAATGAGATTCTACCAAAGATGTTACGGTAGACTTTCTCGCTCTAAAACCTGCTTGATATGGAGACAATAGCTTTGATTCTTCTAAATACGAATAAACTAAGGCGAAAACGATTTTTTCCATAATCTTGGATAACGAGCAACATAACGATATAGGTCTGTAATTATTTAACAGATTGCGAGAACCAGATTTGTGTACTGGTTTAACAATTGATCGCTTCCAAATAGAAGGCACTGAGCCAGAAAGCAGACTGTTATTGAATAAAATGCATAAAGGTTTCACAAGAGCGAATATACATTTCTTCAAAAGGATGTTCGGTATCCCGTCGGGAGAGGTATTGCATTTGGCTGAAAGAGATGAAAGGGCTTTCAAAACCAGTTCCTCAATCAACACTCATCCTCTCAATTACTCTAGTGCAGGATGGATTTCTTAATGGACCATGGATAGGTTCGGAAAACACGGAAGCGAAGTATTCAGAAAAGGCATTCGCCTTATCCGATGACAATATTATCTCTTGCCTCTGATTATCTAACAGAGTAGGAATGGCTAGGTTGACATTCATACTTAAACGATTTCTACAGGCAGCGAAAAAGGACTTTTGATTTCCTCGCAGTATAAGTTTAGCTTCCTGATCATATTCAAAGCTATGCAACATCTTATCGAATTCAGCAGATTTCCTTATACAAAAATGAGAATAAGGGGATTTCTTAGAGATACGTTGCAGCTTAGAGTACATTTCACGAAGAACCTTTGGGTAGCGAAATGATGGGTCTTTACGGTCTACCAAGGGAACGTAGCTCTCAATAAGCGAGCCTATGAAAGAAACAAGATAATTGTTTGCAGACTCAACATTCATCAAAGAAAGCATTAGAGTCCAATCATGAAAGACTAGTTCACTTTCGATAGACAGCCAGTTGGCTTTAGTGAACAGTTTGAAAGCTGATGGAACCGATCTGGTATTGACTGTAAATGACAGCTCAAAAGTAACTGCATTGTGGTCGCTACTATGGAAACGACCTATAACTTTACAATCGGAAAGAATAGGTACATTCGAGAATAACAGGTCAAGAGTATTGTCGTTTCGAGTGGGGGTATCAACATACTGCGTAAAGAAGTTATCGCTCATGAATTCGAGAAACATTTCATCCTGTCCACTTCTGTGCGATATAAGAGTGGCCCAATCTATGAAAGGGAAATTGAAGTCACCAACGATTATTGCGGGCTTAGGACTCAATGTGTCACAACAAACTAGCTCAGAGAAATAAGACAATAGCTTTGAGAGGGAAGAGTCAGGGCAAGAAGGAGATCGATACGCACAAATATATCTCAGTCGAGTCGATACTGTGGAAGACACAGACGGAAAAAGGTCTATGGTGACAGCTTCGAAGCCGTCATCAGAGCAAGTGGAAACGAATGAGCAAGGAATACGGTTCGATACAAGGATAGCTGCGCCACCTCCTTTCATTGAACGATCTCTATCACAACGAAAAATATGATAATCAGAATTGTTGAGTACCAAGGAATCATTATCTTGGCTCGTAAGCCAGGTCTCACATATAGCTATTACATCATATGAAAGAGAACTCAGCAGAAAAGATAGATTATACAGCTTATTACGAAGTGATCGAGCATTAAAAAAGATGCAGTTGATACTTAAACTCTGTGAAAAATGTGGGGGACTAGGAGGGTCAGGACTATAAAGAACACCGCCACTCACCTAACGTCTCATCGTTACATTCCGAGAAGATCGGCGATTATTTGGCGAAGAAGATACAGTCGCAGGATTCGCAGGTGAAGTCAAGACCACCAGAGGACGATTTACTGACGGAGAAAGGACCTTGGAAACTGACGGACAGGGAGTTTCCGCATTTCTAGGCGTGGAGGATGGCCTTGGCTGTGAATACGAAGTTTTTCGGACCGGCAGCAGACACGTTCCGACGACTTTCCATTTCTGCCCATCGGGAGTCTGATTTTTTTCCTTGGCGATTCTTTTGACTTCACGCTCAAGTTGGAGTCCTTCGCGAGTTAGGTCTTCCCGAATGTAACTGTGCGGGAACTTGGAGAGGCAAGGAGGGCGGCTTTTTCTGATCTTCATCAGAGCTTCGTTTCTAAGGGGAGCAGACTCAAGGAAGACTTTGAGAATGCGCCGCTTTTTTGCTGGGTCACCAAACCGTCTAAAACGAGCAGTTCCAATCTGCGGTATTCCGACATCCCGGGAAAGCGCTGAAAGGAATACTTGATCAGCCGCATCTGTTGCCTCATCGTTGTCTTGTTCTGGGATACCAAGGCAGACTATGTTCTCGGCCTTAGTTTCTATCATGTTCTTGTCGACTGTCATAGCTCTTACCGCGGCATCGTAGGCGAGGATATGCGGTGGGATGGATAGCAGAGAAGGCAACTGAGAGGATTGACTGAGGGGCGCTGGATGAGAAGGCGATGAGTCAAGAGGAGGCAGACGGGAAACGAGTTCCTCCACCACACTTTCCAACCTTATCATCTTCTCCATCAACTCTTCAATCTTCTTCTCGTACATTGGACATCTCGGGCAAGAAGGAGGAACAGCCGGAGAACGCTTTCCACCCATGAAAGATGATGACGTTTACTTAGGAAAGAATGGAAAGAACTGGGTCAAGTCAAAGGCAGGGTCAATGAATCAATATGAGAGCGGAAAAAAGGCTCACCGCTCTGTGTGAAAGACTGAGAGGGGAATTCATAAAAGTTTTGATTTGAAAGCTTTGGCTCAAGTTTCAAAAATTATTTCTTTTTTCTTTGAAGAACCAGTTTACCAATTACTTGCGAGAAAAAGCTATTTCCAGCTCTTTCTTGCCTATCTCCGGTCAACGACAGGCGAGACGTCTCTACTCGAACCAAAACGATGCTAGGCCGGCTTGACCACCCACTCACAAGGCCTATAGCATGAACAGGTTGCTACAACGATGTCCGCCTTCACAAGGTGCAGCATGACAGTCTCAGGACTGCAAAGGACATCAAAACCCTTCTCCGGACGCATCTTGTCCGAAGAACACGAGAACTTCTCTCATTAAAGAGAGTGTTCATAACCAAGTCTTCGATGCGGGATGCTTGCCGGCAACAACAACAACAAAGAGAGCTAGAGGTTTTGTGTTTGTTTTGTTATTGTTGTGTATTTAAGTTATTTTATTAAAGTTTTTTAATCTTGAACACAAGTGTACCATACCAAGAAAGTCCCGCGTGGCAATTCGCATTCATACCTGAAGATTTATGAACGAACTGGAGTCAAACCTATGAATGACTGTTGCTCGCTTCTTTCGCTAACTGGCTCAGCCCTTCTTTTCGATCTTTTAAAAGCATCGTAGGCTCATCATTTCTTAATCTATTCCATGATTAATCGGTCGTTTCCCATTTCACCGTCATATTCATTATAAGCCATCTCTCTTAAAATATGTTCGGATGGCGACACGTCGGAATTCCAGCGTCAAGAAAGCCTCGTAAGTTCCTAACTTCGTCGCACGTCTCCATTCCGATATGGAAGAAAAGTGACTCTATTAGATGTGATATACGTCAGACCAATAATTCATTAAGTTATTGATTGCAAAAAGATGATACGGCAAAATCATCTTCAGCATTAGGCACTTTTGGGACACTCCCTCCTACCAGAGGTTCAATGGGTCAGATCAGAGTGGCATTTTTTGATACCGTCTCGTTAGCCTAAGCCGTACGGCCTCGTTAGCGTAAACTTTTTCTAAGCCTAAGCGTTTTTTAATGTAAAAATAATTTTTTAATGTAAAAATAATTTTTTGTAAACGTAAATAAGTCAGACGTATGAACCATTGAACTTCTGGTAGGGGGGTCCCTAAAGTGCAAAAGTGCCGATTCTTTGAGCTTTTTAAGTAAAAAAGGGTTAGAATTAAAAAAATTGTTTTGGGAGTTTTCGTTATTAAAGCTGTGTATTGTGCTGAGTTCAACGGATTGGATTGAGAATCCGGTAGAAGATACACTTTGATCTGTGTCTTACCTTGTAGATGCGTTCTTAGACAAAAAACGACTTTGTTGTTGTTGTTGCCCGCAAGCAGCCCACATCGAAGACTTTTGATTATGAACACTCTTTTTAATAAGAGAAGTTCTCGTGTTGTGCTTCGGACGAGATGCGTCCGGAGAAGGGTTTTGATGTCCTTTGCAGTCCTGAGACTGTCATGCACCTTGTACATCGTTGTAGCAACCTGTTCATGCTATAGGCCTTGTGAGTGGGTCGGCAACCCGGCGATAAGAGAGCTCTTCTGCCATTTCGCTTTTGTTGTTAAGCTCAGGGGCGGTATGCAGAGTCGCTAACTAAAATATAGGGTAAAATATAGGCTATCATATTCTAGCTTTAGGAGATGGTCAAGTCGCGTTGCAGAGATCAGTTCTAGCGCTAGAACATTGCAGGGTATAATTTACCCTAGAGTATTGTCTCTGCATACGAATTTCGCGTGCCTAGAATATTGTAGCCGTAGAAATATAATTTACTAGCCGACTATAATGTTCTAGGCTAGATTATTGTCTCTGCAATAAAAACACGCCTATCTTCAACTTTCCCTATAATTTACCCTATAATTTAGCCTAGATTATTGTCTCTGCATACCACCCCAAGTTTTCTGATTGTCGATCAACAAGGCCTCAATAATTCTACTGCGAACAATTTTAGTTTCAACATGTAAAAAGGAACCCTTCAGTACAACAGCTTCATTCCGATAAAAAGCAAGAACGTGTTGGGCAAAGACATTAGTTGTGTTAGAAGGAGCCTTTGAGTTCTTAGTACCACGTAAGTGTACCGTTGCCCTGGTATGCGGATGAAATTTTTTTGTGGAAACGCATACGATGCATCGGAAAACGTGAATTCCCTCTAACTTTGTAGCTGATATTGTCAGCCAGCTCACCTAGAAATTTTTTTTATTGCAAGAAGTCGTTCTCTTTCATAAGAAAGGTCAATTAAATTATAGAGGAAATTTTTTTCAAAGAGATTTCGAAAGAAAGGGGAAATTATTTGGAATAAAAACAAGAAACGTGCGGAAAACAATGAGAAATGAAAAAAGCTGAATATTGGGCTGTTACAGAATTACACCGTGGGCACTGTACACCGTACAAATGTACACCGTACACTGCGGCCGTTACAGAATTACACCGTGCACACTTAAATTTTTTTGGGCAGTTTTTGGGCACTTTTTCCGTTCACCGGACAAACGCGTTGCGGTCGCGTCGCGGCCCCCTTCGCGTTTTATTTTTACATCAAAAAAGTTATTTTTACATTAAAAAACGCTTAGGCTTAGTAAAAGTTTACGATAAAGAGGCCGTACGGCTTAGCTAACGAGGCCGTACGGCTTAGCTAACGAGGCCGTACGGCTTAGCAAACGAGGCCGTACGGCTTAGCTAACGAGGCCGTACGACGCGAAAGGTCCAGAAGGGTTCTTTTACCAGTTCAGAGAGAAAAACATCGACTTAGCAGACGCTTTTTTTTGCACGGTGTAATTCTGTAACGGCCGCAGTGTACGGTGTACATTTGTACGGTGTACAGTGCCCACGGTGCCCACGGTGTAATTCTGTAACGGCCGAATATTGAAGCTACAATTTATTCCCGGACATTTTATTCCCAAGGTTGTTTTATGCAATATTTAAGTATATGCAATCTTTAAGTATACTCATTCCAATTATTCTGAAATGAATTGATTGTTTGAGAAAGCTTATAATATATAAGGTTTTTAATTCTGTTTTTTAAACTGATTTACCCACTTGTCAAGAAATGTGAAAATGGTAAAGCCGCTTTGTAGGTAACAAACTCGTGTTTTAGTGACTCTAGTAACTAAAGGCGCGTAAAATAAGTTTTTTAAAATATTTTTAAATTTTTAGGAATGTAACATTCAGTTTTTATGAAATAATTATGAACGTTTGTAAGTTTTTGTTAATCACTTGATAGCTTAAGCATGTAACATAAAACTTCATTGATCAAATAATTTTTTTTGTTTTTTTTTCAACCGAAAGCCTTGAAATCGTTTTTGGAAAAGCTCGTAGACGGTAAAGAATAGTTTTTTTTATTTTTGTTTATATCATATAAATTGCGGTTTCAGAAAAAATCCTGTTTTTTTCATATTTCGCACTGGAAATTTTTTTTTCAGAAATGAACAACACTGTGCCAAAAAAGCGTTCGGCAGCGGAAAAGAAGGCAAATGTTCAAGTTGCGGTACGAGTCAGGTTGGGATTTCCTTTGCAAATCCTTGTTCAATTTAAAATAATTTGCTCTAGGTTAGGTTAGATAATCTGCTGATGTAGATATCGCTGATTCTGCGGCACTGTTTGCGTTTAACTACCCCCCTCCAGAAGTTCCATGGGTCATACTTCTGACTTATTTACATTTACAAAAAATTACCTTTACATTAAAAAAATGATTATTTTATATAAAAAAAACGCTTAGGCTTAGGGAAAATTTTACGCTAACGAGGCCGTATGGCTTAGGCGAACGATACCGCATAATAAAATTCACATTTTTTTCTATTTTTTTCTATTTTTTGAACGCACTGAAAAGACTCCCCCCCAAGTAAAGCGCGCCTCCCAGGTAAAGTTGTGCCAAAATTTTTTTTCCAGTTGCCAGTTTGAAGTTTACGGCACAACTTCACCTAGGTGGGGGAACTCTTTACTTGGGGGGAGCTTTTGTTTTTAGTGTGTTCAAACTACTGTATTCATTACACCACTTCTCTATTTTTGACAAGTCACTGAGTTGACGAAAAATTGATATTTTGAGAAATTTTCTTACGCGGTCTTGTTAGCCTAAGCCGTACGGCCTCGTTAGCGTAAACATTGCCTAAGCCTAAGTGAAAAAACAGTGAATGATAGCTGAGAACAGCTAAGTCAATTTACTAAATTAGACTCGTTAAAATTAAAATATATTGGCTAATTGTTCTATACGGCATCGTTCCTAAGCTGTACGTCCTCGAAAGCATACATTTTACCTAAGCCTAAGCGAAAAAATAAGTGAAAAGTGACCTGCCCCCCCCCCCAAAGTAAAATGCGCCCTCCTCCAAATAACAAAGTGCCCAGTTTACCTATGAACTCGATATCATAATATATGTTCAGGGCAGAAAGCTTCCTTCATAAGAAAATTGTAATTTCCAAAGATTTGGTTTTGATTTTGAATTCATTAAAAACGTTGGTTTTTCAAATGACCATTTCTGAGAGCTTTTCAGGCCCCTGAGTGCTACGGAGAGGTCGGAGAAGAGCACTCTCTCTATTGTGAAGGCTGATGCTGCAACCAGAAGTGTATCTCTTCGCCAGAAAACCTTTAGTGGTTTCGATCGCGTTAGTTGGAACGCTCGAGCATTTAAGAATCTCATACAGTGCAATTAGTAATATAAAACTAACTTTTCAAACTTCATTCTGTTTACATCTGATCTTGGGGTTAACGTTTGTTTGATAATTGTGAAGGAGTAAGCGACGAAACGATTAATTCAGGTGTATGGTCCAAACAGCACCCAAGTGGACATTTACAAGGAGCTTGTTGCTCCTCAAATCGAAGATGTTCTTAGTGGATACAACTGCACAATTTTTGCGTGAGTTGGATGAAGTTTAACCATCATCGATGAAATTAGAATCTGTCTAACGAGGAATTGTAAGGTTTAACTAGAAGAAAAGAAGAGAGGAAGGTCGATCACCGATTCTCGCGAAAGGTTTACCTTTAAACACATAGGTCACCACCACTGTGTAAATTTTTGGTGAATGACCGTTAATCATAGCTCACCAGTATGAGCTTTGAAAAAATTTCCGGATCTGCGAAGAGCGACCCAACAAGAAAATTGTTTTCAATTTCACTCAATTGTATATGGCCGTTAATACAATTTGTTGAACATGTCAAAAAATGCGGTAATTATGCACACACAGCCTCATGGGGCATTTTGTGAGCATCAAACAGATTTCGGGATTTTGGTGAGCGCATATATTTTTTACCCGCAGTGCGGATCAGATAAACATCCTGGATGGTATTCTAAGGCGAAACCTTCACAAAATTCAGGCAGATTTTATGTAAATTGTATATTGCACCACACGCTTAATAAATATTGGTCTCGTTCCTAAAACGTACTTCCTTGTCGGCGTGACCTTTACCTAACAATAAGCGAAAGAAACAGAAAAATATACCTGAAAGCCTAAGCCAGAGCTAATTTTTCAATAAAATATTCAATTTCTGTTGGTTTTTAGATATGGACAAACAGGTACAGGAAAGACGCACACAATGGAAGGAGGAAACGCAGGAGATCCAGAAGTTGGCCCTTTTCTTTTTTCTCTTTCTTTCATTCATTTTAGCAGTCAACCTTATTGTTAGGATATATTATTTCGCTACTAAATGATTGATTTAAATGTGCACCATAGGCAATACTAAAGGTCGATAGCTGAAGTAAGCTAAAAGTTTCACTCTCAACTCTACGAAACCGGTTGAGGCTGAGTTATGGCTAATAAAACGTTCTATTTGTGTAGAGGAATGGAGATTTTCTTTCTATTTTAGCTGTGAAATTGGTACATTCATTTTGAGTGAGGGAGGGGGTCGGCAGGTCGGTTGCCCTAGAAAATTGTTTAGCCAGTTAACCTATGATGTACAGATTGATTGGGAAACCGATAAGGAGACCGGCATCATTCCTCGTGCAGTGCAGCAGATCTTCACTCAGCTGATAGATCAGGTTCTCCAACTACCCGCTTTCTATGGTCCCATTTAACTGACACTGGGTACTGTAATCGCGCTGCGGGTAAAATCTATGTGCTTTCCAAGAAAGCTATTGATACAATTGCTCTATGTACTCTTCTGCATCCTATCTTCTACATCTCACGCTCTCTCAAAGGCCTTCAGTTCCTTAACATTAGTCATCTCGATATACACATTTATTTCTGCGGGTGATAAGAAAAATCTTGATTAGATGAGTGATCTCTTCGAAAAATTTAAGAAACTTTCTTTCTCTGGAAGAAAGCAGCCTTTTTTTCTTCTCTCAAAAGTGCACTACCCACTCGTAATTAGTCTATTTGATCAAAAATATTATTTCGCAAGTGGTCAAAATCAATCTGATTTACTTCAGCGCAAATCATCAGAATTCGTCTTTAAGCACTCATAAAACACTTTGAGAGTGACGATTCACCTGATGAGGGGGGGGGGGAGTGACGATTCACCTGATGAGGGGGGGGGGGTGACGATTCACCTGATGAGGGGGGGGGGGGAGTGACGATTCACCTGATGAGGGGGGGAGTGACGATTCACCTGATGAGTGGGGGGGGGGGAGTGACGATTCACCTGATGAGGGGGAGGGGGTAAAATAATGCGCTCTACTTGTTTTCTCTTCTACTCTCACTCTCATCATTAGAGTTCCTGTGCTCGGATTAGCGGTTGTTTCAAGTTTGTACCAGTGCAGGGGAGCTATGCTATAGCGGGCCCTATGCCCTTCGCCGACCTCAGCTGGCGTGGGAAAAAGCTAAGCAGACGATAACCTGCTATAGCGTCAACTCTTTGAAGGATAGTGAGGATTACGTGGTGCGAGTCTCGTATGTGGAACTGTACAACGAGGAGCTTTATGACCTTCTCGCTCCTTCGGGGGCGGGCGAGACTTGCAAACCTCGTCTCTATGAGGATCCGTCCAAGAAGGTACCCACTTTTTGAACTTAAGTTATTTGAAAATTTCAATAATATGACGAAATGCTTCGTAATGGCATAGAGCTCTAGTTCTCGGCTTAAATGGTTTTTAAAGAAGTTAAGTAATTATTCGAATTAAAAATAATTTTTCTTATATCCGAATAATAATACAATATCAAATATATGCTGTGAATTTAACGACATTGTATTTTACAGTTGAAAAATATAAGCAACTAACTGTTGTATTCCGACTTTCAAAAAAATCTGTTTTAAATTTTTTTAAATACTTGGTGTTTGGACAAACAAAAAATAATTTTTTTTTGTTAGCTGTTGTTTTTTATTTGCTCGTTTTACGAAGGACACAAAGGACGCTTCCGAATAAGGCTTCCTCGAAAAAATTCGTGTTTTTTTTTGTCCTCAAACTTTTCACCCATCATTTCAGGCTTATTTCATGATGTTTTTGAAACAATGAAAATGAACGGACATACATCAACCTTTTCAAAAACAAAAAAAAAAAACGGCCTTAGTTTCCTATTTCATATTGTCCAATGAAGGGAGACAAAATGGCTGTAAAAGTTAAGATAATGCGGAATTTTCTATGCAGAATGATAAAAAACTGAAGAAAAAAACCTTGAGCGATAAGTTTTGATTAGTTTTTTGGATAAACTTTTTTCGACTTTGTTTTTTTCTTCGAAAAAGTCGAAAACTCTAATTTTCTAATATGAAAGAGATGGTTAAGGGCGCCGTGATGATTTCTGGGGCGGAGGAAGTCCCTGTGAGATGCCGTGAAGAAGTCTACAAATTACTGAAAAGGGGCGGAGAGAAGAGAAGAACAGCCGAGACTCTGATGAATCTCCGCAGCAGGTTCATCCCTCTCAGGGTTCTGCTCTCACTGAAATAGGAGATGTTTTGGGGACATGTTTATGTCTACCTCAATGCTGCTTTATTCTACAAAAAGTAGAGCAGATGTTCGCTTTTAATGTGTAGTAGTTGAGTTTTTCCGTATGGGTTCTTGAATATTTTTTCCCTCCACACTAGGGTCACTGAGTTGAAAAAAAATTGTGGAGGAAAAAGAAACTTGAGTTTTAAATATTTTTTCTCGCTTTTCCGATGTGAGAGTCTGATGGAAGATCATACTGTGTATAAAAATATTTGTTTGCTTTTCATCGCTTCTATCTCACTTTAACTCATAATTTAAACTTTTTTACAGTCGTTCCCACAGCGTGTTCACCATCAGCGTGGTCTTGCGAGAATCGACTGCTGCGGGCGACGAGCTGGTCAAGCAGGTTATCGGCTCGTCTCCAGCCAACAATATGGGCTCTATCCTTGTATCCTGATAGATTTCTAGTCGTGTACAAGAAATATAATGGGTTTCAAGAGCTCACAGGTATAAAAAATCTTCAACGATCTTTTCTTTACTAGAGATGCTCCGATGGTGCCGTGAAGCTGAAAGTTGTGGCACGGAGCGAAGATTTTTAAACTGTTTCGAATTTCCAGGGCAAATTGCATCTTGTCGACCTGGCTGGAAGCGAGAATGTTGGCCGAAGTGGAGCGGAGGGGAAACGAGCCAAAGAAGCAGGTACCGTATCCTGATACAATCACATCCTTTCCAAATTAGTTTATTTTTTGCTCTATTAGATCATTTTATGATGCTTTTTGTTAGTTATGTCTCATAATTAATAGCATTTTCTATCTCCCCCCTCCCCTAGTTAAGCAACCTTTTGCTTAGACACACCGCCACTAGAAAGACAGTCCATGCATATCCGCTATTGTTATTGTTCATTGTGAACCAAAGTTGAATATAATCTGTGCAAGGAATAAAGAATGAATGAATGAATAATTGTGCATAAATCTGCGCAACAAATGAAGAAGACTTGACAAGAAAAGATTTGTACAGGTCAAATCAACACTTCTCTCCTCACTTTGGGCAGAGTAATCACAGCTCTCACGACAAATGCACCACATGTCCCGTACAGGTAAGAGATCCGAGTAAAGTCAAATGCTTACCGCCGATTCGCTCAGAGCGCATAGTTCACAGTGTGGTAACAAGTTCTCCCATGCCCAGCTATAGCTCACCAAACTCGTAAAATTTCTCGCGGGCGCCCGTCTAACAGGATGTTTCTTAGCACCCGCACAACTTTTTTTGAGCGCATAGATTTTTAAAATTTAAGAGTACAACTGTAAATTTTTCTAATGATTTGGACTTTCCCTACGAAAAAACCGAGAGAAAATTTTTTCCAAGTGCATAGATTTCTATGTGTTTCGAGGTTTTTGAAGAGCGCATAAAAAATTTTTACCCGTGGTGTGGGTCAGAGAAACATCCTGCCGCCTAATCTACGAGTTCACCTAATTAAGTTGATAAAAACCGAATAATTCTTGTTAAGTCTGTCTGATGCTCACAAAATGCCCATTAAAGGCTATGTTCAAGTTTTGCGTGTACGATTACCGTATTTTTAAGATGTATGATTATGGTATTTTTTAATATGTATGATTACCTTATTTTTGAAGATGTATGATTACCGTATTTTCATGATGCTCAAAATCTTTTTCGCGCATCCTGGCGAGCTATGGCCCCAGCTCGTATTTCCCACTCTTTTTTTTTTTTGCCCTATCAATGCTCGCTTGGTCTTCTTCACCTATTTTCTCTCTCTCTGCTGACTCACTTTCTTTCTCGGCTGTTATCTGTCAGCTCTCCTGATCAGGCTGTTTATTACCAGACGCCAGAGAAGGGTGTAGATCAAAATGACTTATAATGAAATTGCAGACTTTGTAGAGAGAAACTGAGCGTATGAGATGAAAAATAGAAAACGCATCCGAACAGAACATTCGTATCACAATCCTTTTTGGATAGCGAATAAATTTGACGCGTTGGTAGGGAGAGAGATCCCCATACCGAGAGAGCGAGGAAAGAATCGAGAGTGAGAGAACGAGGGAGGCAATTTTTTATCTACCTTTCGCGCGCTCTTTCATGTAAGGGGTTTCCTTCGTCTCCAACTCAGTTGCATTTCGTTAGAGAAACACCGTTCTGCTAATGTAAGGTTAGAGAAACACCGTTCTGCTAATGTAAGATGTTTGAAGGGAGAGCAAGCTGACTCGTCTTCTGCAAGATTCCCTCGGTGGCAGCACCATAACGACCATCATTGCCACCATCTCGCCCACCAACTGCAGCTACGAGGTTGTCCCAAATGGGTTAAATGAAGTTGACCAGCCCCTAATTAACGAGCTTGTATATCAACTTCCAAAACCCAGTTGATTGGTCTTTAACGATGAGATAAGACGCCTTCGAAAAGCCTGTTGTGTTCGCTAGAAAAGCCTTTCAAGAAACCAATGGTTAGTCTATGTGCCACCATAGGTAAACTTCCAACGGGAAAAAGAATTTCTAGGGTGACTGACCTGCCGACCCTCTTCCTCACACGGATAAAACGTATCAGAGTTTTCTCAGCTTTCCTAACATCTTCATTCTCCTACAATAAATAGAACGTTTCATTAGTTATGAATCAGCCTTGACCGGTTTTGTCAAGTTTATGAATTTAATCCTTGCAAATATATATTACATATTTATAAAGGAGGATTGTCGATAATGCGAGTTTAAAAGTACCAAATACAGGAGGAAGGGGTTTTTTCTGACGAGCTGAAGTTCATCTGATGGGGTGTTTAGGAGCAGAAGCGACCTCATGACAAATTAGGGTGGAGTGGAGAAGAAGAACCAGGAATCAGAAGGAAGAAGGCGATGGAAGTAGTGACATGTGGTTCAAAGTGAAGTCATGAAGAGAGAGGGAAGGGGATTGATGGTTTCACGGGGCAGTTGAAGAGTGGAGACTAGCAAAAGCAACCATCTCGAGAGCTGGGGAAGGGAAAGAATGAAAGTGAAATTTTTCAGCCTACTTTAGCGTTGGAACTTTTGAAAAATCAAGACAATATTTACCTATGTGTGCCACTTAAAAAACGTCATCGTTTGATCTTCTACCCCAAAACATCTTAAGAAATTGATCAGAAATCCGGTCCGTAAAAATGTGATTGCAGGAGTCTTATTCGACCCTAGATTACGCCAATCCGTTCCGTAATATTGTGATTGCAGGAGTCTTATTCGACCCTAGATTACGCCAATCCGTTCCGTAATATTGTGATTGCAGGAGTCTTATTCGACCCTAGATTACGCCAATCCGTTCCGTAATATTGTGATTGCAGGAGTCTTATTCGACCCTAGATTACGCCAATCCGTTCCGTAATATTGTGATTGCAGGAGTCTTATTCGACCCTAGATTACGCCAATCCGTTCCGTAATATTGTGATTGCAGGAGTCTTATTCGACCCTAGATTACGCCAACAAAGCGAAGAATATCCAGAACCATCCTGAAGTAAACCAGAAGCTTTCACGCAAAGATCTCTTCAAAGTTGGTTCCCTCAATTATTGCTCGTTTCCGCTGGGATAGCGCAACGGATAGAGATCGCAAGGTAATAGATAAAATTAATAGAATCTCTACCTCTTGCTTTTTAAAGGAGTAGTTCTTTCACTGATCTCCATTTGCGTTTATTCTTTTGTAGTTTTGGAGCCCTGATTTTCAGTCTACCTATTTCATATTCGTGTGTTTCAATGTGAAGTCTTTGCTAGTGTTTCTTTTTGTCAAAGGAAAAGTCTTGTGTGTTGAGGAGTACGCGTTGGAGATTGAGAAGCTGCGGAAAGACCTGCGGAACGCCCGCGATAAGAACGGCGTCTTCCTCGATCCTGAGCGTTTAGAGTAAGCATATGAGGAGTGTAACTGTTTCTGGATACGATTAAGAGTGGTGTGGACCAGGCGGTTCAATCATCGAGTTGTGATATGTAAACTTCAAGCAGACTCGCTATGATGTAGAATACAAGTGGCCGTCGTTTAAAGAAAGGGTACCGTAAGAATCTGATCTTTCTCTATTTTATCTCTCTCTTTCATTTCTTCCTCTAACTTTTTTTTCCTCTCAACTCTCTCTCTCTCTCTCTCTGACCCTTGAACATCTCTGCGGTTGCCTGAATTTTCTATTGGGAAATTTACATGAGATCCCATAATCTTTTCTATATTCAAAGCTTAATTCAGTTGTTTTATGCAAATATTGAGTTGAGAATCCCAAAACCTCTAAGAGTTTTAACCAAGCTGTTTCTTCCTACCCGCAGAAAGAGCGTGTATATCAAGATGGCTAATGATGAGGGAACGGCAGACTTGAGAGAGCATGGAAGTGTGTGATGTAAAAGAGAGGATGCAGACGGGTAGCTCATTTTATCGCTAGCTTTATTTGTTAGCGCATAGATCTGCGCATAGATTTAACCCGCAGTGCGGGATCGAGAAATACACTGGTTTGAAATCACCTTTCTCACAGAAATAAACTGTGATTAAGAAAAGACTCGAAGGAATCTTGAATTGTTGCAGGGGTATGGAGACCGAAATCAGAGATAAACAGGAGAAGATTGAGACTCTGGAAGAAGAGTTGATTTCGGCCGTCGAAAAAATGACCAAGGTCGGTGATGTCATCTGGTATTTCGTGGTGTTTTGAAACAATCAAGAAAAAAGACCTCAATCAACACTTTTAGACAAACATAAATATGTTGTTTTGATGATTTCTTATTCCATCTTTTGCCTATTGTATTGAAACAGAATGGCTTTGAAAATCAGAAGAATGCCAAGCATCTTCAACAGAAAAAAAGAAAAACAATTTTTGGAAAGACTACGGCCTAATCCGTCTCAGCTTTGAAGTAGAAAGAAAAAAAGTTTCGAGAAGAGTTTAAACCATAGGTAAAATAAATCTCGATTTTTCAATAGGTCGTTCGCTAAAGTAGGCTAAAAGTTTCACTTTCAACTCTAGAAACTAGTTTATGCTGAGTTATGGCTAATGAAACGTTCGATTAATGTAGAGGAATAGAGATTTTTTCAATTCTAGCTGTGAAAACTGTGATACATTCATTTTTAGTGAGGGAGAGGGTCGGTAGGTCGTTCGCCCTAGAATTTTTTTTGGCAGTTGGCAGTTTACCTATGGTTCAAACGCAAAAGGATATTTGGGTGTAGAGCATAGCTCACTAGGACGTGGTGGAAAAAAATTTTTCCGGGCGAGCGACCGGGTGACACAACGAGGAATTTATTCGGTTCCACTCAATTGTATCCAGCAATTTGTTGATATATCAAAAAATGCGATAATCATGAACGCAAAAGTTTAAAACTATTAATTATGACGCATTTTTCAAGCATCGTTGAGAAGCGAAGTGCGTTAGCTGGTTTTTAGTGACTAGAGCTAAATGAACTAAATTTCTTCGACGGAGATGAGGCGGGCGACAGGTAGAAATTTCGCAGGTTTGGTGAGCTATGGTGTAGAGGAGGGCGAGAAAGACAAGTCAAAAAATCTTCAATAAAGGTCTGTCTCTACGAGCGTTTATTCATAGCTCGTCTTCGTCCAAGAACGCTGATATCCGCTTGATGTATGTATACATTTGGGTTTTTCGCTTTTAGAAAACTTGACGCAAAATAAACTGAAAAGTTTTCCCGAAAAGAGAAAGCTTGTCAAGTTTTGATTGAGTTACGTTTTGTACAATAAAATTCATATCGGGAAGAGTCCGGAGATTTTAAAAGTAAAAATGATAGCATGATTTGATGACAAAGGTCACTTTAAAGTGTGAGAAAAAAATTCTGAGCGTTTTTCGAGAGCGGAAGTTAGGAAGAATGAGAGTGAAGCGAATGTTGAAGAGCAGAGAAGAAAGAGCTTCTCCTTATTATAGACTCCCCCATTTAAAACAGTATTTTTTCAAGTATTTTAACAGGACCTATAAATGTTTGTATATTCAGAAAAAAAAACTCAATTTTTAACTAAAGAAATTATTTTAGGTTTTTTTTCAACTTTTGTTTTTTGAAAAATTGGATAAGGTTTTTTTCTCGTGAATATTCAAAAAAAAAATGAAAAAAGAGCAGCCCTAATGAGCAAGCACTAACCTTTCAACACCAATAGTCTTCTTACCTCCAATAATTTTTGAAATTGAAAAAAAATAAAATGCAGGTTTCACAGTGAATTATGAATTTCAAAAAACTAACAAGTGTCGAGATTCTTGAAATTAAAAGTTCAAATGAAGAACTTGGAAATTGAAAAAAAAAGTTCTAAAACACTCTAATGGAGTCACAAAACAACTATTGACTTGAAAGAAATGAAATTTCCAATTTTCACCGGCCACTTTTTCAACGTCAAGTTGTTTTTTTGGATTTTTCTATCTTGTCAAAATGTTCATCAGTTGGGTTTTGAGGCGTAATCAAAGAATTCACTTTTTTTTACTCACAAAGATTTACGGAAACTTCCGTGACTGGCCTTATTAGCCACTTAAAAAACGGTTATGTAGTCTATTTACAGGTGTTTTCTGACAAAGGGTTGTTTTTTTCCCTCAAATTCTCCGTCCAAAATGTGTGTAGACTGTTAAACTGCATAATTGTGACAATTTTTTTCTTAATTTGATAATTTCTAGGTATTTTTTTGAGTTTTTTGTTGAAAGAAGAGACCCTAATAAGATATTTACATTCAGGTTTTTCTCACCACTGTCAGTATTAAAAACTGTGAGCTCTGCTTTAATCATCTATTTTTCAAAAGAAGCTAATTTAAAAGAAGGTGGTTTGAGTATAGAAAGTAAACCCTAATTTTTATACACACATGTTCCTTTTTTTATTAGAAAAAACAGTCCCGCGACGAAAAAAATTGATTTTCGAACATTAGGCTTCGCTTTTGAGATTAAGGAAAAATCAGACGCCCGCCAACGGAGGGTCGAACATGACCATTTAACCCCTGACTTTGGGGTAGAATCAAATGTTATAAAATTACTTTATAATTATTTTCTGTCCATTTTTTTGATTCCCAGTTCATGGAAAATATGCAAATGATGGACGAGCACTACAAGCTGCAACATGAGAGGCTGCGGAAAGTGGAAGATCGTCTCGCAGAACGAATTCAACAAGTGGAGGCCTTGAACATGGTCAGAAGGTTTTGATGACACTGTCTTAATTTTTCAATCGATGGCAGTCAATAAATGAACGATCTACTAAACCCAACTCATTCGAGAGAAAACACGGGAGCTTAGATGTTTCGGAAAAAAAGCCTCTTGAAAATCTCCAGAAAATTCAAGTTTCGAGAAGAGAAAAATGCTTCTGGAGTTTAGACAACTCGTTTGTGACATCTGTATTGAGAAAGTTGATTCTACAGCAACTGGCAGAGAAAACAGAAGAATTGCATCATGCGGAGTTCGTGTTGGAGAAGCTGAACGATTACGGTGATGAGGCTCATAGACGGGCAACCAAGGTTTGTCTTTTGAGATGCAGTGATAGGGCACCAGGAAATGACGAATCGCTTCCGGCCTTGACTTGAAAGGTACAAATTGCCTCCGGCCTCGATTTGAATGGAAAAAATGGTCTCCGGCCTTGATTTGGAAGGTACAAATTGCTTCCGGCCTCGATTTGAATAGGAAAAATGGCCTCCGGCCTCACTAATTGTCTCCGTTTATCACTAAGTAAAAATTTTCATATGTTTTCTGCTACTTACCTCCAGTTCTCTTTATATTTCTGCTTGTTTTCCATTATCACGGTTCTGCACGTTTTCTCAGTGTTCTCGGCTGTGCTTTCGTATAGGCGGTTTACTTTTGATTCTAGACAAGTAACGTATGACTACAGTAGGTTTCATAGAGATTCTAGACAAGTAACGTATGACTACAGTAGGTTTTATAGAGATTCTAGACAAGTAACGTATGACTACAGTAGGTTTCATAGAGATTCTAGACAAGTAACGTATGACTACAGTAGGTTTCATAGAGATTCTAGACAAGTAACGTATGACTACAGTAGGTTTCATAGAGATTCTAGACAAGTAACGTATGACTACAGTAGGTTTCATAGAGATTCTAGACAAGTAACGTATGACTACAGTAGGTTTCATAGAGATTCTAGACAAGTAACGTATGACTACAGTAGGTTTCATAGAGATTCTAGACAAGTAACGTATGACTACAGTATGTTTCATAGAGATTCTAGACAAGTAACGTATGACTACAGTAGGTTTCATAGAGATTCTAGACAAGTAACGTATGACTACAGTAGGTTTCATAGAGATTCTAGACAGGTAACGTATGACTACAGTAGGTTTCATAGAGATTCTAGACAAGTAACGTATGACTACAGTAGGTTTCATAGAGATTCTAGACAAGTAACGTATGACTACAGTATGTTTCATAGAGATTCTAGACAAGTAACGTATGACTACAGTAGGTTTCATAGAGATTCTAGACAAGTAACGTATGACTACAGTAGGTTTCATAGAGATTCTAGACAAGTAACGTATGACTACAGTAGGTTTCATAGAGATTCTAGACAAGTAACGTATGACTACAGTAGGTTTCATAGAGATTCTAGACAAGTAACGTATGACTACAGTATGTTTCATAGAGATTCTAGACAAGTAACGTATGACTACAGTAGGTTTCATAGAGATTCTAGACAAGTAACGTATGACTACAGTAGGTTTCATAGAGATTCTAGACAAGTAACGTATGACTACAGTAGGTTTCATAGAGAACTTAAAGTTTGAGAAAAGACAGGAACTCGAGTAAAAAAGACAAGTTAGTTACTAGTTTTCGATCTTATCTTTTCCCAATTTGAATGTTCAAAGTTATGTGAAGAATAATGAGCTTTTTTGATGATCAACTCTTGTGTGAGTGCAAATAAATCGTGGACTTGTGTAGATGAGAAAAACGGTTCTCGATCTGGAGAAGGAATGCGGTTTCATGCACGAAAAGTGTGCAGCGTTGAGGGAGAGGGAGAGGCGGAACATTCAGGCGAAGGAAGAGGTAATTTGTTGTAAATTTTGATATAACTTATGAAAAACGAAGAAACCTAGTAAGCGAACTAAAAGAAATAGGGTAAAAGTGGATTTTATCCCAGAAATTTCACACAAAAACATGTACAAGTTCCAAGCTCGGGACTTCTTGTTTTTTTTTCCAGTTAATTTTCGATGAAGTTTAGGGAGAACTTCGGAATAGGTAAAACTTTTTCTTATTTGAGCAATACTTATTATACAAAAAATTTTGAGTTTCCTAGAAAAGGAGTTCTTAATTTTTAAATGAAAAGCAACAAAAAAGGAGAATACTTTGTTTTTCAGTTTCAGGTAATTTTTCAGTTTCTGAGTTTCAGGTGATAGCGAGGACTTCTGACGAATGCCAATGTCTGGCTGAGAACGTGAAGGGAGACGCTGAAGAGAGGAAAAAGCACGTCGAAGTCATCTCCTCCGCCTCTGGTAAGTTGTATTTTGAGGCCTGAAGACACAACGAGTTCTAAAGTTTTAAGGCGTTTTCTGAGCTTCACGCGTTTAAGAACTTTTGTTGTTGTTGTTGTTGTTGCCGGCAAGCATCCCGCATCGAAGACTTGGTTATGAACACTCTCTTTAATGAGAGAAGTTCTCGTGTTCTTCGGACAAGATGCGTCCGGAGAAGGGTTTTGATGTCCTTTGCAGTCCTGAGACTGTCATGCTGCACCTTGTGAAGGCGGACATCGTTGTAGCAACCTGTTCATTCTATAGGCCTTGTGAGTGGGTGGTCAAGCCGGCCTAGCATCGTTTTGGGTGGGAGTAGAGACGTCTCGCCTGTCGTTGACCGGAGATAGGCAAGAGGCTATTTGACTGGCGCCTCGACTCGCCATTGAAAAGTATAGCGGAGTATCGGCTGATGTTTTGTCCGGTGGCATGCCCAGGCCGGTCCGGCATCGCCCTCCTTTGACGAGCTATACTACCCAGTTTTGGTCCGCGGCGGGATTTCTCCCGCTACCTCCCAGCACGAATTATTCGTAGGGAGGCATCCGTCTATCCGCCACCTGAGGTCGCGCTCGATTCGGGACTGGATGATCCGACTCCATCCGTGACAGGCTCTTAAGGCTGTAGAGTCACGAATGGCCACTGTTGCCAGTGTGTTTCGAGATCTTTTCGGCAGAGACTCTTTATTGACATTCGCTGAAATTTCACCAGGAGCTGAATCGACAAGTCGATCTTCGAATAACGAACGCTTATATGAGTCGCCAGAAGATAACGGAATGACTTTGGGGCTTATTAAGATTTATTTGCTCGCTCATTCAGTCCTCATTTCTCGATTTTTCGACTTTCTTGGCTGTTATAGATTTCGTATTGTTTTTTTGTGGTTAATCTTGGCTTAGAGCCCGTTTCAGTGGTTGGCGTGGTCTTTCTGACAAGGTTAGGTTCATCTTGAAGGGTTATCTATGAACGATCGTCACCCAAAAAAGTGCGGCAAGCAGGAGAATCTCTTTATGTTGCAGAAAATTTGGTGCAGAATACAGTAAGCAGCCTGAAGGAAGGCTCCGCAATCATGGAAAAGGCGGAAAAGGACATCGGACAAGCCATCACAAGCATCCATCAACTCACATACCAGGTTTAGAATTCTCGGGAGAGTTTAGCCACATAGCCTTAGAAAAATGGACTGTGTGCGATGATGAAGGAGATGAAAGAATGCAGTTTTTCGTTACACGATCGAAAGGTAGTAAAAAGAAATCTGTTTCAGTGAAATCTTAAGAAGTAATTCTATCGAGACAGCAGTCAGAAAAACATATCGTAGGTAAAGCGGAAGGTGGAAGGTTCGATTCACGTTAAGCGCACTTGTGCCAAAAAAAGACAAAAATTTTGTGTTTGTTGATAGAAATTCTATTGATACTGGAACTAACAGAGAGAAGTTACATGTTATATTAGAGAAAGTAAGTAATACGTTTGATCTGGTTTTAAACAAATCTAAGGCTATAATTTTGACCAAAGTTAACTTGAGAAATTAGGAAAAGGGTTATTGAGAGATAGAGAGAGAGGGAGAAAACTGGAAAGTTTTCAGATGGCCGAAAGTACAGCGAAGTTCTCTTCAGAGGAAAGAAATTCTGTGTCAGAAGCAGTGGTCAGGCATTTTTTCTGTGGTTTGACTAGCCTTCTTTTTTGAAACGATAATTTCTTTAACCTCGACGGTCGTTACTGAGAGCAATCTTTCGGAATAGTTCAATGAGGAATCCTGTTGTAGTCTGGAGAAATTTTCTCCGTCTACATTCCCACCGCAGTCGGTGATTATCTTCGAGAGACCGTAGAAAGAAAATATGTTATTTACTGGAGCTTCGACTCGCCATTACAAAAAAGTAAATGTTGTTATTGATCAGTAGTCATTGTAGAAAAATGTTGTGGAACGTTTGGAAAGCACGGAGAAAGCGGTGTCAGCACACGCAAAGAGCCAACATCAACTCACTTCCAGCATCACACAAAAATACACTGAAATCATCAACAACTTCGAAAGCTTGGTCATTGTTGTTTTTTTTTTTCATTTCAACGTTCAGTCATTTTTTCAAGCCGTTGGTGCTAAAACTTGTAGACAAGAAAAGAACTCCAAGCTCTTCGACACAATGAAGGTTTCTTTGAAAGAAATTGTTTTGGTCGAGAAGATCCAAAAACTTGCTATAAATGTGAAAGTAAAGTATCAAAATAATGTAAGGCCCAGAATTATTGAAATACTTGTGAGAGAGTAAATAAAGCAATAACAGAAGACGAGACTTCTGCGGATGAAATGAGGTCAAGACTGTGAAAATGTAGGTGACCGGAGAATAAGAACTTCGAAAAAGGTACAGGAACAATGTTTCCTGTCCCAGTTTTAGTTGGCGAGAAAGAAGTTGACTATTCTGCTCTCTCTTTTTAGTTGTCGAAAAGAAAGGCTGAAGTAGATAAACATCTCGACGAGGTCGCTCTCAGAAGGGACGAGCAGCAAGAGGACATCGGCCAATATTGCCAACAGGTTTTGTTATACATTCAGTCATTGTTATTGTTATAGTTGCTGCTTGCCCGTTGTATTCCAATCAATCATTTATTCCAATTCACATGATAGAATAGCACATACATACATGCATTGATGAACTTGGATCACTGTCACGGATGTGAGTTCAGCTATATTCGAAAAACATTTCAAAACGAATTATAGAAAGAAAAATTATAGAAAAAAATTATGGAGACAAAACAACAAAAAAACATCTAAAATAAAGGGACAGAATAGAAAAAATAATAAATAGAACATTGAGATAAGCGCAGTGAATAAGAAAATTCGGAATTCCGTCGATCATTTTTATCTCATGCGCTCCTATGAAGTGATGAAAACAGAAGAGGGATTTATTTATAGAGAAATAAGAAGCAGAAGTTTTTAATGTTCAAGAAAAAGGTACAGACGCACGCTGTAAGCGGAAAATTTTTATCATAAAGGTTTTTTTGTTTCACATAAGGTTCCCCCTAATGATTTTTAATAATAGAGGCCCGCCGACAGAAGGTCTGACATGAATATTATTTAACCCCTGATAAGAAGGCGAGACAAGCATGAGAAAGAAGGAGATGTTAAGATCATTTGATAACTACTGTTGACGTATCGTAATTCACTTCAGATGGAGGATATTCTAGCAAACATCAGAAGATGCCAGAAGTCCGCTGTGGATTCTGAGAAGAAAGCGAGAGAGTCGCTCAAGGATAAGCTGCACGACCTTGATGAAGAAGCGGCTACGATTCAACAAGACGGAAAAGAAAAGGTGAGACATCGGGGCAAAACGAGAAAAGAAATTACTGCGATTATTAGGTAAAGTTCTTAGGTAAGAGGAAGAATGGAGGGCAGAGACTAGTGAACAATAGGATTGAAGAGAGAGAGAGAGAAAAAGAGTTTTTAAAAAGTTAAAAACGTGAGGTTCACTTTACAGGATAGATATACAAAATCCAATGACGTTGATGTTTTCGTTGTCCTTGTACGATTCCGACCATAGATTTCCAACACTGTTGAGAAATTTGAAAGGCGAGTGTTGGGGGGGCTTAGGCAAAAGTTTACGCTAACGAGGCCGTACGGCTTAGGCTAACGAGAGTTTCAAAAAATATACATAATAGTGAGTCAAACACTCTTTCTCTTTTTCTCGCGCAGTGGCGTGGATTAGTAATGAACGGGCGTGAAGGGCGTGGTTTAGTAGCGGCCCTTTTTCTTCAAATTTTTCACGATTTCAAATAACCTTTGTTGGACTATGATTCCTGCTCTCCCACTACTGTACTGTTGTATGGGTCTTAAATGTGCATTATATTGTGTGCGTGTGTAGCTCAGTGGGTAAGAGCATCGCCCGGAACGCGAAAGACGCGGGTTCGGTTACCGTCACACCACACGTTTTTTTGCACGAGTTTCTGCAAAAAAAATCGGCTCCTCTGCTCGGTAAAAAAATCCGTTGCTTGAGATCAACAAGGAGTAGGGAATACTCTTATTTACAAGGTATAGTATTCGCCTTTCTCTTGCATGTAGTGCACAGCCACATCCTTGGTCCTGGGTTACTCTCGATATCTCCGGCCAATAGGAGAAGTAGTTGGGACAGTCCAGCCGGATCGGACTGTCCCTCAGGCGAAAAAAAGAATGAAGACGGAGGTGTAGTGAAGAAATGAGAGACAAACTCTCTCCTCTGACCCCACGTCCAACAGCAGGAACCTCAAGATTTTGCAATACAACTGCAATGGCTTCTCTGGCAAAACGACGGAACTCCATGAACTCGTCACTCGTCTGAAAGTCGATCTTTTTCTCATCCAAGAAACTAAGCTAACGAACCGTTCCAAATGTCCACAAATTCCTGGATACACTATCGTAAGAAAAGATCGTGAGAAGAACTCCGGAGGCGGTCTTATTACCGGAATCAGCGAATCGCTGTCCTACACTGTAATGCCCTCTCCGACCGACACACATTTGGAATCTCTCACGGTCCGCATATTCGATGCCGATGGGAAGTCGCTCGATGTTACCAACATATACATACCACCGACGAGCTCTTGCACCACTGGTTACACGCCCGACCTCACTCCGTTCTTACACAATCGCGAGAAATCCATCATACTCGGTGATCTTAACGCTCATGATGCCGCATGGTTCTCCAAATCTTCAGACAGCAGAGGCTCTCACATCGCAGAAACGATCGATGCTTCAGAACACGCCGCAGTAAACCGTGACACGCCTACCAGAGTACCAGTCAACGGAAGACCATCTTCTCCAGACATCTCCATTTGTTCGCTGGACTTACTTTCTCAAGTCTCATGGAAAACAATACCATCTGGAAGCTCCGACCATCTACCCATCGTAATCGTCCTTGAGGGTTCCAACTACATCCGCACGCACAGGAAAGTCTCCTTCACCAACTTCGGAAAAGCGAACTGGAAAATCTTTGAACAGCTCGTCGAAGAAAAGTTATCCACGACACCTCTTCCCGACCTCCCCGCCGCCCAAGCTGAGCCCTTCTTCCGGAAGATCCTGTTATCTGCAGCCGCCAGCTCAATCCCACGCGGTCGCATCAAGAAGAGAAACGTTGCCTTAACACCAGAAATCCGAGATTGGATGACCAAACGAGACGCTTTACGAGAATCAGACCCATCAAGCCAAGACATCAGCACCCTCAACATGAACATCAGACGAGCCACGGACAGAAACAAAAGGGACATCTGGAGAAACTTCATGGAGACCTTTGATCCCAAACTAGACGGCAAGAAACTGTGGAAAACGATCAAGATGTTGAATGATAAAGGACGTCCCCCACCAAACTGCGCCATCGACTTCGGGAAAGGACCCCTCACATCCTCCTTCGAAATCGCGAACCAGTTCAACAAACGCTTCACACGCCCAGTCGACTACAAAACAAAAAAGGAAAATCGGAAAACCATGAAGAAAGTTCACAACATACACGCTAAAGATTTTGTCGAGTACTCAGAGGCCGCAGTGAAATCAGCTATTAAGAAGACAAAGAAATCAACAGCCCTCGGACCGGACGGACTCGCTCCAATACTCTTCCATTATCTCGGGAACAGAGGTATAGCCGCCCTCACAAAGCTCATCAACGACTCCCTCAGCTCTGGCAGAATTCCCATGATTTGGAAATCTTCAGTCACTCTCCCACTCCTGAAAGCAGGGAAAGAGGCAACGGATGGACCAGGATACCGACCGATCTCCTTACTCTCACCGATGGCGAAAATCATAGAACGACTTCTGTTGGAAGAACTCAAGCCGTACGTAAGAGTAGCTGAGCACCAGCATGGATTCACCACAGGAAGATCCACCACCTCTGCCCTCCTCACTCTTTCAAAAGACGTAGCTGCAGGCTTTAACGCGAAGAGACCAGCTAAACGTACAGTGATGTTGGCAATCGACATGTCAAAGGCCTTCGACAGCATAGACATAGCGGTACTCATAGACCTCGTCCTACAAACCGACGCCCCAAACTTCGCAAAGAAATGGCTAGCATCGTACCTCAGAGGACGAACGAGCCGTACATCCTTTCGCGACGTCCTCTCAAGCTCATCCCTGATCAGAAGCGGAGTCCCTCAAGGCAGCGCACTCTCACCGCTTCTTTTCAATTTATATCTAAGCGATCTTCCGAACAACGATCCAAACATCAAAATCGTCTCTTATGCTGATGATATAACGCTATGGGCGTCAGATCCGAGCATTTCCACTGCCTCGCTACACATACGATCCGGTCTCCCACACATCGAAAAGTTCATCCACGATCGTGGACTATCTATTTCTCCTGCCAAAAGCCAGCTTCTACTCTTCACACCTTACAGCAAAGAGTACAAGACTATCCTAGATGTCTCGATCGGAGGTCAGAGCGTACCCACCGTGAATACCGCCAAAATCCTTGGAGTTACATATGATTCTATGTTCACATTCAGTCATCATGCGAAAGACATAGCAGGCCGAATGTCGCAACGTAACAATGTACTGAAGGCGCTAGCCGGCAGTACATGGGGCAACCAAAAGGAGACACTCCGTCTCACGTACAAAGCCATTTGCCAATCCATATACAGCTACGCAGCTCCAGCCTGGGCCAGCTTTCTCTCCTCCTCAGCACATACCAAAATTCAAAGAGGACAGAACAATGGCCTGCGTATCGTAAGAGGAAACCATCAAATGGCCAGCGTCGACCACATACATGCTGAAGCTAAAGTTATGAGATCGAAATCGCACCTTCACATGCTATCAGCCCAATACTTGGCAAGGACCTTGAGCCAAACTCACTTCCATCACGGATTATTTCTCCAAGGACCCCCACCACGTAACATGAAAGCTGATCTTTACATCGCATGCAGAAGCACTGTTGAAAGAGCCCTGTCGGAAACAGCAGAGAAGAACAACGGGAAAAACGTCGCCAACCGAGTCCACACAAACATGGTCTCAGAAGAAAAGGAAACCATCCAAGGTCCAGTCATACTGGGCGGCCGACCACCACCGGACATAAATGAAGAAGAAGTGGACCTCTCGAGAAACGCCCGCTGCACGCTGAGCCAACTTCGCTCAGGCTACAGCAGGTACACCAACCACTACTTACACCGGATCGATGACTCGATACCTGACTACTGCCCAGACTGTCTCAATGGACCTCACGACGTGGCCCATCTCTTCAAATGCGCTAGACGTCCAACAAGACTCACGTTGGAAGATCTCTGGATGAAACCAAAAGAAGTAGCCTCATTTCTGAGACTATTGTGAAGGAAAGAAGAAGAGATGTATTTAAAAAATAAAAAAAAGAGAGGAGAGAGAGAGGGAGAGAGCGGCCCTCCATAGCCAACTCTCTTCGACGCGAGACGTTTGCCGGCAACAACAACAACATTTACAAGGTATACTTTCTGGCTTTTACGTTTTTTGTAGCTTTCTCTTCGCTTCCAACCTCGAAGTAAAATAGTTTGAAGCGAAAGGGTTTGTGATGTACGATCAGGAACAAAGGCATGGCGAGTGCGCACTAGTACTAAACCAAATTCAATTTTTCTCTCGATGCTTTAGGAGGTATGATAATAAATCTAAATTATTAGTGTTTTGAAGATGGAAGATCTGACAGTGGCACAAACAAGGATGACCGAAGACTCTATGAAAGACAACATTCGAGAGATGTCGGTTGAATTCGAAAGAAAACTTTTACAATGATCCACTTTTTCATTAACTTTATAGATATATTTAAACTTTATGAAATCTAATCAACTGCAAGTACCGTCAAGTGAGGTAAATAATGAAGTTTTGAACCATTCAGGACCGATCAAAACAAAGAGATTTAAAAGTGTTGATAGGGCTTGCACCACTTTTGCTGGCTGTGTAGTGAGACTAGGAGTGAGACAGGTATCAGCTATTGGTTTTGTTAAATATGTTCGGTCTTTCATATCTTGGAAGCGTGTAGTCTGTCAAGAGGAGAAACTGCACAGAACGTTTTGTAGATCATAAGCAAGCGTCGAGCCTAAGCTTGACTCAGGTGTGATACTTTTTTTTAATTTTGAAAAGAAAAAAATTCTAGTGTTTCAAATGATTTTTTATGGCTATTGTAAAAAAATTTAGCGAAGCAATGAGGCCAATTTTATCGGGACTGTCGGCAGAGACTGCTGTGAGGACTGAAGAACTGCGAGAAGAGCTGCGCCTGGCTGCCGATCGAGTCAGCGCGGAGGCTGCTTCCGTCCAAAAAAAGGTTGGCTTTCCACCTATCTATTTGTAGTGCTCTCTTTATCTCTCACTCTCCCCGTTTCTCATTTTGCTCTCTTTATCTCGATCTTTTTGTTGTTGTTTTTTCTACTTTTATTCCTCTCTTACTATATTTTATACTGTATATCTATCTCTAACCATTTTCTTAAATGAATTTGTAATTTTTATCGATTTCAGTTAAACCATGAACCGTTTTTTTACCTATTTCAGGTTGTAAACACTCGCAGCGAAGTTTGTGAGCGAATGGAGAGAGTGTCGACTGTAATTGATGATAAAACGGGGGAAATAGGCAAGGAGGCCGCTATGCAGGTGGGAGTCTGGTCTCTCAGCTTATCTCTATTTTTAATTTCTGTCTTTCACGTAATGAGTTTTTGATAACTTTTTGAATCTTTTTTTCAATAATGAAAGGCATAACACAGTGTCACTATTCGAAAATCATTGAGAGACAAGACGTTTCCACCGTAAGGTACGTAGATGGGATTGAAGAAGTAAAGTTCGAGTTTTTGCTCCAGAAACAGTTTATGAATGTTATGATGAGCGCGTTTTCACGAGTTCTTTGGATTCCAAGTTGAAGACGTGGATATGATTTGGAAGAAGCGGTTCTAAAGCGACCAAATCTTGCTAGAAGTCGGGTACTATGTTGTCGTACAGAAGTAATGAGTCGAGTAGATGGGCAAAAAAAGTTGAAATCATCTAACTCTAATGCTAAGTTCATCTTATCGTACTCAAAAAAGTCAGATGAAACGTTAACTGGTTCTATCTTAATCGGAAAATTCGGTGAAAATTGTTTTCGATCCAAAAGTCAAAAACTTCTCGGATCAAAAACTTCTCGGATATCTTTCTAAATTAATTTTTTGCACAAAAACATATGAAAAATTAAATAAAAAATTTATAATTCAAAAAAATCTCAAAAAATCATGTTTTTGTACGAAAACGCTAACACAAATTGTAAGTACAGTCATGTTTTGTTGATTTTTTTCAAACAGGAAGAAAAAGAAAAGAAAGTGTGGAAAACGCTCGGGAAAACTGTTTTTCTTGACTGTTATCCTGAGGTGACCCAGGATAACAAATTCGTTTTAAAAATCGGTCAGAAAAACCAAAGTTTAAAAAACTAAAGTTTCTTGGAACGGGAACACCAAAAATTTTGTCGGGATAACACTGTAGTTCGTAAAAAAGATCTTCTTGGGACCAGCGACAGATTCGTAGTGGAACATATGTTGTAGAGAGAAGTGGCCATGCTCTTCTGCGAGTCCGAACTCAGAGGGCTGCGTAAGCTGGACGGAAGTGTGAAAGAAGCAGCAGAAGAAATATCAGCTGTTCCAATTACTGGTTAGATTGAAGGGGTTCAACTGGCTACAATCATGGTTTCAAACTGTTTAGAGATCTGGCGCGAAGCTTTCGAACTTGTCAAATCGAGATCAAACTGGTTAAATCTGGGTTTTGCGGGTTAGAGGTCGAACTTCTTAGAGTTGTAAACAAAACTGGTAAGAAATCTTCTTTTTTCAATATTCTTGACTATTGAAAATGATGGAAAACTTGAGAGCTCAGTTTGCATCCAGGCTGTACACCGGAGAAGAAAAGCCGGAACGTTCCCAGAGTGGAGGCTCCGCCGCCTTTAGACGCACTCTTTCAAATGGCGGCAGGAGAGAATGCGGACACCACTAACCAAGTTAGACTTTTTTTTCTTTCAAAGTTTAATTTTTAAACTCTCGTAGCTAATAATTTGAAGAAAAAAAAGAATTAATTTGAAGTCCTGGAAAAAAATTGGAGTTGCTGAGAACGATTGACTTCAAAACTCCAATCTTAGAATTTTCGATGCTAAAGACACTTAAAAAATTTGTTGTCATATAATGCTCAGTAATACTGTTTTGAGGTAGTGACGCTTGTTTAAGAGAAGGAATGAATAAACTCACGCTCGGGCAAAAGAAAATCCACGGGGCGGGATCGAACCCGAATGGTTGAACAGTGTATGTATGTTGTGCTCAAGAGACGCGCGTCCGTCTATCGGGTCCGTGACTCCATTCTGCTGCCTCCCGACGTTTCGCATCTGCCGTTGTCTCCGAGTGCTCTTGCCAGGAAGCTCAACGAGGACATCATCGAAGAGGTGAGGGGGCACGAGGGGCAGGTTGAATTTGCAGACGATATTGTCCTTAGTCTAGATCTCAGCGTTGTTTCGCGCCGACGGAGCGCGAAGTAGAGTCTACCACAGGTATTCTACATTCTTAAAAAAATTGAATGAAAAACTACCGCTTTGGTTGCGCGGGCGCTAGATATGATGAGAAACGAGCGAGTCTTCACAGTCTTGATTTCTCATTTTGCCCAATTTCTCTAGCTTGTACGTCCCTCAATTGTTGATTACTTCTCGTTGTTTTATACCGTTTCTTTCTCTTCAAAAAGTGGATTTTTTTCAAGTTCATAACAAGTAGGTGAAATTTCGCACCCGAAATTACGCAGTCTGCAGATTGGCATTTTTGTGGGAATCTCTACTAGGCTTAGTTTGAAATGTCATGGAACCGAGGTTCGCGTTCTACCTAGTCTAGTAGCGAGTCCCTATCGTTCTATCTAGTCTAGTAGCGAGTCCCTAGTATCCGGAGTCTCATTGATTGGTGAAGTCTGATTAGAGACTCTTTTAGCTCTTCTGTAAAGTCTTAACACGAGGAATTTCTTTATTCGTTAAAGAGGTGAATAAATGGGCATACATTATTATCAGGAAGTCAAGCCAGAAAAGTCGTCGAATAGAAGAAGGGCTGGGATGCTCAATCCGAGACATTGAGTGATTGGAGCAACCTTAGATAGGAAGCGGATTCACTCCGATGTCACGCCCCATTTACTATTCTTGATTCGCTCATTCTCTCTCAATTTTTTTTCTCTCTCGTGACCTCTAATTATTTTAAACCGTTTTGGTGGTTTGTTTACTAGCTCAGGGCATAAAAAAACTTGATTGAAGTTGTATAACTGATTACTTGGACTGCTAGGATAAAGTGTTTGTTAATGACCCTAACAACGCGTATTAGAAAACTCTTCCGCCTTAAGATAATAGATTTTCACTTCTGTGTATTGATAGTTTTCTGCATTGTTAGACACCCTAGTTTTAATATATAAACTAACTTGTATCAATTTGAAACAACTCCATGTTCAATTTTGAGTTCAGTACTCGAACAATGCTTTGCTAACCCTTTCACTTAAAAAATGAGAATGAAGTTAAAATATCGGCGAATAAACACAATATTGGAGGATACCTTCAAGTAGAGTAGAATTACTCTTAATTTTTGCGCGATATTCTCAAGCAATAATAGAGGAAATCCTCTTACTCAATATAGTGTGTTGGCTCAGATGAAAGGTTCACAAGAATAAATTTTATTCTCAGACTTTCAAAACAACATTAAAAAAAACCCAACAAACACGTGAATGCTTCACAACAAGATCGAGAGCCGCTCGAGGATCCTATCGATCCTTAAACTTGGGTAATTAAACCTACTTTATTAAGATTTAATAAAATAGGATAAAATAAATAAATAAGAAGGCTCTAGGCCCAAAGGAGGTGAACAACAAACTCATAAAGAACCAAACACAATTACTTTGGCCCGACGACATTTGATTTTGCTAAAAGACGGCCTCAGGAAAAGGTGTCTAAACACACTAATAACCTAGCTACAACGAATTTCGTTGACATCTTTCGCTTCGGCCGAATTAGACAGAAAAATAGGGAAAATAAGTGAATTCGCTTTAAAATGTTCAATGCGGAAGTCTGTTTCCTTTTGAGATCATACTGACTTCTGGTCTTTTGAAGCGGAGCTTCTTCGTAAGTTCCTAGTTAAGCGAAAATAAAAGATGAATAAAGTCATTTTTTCTTAAAAAAATCATGATTCATGAATGACTCTTTCGCTTTGGCCGAAAGACTTGTTCTTGGAAACCACTCACAAACATTACTGATTGATGAAACTGGGCTAATTACTGGGAGGAAATTATCGATCGTTGAGAATTTGATAGAAAAAACTCTTTAAGAAACTAAAACATAATGAATTTCATGGCAAGTCCTTAAAATTCTCCAACTCTTTTCCCTTTATGTTTATCAGTAATATGCGTTTTCCGAAACTTTTCAAAAAAATATCAATCAACAATATACTTTTGGCATTTATGTGCAACTTTTTTCGACCCATGTATTCTGATTATTCGAACATGTACTAACTAAAAATTTTCAGCTCACTCTACTCGGAAATAAAAAAAAGTTGAGTCTGAGAAATTGAAAAGTTATGCGACTTGAATTTGTGAATGAACAGCTTTTTCTTACAAAAGTTGTATTTATTTTTGAATGAGTGATCTAATTGATGAAACCAATAAAGAAAAATACTCTCATTTTCTATCTGCTGTAGACAGATGATTGAAGTATTACAAGGAGAAAAGCTGCTAGCTTTATTTTCCTGTGATATTTCGATGAACTGTCTTCTTAACCGGGCGTAACTGCCTTCAAACTGTGTAACTCAACGTTTGAAATTTTATTCCCAATTGACATTGAAGGGTTACAGTATTCCCAATTGACATTGAAGGGTTACAGTATTCCCAATTGACATTGAAGGGTTACAGTATATCCGCATTAAATGCTTATATCTGTGTGTTAAATATTCATTTATCTACATATAATATAGTCCCCATGGGAAACTTCGTTCTGACTTCTGCTCAAGTTAGTTGATCAAAAGGGCACAGCTAAAAACGACTATAGAATTCATTGGGAATAATGCCGTAGTTACATATGTTAGTCGAAAGCACATGTTCCTTGTTCTCAGATAGGTTTATGTAGTAGTTGAATTTTGTATGTAGTACTGTAGCACTTGATCAAACGTCACCTGCATGAAAAAAATTCAAAGCGACTGCTCATTTTAGTGAAGGGCCTAGCGTGATGAAAAGCGAGCGAGTCTGTACAGTTTCGCCCTCTTATACGTAATGCCAAGTCTCTCCCTCTGTCTTCTCTTCCCTCCATCTTTCGTTTTCTGTTCGTTTTCCTACGCCCACTCAATTTGACGATCGTTTTCAATTTTTTATTACTTGTACAGGTAAAATATGGTCATAGGTACCTCAGTTAAACAAACAAGAAGAAAGCTCAGAAACAGAGTAACAAGATAGAGTTCTTAAACATTCATCCCTCTTATTGTTGAAAACTCCGAATATTTTAATGTCACGTTTTTCTTAAATCCTCAATAATCGAGTGGATTTCTCTTCCTTTTGTCTCAGGCAGATAACGATAGAGGAACGTGATGGCAATTATGGAGGGAATTGTGAAGAGAAGAACGAGCGAGTAAGTCCCGACAGCCGCGTAGAGAGGAAGGACCGAAAAAGTCAAGATGACAGTGCTCAGCTGGAAGTTAGCATCTTTTCAGATCAAATTCTATTTGACGCTTTAGTCCGAAAAGTTTTTAGATTTTCGAATTTGTTATAAGACTTTTTATTCATGAAAACTTTTCGCGATTAAAGTTCAAAATAACTGAGATGCTTTCAATTCGAAGTTTGTTGAGGCTTTTCTTTCAGAATTATCGTTTGTCGTTTAAGGCTGATATAATCTGAATCTAACCTATAAAAGTGTTTTAGAAATAAATATCGTGGAATTCAATCTGTGTAGTTTGTTTCCAGTGTAAATTTGTTGTTTTTTTTCTATCGTATGCTCTAGGTTTACCCTTTGGTTACTGATTTTACCCTTTGGTTGACATGTTCATTTATTTCATTTCATGCATCAAAAAGCTCAGAATAATTGAATTGTCATAACTCTTTTTTAATAATATTTTTTAAGTCGTTCCTTTCCAAATGCATAAAGCTTAAAGCAATCAAGAAGCTCTACGATGCAGAACGGTCTTTGTGAAACTAATCGAGATATTGAAATTAAATAGGAAATTTTTGAACTGAGATTGAATCAATTTATCCATGTACGCATTTTTTATTTATGCTAACCTGAACTAGATACGAAACCACTTTGTGAAAAAAGATGTTTGCGAAATATTGACCGTATTGATACTGTAGCCAGCAGATTGCATGAGACTACGGTATTTATGAGGACTCAGCTCAGCTCCGATAAACCAGGAAATTGCTCCGACGCCCAACCTGTGATGAAAAAAAAAATCTAAAGATTGAAATGTTTTCCGGAGAAACAATTCAATGAGAAACAACAGTAAGAACCAAGACAGGAAACTGCTCGTCCCATGTTTTTTTCCAGATACTGTTCACAAAGCAGCGAAATAAACTATAAAACATAATTTCCTATTGCATTAAAAAATATATAGAACATGTCAAATTTTTATTGTCTGTTCTGCCAAACTCATCTCTGTCTGTTCTGCCAAACTCAACCTCTGCCGCACGTTCGATCTCTGTTTAAATTAGGTGACCGGTCACCTAGCTTGTTGTCTGCGACATAAACTTTTGTTTTTATTACTGTAAAAAAAAACAGAAGAACTTGAAAGGTCGCACAGGAGAGCGTGACCTCATTGTTTCGTTTACGAACTCTGTATAAAACTACGACGTGAACAACGAGCAGTGCAAGAGAGCGAAAAAAATCACACCAAGTTGGAGAAGCAGAGATTTCATATTTCAGTCTAATTTTGTTACGACTAGTGTGCGATATGTTAACAGTCCGTAATCATTAGCATTCCGTACAATTGAGAAGAAGTGCATCCGTGTACAGCAAAGGAAAACTTTTGCCTTTCGAAGTCAATCGAGCTTGACAGCGCATGAAAAAAAACCTGCCGCCGTATTCAAAGTCATCAATTAGGAACCAAAAAGGAAGTTTTAGATTTTTAAAAGTTTGTTCTGTTTTTCAAATGTCTTCCTACTGTTTTTTATTACTCCTGGACCGTTATAATAAGTAAAATTCACGCACGCCACTATCACAATACTGTCTCCAAACTTGAAATAAGGAAAGTTTTTTCGCGCTCATGCCTAAGCATGTTTGGCTTTGGAAAACTCAAAAAAATAAACTTCAATTGCCTATCAATTGTGTTGTTTTACTTTATGTTTTATAACGTTTTTTTATCATGCTTCTCGATTTTTTGCCTTGTTCTACCAATTATGTTTTTTTTTCTCGATCGTCTCACTTGACTGTCCTTTTCTAAAACAAGAATTTTTTAGGTTTTAATAATAAAGTTATTATATGGAAGGTTAAGATGACAAATGAATGAACTATCGCACAGAAAAAAGCTATTCCACCGGGCGGGATCGAACCCAATTATCTCTGACTCAAACCGGGGCGCGTGTTACCATTACACCACGGGGACACATTGCTATTCCGTGCGATAGTGTTATATGAAAGGCTGCCTTGTTCTCATCTCTCTTCTGTCTTAATCGTGAATTCTGGAGTTACTTTAAACTGTGTAACTTAGAATTTGAAGATATGGGTGGTTTTTAGTGATTTTTTCTCAAAAATTTCATCAAGAACTCTGAAAAATTCACCACTTATTCAAAGGGGGAAGGGGGCAAATTTACTTCAAACTACAGAAATTCCAATTCAGAAGTGAGAAAAAGGAATCAAAACTCAATGAACGTGCACTAATCGAACCCTATTAAAATTGAATCAATTTTCAAAACTTGGAAATTCTGTTCAGGACTCCATGGTCGATGATTTTTGAGATCAATTGGGGATCTTTTTCTCGAGGTGACTTCTGAGGTCACTATAGATAGATTAAACGTGTGGCTTTTTCATAGAGAAAAACTCTCTGTCTTCTACTGTCGGATTCTGAAGCGGAAGCTTGTAACTGATTCTGGACAACTATCCGATGAAAACAATCAATACTTTTGCTATCGGCTTCCGAAAGGCAATCGAGCTTCCGAAAGGCAATCGAGTAACTTTAGCCAGTCTTTTCAACTCTGAGAAAGATTAAACCCTGACCCATAAGATGCGCCGAAGAGAATGATAGTTGCCAACCCGAACCACTTGAACCAGTCCGCCAAGTGAGTGTGCAGCTGGTCGAATAAGCAGAAAAGCACCAAGCAAAACGCATTCAAGGATGAGCACGAAATCAAAATTTTTCGCCGTCCGATACTGTAAATAACCTCCTCCTGATTATTTTGCTCCACTCTTACGATAACAATCAAAACCATTATTGTTCACTGTTTTCGTGAATCAATGACCATGATAAATTCTCAACAGAGCTTCAGATTCGTTTGCCTCAATGATTCTCCTTTCACATTGATTATTCTTCTCATTTTTTGAATTGCTGATCGACCATGTCTACTCTGATCTTGCGAACTTTTCAGATTTTCAGAGATTTGAACTTGACATGCATAAGGTTTACCTAAACTTTTCAGCGTAACGCCACAGTTGCTCAATCTCATGTTTCTCGTCTCCCACTCTTTATTTGTCAACCGTGTGAGCGGTTTCTGTGAAGAAGTATTCTTTAAGGAAGAAAAAAGATTCTTTCGTTTTAAACAACTCCACAGCTTTTCCCGGAAAAGTCATGGAAGTCTATTAATTTAGAAAGTGAATTTTTTTTCCACAAAATAGGCTGACAGACCGGTCAACGAAAGTCCCTCCAATGATGGTCGTGACAAAGTAAGAAACAGACAACATGACTGAAGACCACTTTGCCACCACATTAGGCACATTCAGTTCAGTTAAAAAGTAAGTGGAATTGTAGATCATCGTCCAGAACGCGATGCAGTTCTGCAATTCGTTATATGTACCAGAGACTCTTATTAGTTGAAGCGTGCTCACTTCCGTCAATATATGTAGTAGCGGCAGTTTCAACCCCGCCTCTCGACTAGCTCATGCCTGTACTTCCACTTCACCTCCCCTGAGATTTAGTGATTGTGTTAAAATGTTATTCAGGACTTCTCATATCAAACTACCAACTTGAATGTCATATGAGACATTCAATTATGCCTCTTGAGAGTTATTGATGTGAGGCTTTCGCTGAAGAGAGACCTCGAAAAATCGGCCAGTAAATTTCTTTCGCCGAGCGGGCAAGGCAAAGATTCTCAAAATCAGATTTTCTTACACAAGGCGTTTCAGTCATCACTTTTTTTCCATTTTTCTAGGTTATTGGTAGAGTCAAAACATGTTTCGGTATGAAACGAAGGCTTTTGATTCACTGGCAAACAAGTAAACGTAAAACAGATTCTTATACGTTACCATATCTGAACACTTGCTAACCTGCAAAGCGCAGATGTTGAGTAAAAGAGCCCGTCGGAGATGGGGAACTCGCAAGAGGTCCAGAGCATGTCGCCAGGAAGTCTCGCACTCATCTTGCTCGATCTCCTGCGTGAAAACTATACTTAATTTTTTAAGGACTGAAAAGATAAATGATTTTGGCAGAAATCCCTATTCGGTAAATCGAAGACCACTTGGTTCAGTTCCTTATCGTGTACTAAGTTTTGCCCGTGCGGAAGTTGAGTAATATTTGCAGTTCGAACTTTTTCCGTTTCCTTGAGAACAGCGACCGTGTCGACGTGTTTGCCCTGAAAGAAAACGACGGATCTGCTGGCCAGTTTTGGATCCCGACGATGGTAAAGAAGAAATTTTGGAGTTTCCGGAATGAAAAACATCACGAATACGGCCATGAAACCTGCAAGAATCGCTTCTTCAAAGAATGTCAAATGAAGGCTTTTTTTCTTCACAAGTTCTCGTTTTTTGGTTTGTTGTAAATTTCAAATGCCTTCGAAGCAACTGTGTCTTTTTCTTTTCTACATTTGTAACAACTTTTTTTTTGTTTTCGGTAAAGATAAACTTGTTTTTCCATGTAAAGCGGAAAAGGAAACCAAAGCGAAAGAAAAGTAGACAAAAAAGTGTTCGTTTGATTTTTTTCTTCGTTTGAGCTCAAAAGGGAAGATTGACCAACATGGTGGTATATTGACAGCGAGTAAAGCAGAGAGGTTGTGACCGAGTACCTCGTCAGTGCCGAGCATCATCCCTACAATTGTCATGCATGAGAAGACGATCTCTGATAGATAGGAGGTCGCGCCGCGTTGGGCCGTCGGTGGACACTCCTAAACACTTTCACACTAGAAATATTTCTTTGACAAAAATTTAAATTCAGCTCGGGCGATTCATTAAAATTTTAGGAACATCAAACGCAAAAATCAAAACATCTCCAGGTGTTGGTAGTAAGCGAATGTTGAATTTAGGTTTCGTTATTATTGTAACGTTTAAAAATCCCTTTTTGATTTTCTAGAATATGTACATAACTTTTTTGTCGAAAAAAAATTTGGACTGAATTTTTTTTTGAATTTTAGATTCGAAAAATTAATGGACTGAATTTTTCAAAACTGCGGAGGGAGCAGATGGTTTTTTGAAAAGCCATACGACGGAAATTGAAACTTGAAATGCGCCAGTGGGCTCAATCTTTTTTTGCACGTTTGGAGAAGTTTGGCAATCGGAACTCTATATGTATAGAAGTTTTCTGATCTGAATATTGAGTTTTTGAAAGTTGAGTTTCAGCCTTTTTTGGAAAGAAAAAATGAGAACCTGAAGATAGAGAATGTTGGCTTGAAAAGAAACAGCGGTGAAAATGGATGCGACTGTTCTTCCGATGAAGAGAAGAACGGGCTGCCATCTCCACACTCCCATGAATTGAATCACAGCCGCAAATAGATTCAATAGGTTTGCGATCATCATTCCTCCTTAAAACAAATTTCAACATAAGCCTTACAAACTACATATATTCATTTCAATACAATTCAATTAGAACGCTTCATTTTCGATGTCAAGAGATATAGAGTGCCACTAAATCGAACGTCATCATCTGATTCACCGGTTCTTGTGTTGTATGGGCAAAAAAAAGAAGAGGATAAAAAAGAACCTGTAGGCTCGTTCCCATTCTCAATTTTTCAGCACTTATTTAAATAACAATTCAAGCACTTACCGGAATTTTTGTTTTCAAATACTCAGTGCTTCTTTAATAGAACATTTTTTCAATGGACTGGAAAACTAGGATGTTTTTGCTCGTTTAGGTTTTCTGACCTGCGAGTTTTCACCAAGATTATTGGATCAAAAGCAAACCAACTTTTCCGACCGAGGCTGTCATTGAGAACTGGTGACAACCAAATTCCACAGAAAAAGCCCACAAACCTGAACGAATACAAGACTTGGATATTTCTAAAAACTATTTATATTATTTATTACTTTCAGAACAACATGGGCTGAAAAATTTAAAACTGTTTCATCAAATTTTTTGTAATCAGAAAAAAATTAAAGCGAATCTTTGTTTTCATAATCGGAAAAATTAGTTCTACACCTATTACCTTAGTAAAATAATTTTCAGTGCAGAGCTTCCATTGAAAAGTTATGGAGCAACAGTTTTGCAAAACAGACATACCATATGTTTTGAATGAAGTCCCAATAGAGAGTGTAGTTGGCTTCGGTCATTTCTCCGCCATTTCTGCTGACGGACTCATTCAGGTAGGCCTTGAATGAGGCTGACACAAAATACGTTTTTTTTTTAAAAAATTAAAAAAGTTTATTCATACGAAGTAACACATTTATTCTTTGAACTACACATGTTTGTAAAAAAAACAATGCTTGTACGTGCTGGAGAAAATTCCAGAGTTGTATACTGTTTAAGTTGACTTTCTGGCAGAAGGTAACACAATGTTGACCTTATTTTGGTGTGAGTGACTTCCGAGCATCTCTTTAGAAACTAAATCCCTGACTCTGGCCCATCTTTGCTCATTTCATTCCAAGTGACACATCTCAAGAACAACTACGCAAACGCCCCATTAATACGAACCATGCTTGAACAAAAAAAATGAATTCTTACTCAGATTGAATGGAAAATGAAAACAAAATAAATCGGATGCGAGTAAGTACATATTATGAACCTTGAATGCATCGACTGGTGTGTTGAGATAGTTACTAAGTATTATGAACCTTGAATGCGTCGACTCGTGTGTTTAGATTCTTACTAAGTATTATGAACCTTGAATTCGTCGACTCGTGTGTTTAGATTCTTACTAAGTATTATGAACCTTGAATGCGTCGACTGGTGTGTTGAGATACCTTCCCTAGCCCCAATACCTCAAAGTCGGTGGGAAGGTGTAAACTCACTCAGCCCTACTACCGTGATTGCCGGAATCACGACGTTCTGAGTGAGGGTAAAATTGGGCCCCCTTTGGACGAGTCCACTTCCGGCAGTGGTGCTATCCGTTCAGATGGCCAGGCGGAGAGGTTAGTTCAGGCCACACGAGTCGAGGAGTCCTTTTCGATATCTGAGTGAGGGTAAAAATTGGGCCCCCTTTGGACGAGTCCACTTCCGGCAGTGGTGCTATCCGTCAGATGGCCAGGCGGAGAGGTTAGTTCAGGCCACACGAGCCAAGGATTAGCAGGAACTCCCAACAAACACGTTCCGCGATGCCAGGCTGGATTGACCATCCACTCAACAGGCCGATCGCATGAATACCCTTGTTGTAAACCATGGCTTCAAGTTCTTCAAGATATATCACCAAAGCTAGGGCGTCCCCCCGGAAGCGATGCGGTCCTTGTCCGCTAGGACCGTCAAATATGCGAGGACAGGCAGCTACCTATGGGCGGGGTATGTCTGCGCGGCGTACAGCCCAAATTCGCCCTCGTCACATTAAATGTTGGAACACTGACGGGACGCAGTAGAGAGCTGGCCGCAATGCTAGGAGCAAGAAGGGTCGACATTGCTGCTGTACAGGAAACGAAATGGAGAGGAAGCAAGTCGAAGCCGATAGGAGACGGATACAAGTTGATATACCATGGAACGTCATAGACAAGAAATGGTGTTGGCATTATCTTCTCCTCGAAAATTGCTGATGATGTAACCGAAGTCATTCGCTCTACAGATCGAGTCATGGCCGTCCGAATTTCTTCGTCCAATAATCACTTCCTTGTCGTCTCAGCATATGCACCTCAACAAGGATGTAGCGACGCTGATAAGGAGGACTTCTACGACTCTCTACAGGAAGTTATCAAACTCCGAGAGTCTCATGAAGACATCTTAATCGGCGGAGATTTTAACGCTCACATCGGTTCAGACCGATAAGGTCGTGAGAGAGAACATGGAGGACATGGAATCGGAACGATCAATGCTGAGGGTCAACGGCTACTTGACTTCTGTGCTCGATGCGATCTAGCAGTCGTGAATTCCTTTTCCAAAAGAGACGATCTCACGGACTCACATACGAGAGCGGAAGAAATCAGATTCAAATTGACTTTTGGTTAATCCTGAGAGCAAAGCTGCGGAACGCGAAAGATGCAAAGGTCATTCCATCAGACCATGTTGCATCTCAGCACCACACTCTCTTAGGTACTAAGTATTATTAACCTTGAATGCGTCGACTGGTGTGTTGAGATACGTACTGGAATACGCATACTGCCAATTAGATGAAAGGGCTACAACTGTGTACACACAGAGCGTAGAGAACTGCTTCCGGGAACAGCCCATCCTCTCCTGTGAACAAATTAGGTAGCACGAGGATGAACTCATTTAATAAAATTTTGTCAGTTAGATTGTTAAATTCGAATCTTAAGCTTATAACTCCAACTAATTATCAAAACTATATCAATTTTGCCTTAAAATAAGGCTTTAAACTAAATAACTAACATGGAAGATAGTTTAAATTGAAAAACCATGAAAAATGTGTGCTCGTTTTTAGTCAATGCCAACTGGTCTGGCTAGTTAATCGAGTATCTTGGTTTGTTATTAATTCATGTTACATTCCTTATGAACCTCGTTACATAAATAAAAAGCATGGATACTGAGTGAAAACGGTTTTACAAACACAGAGGTGTTTAATATGAGGAGCCCAAGATGGATTAGTTTGAACATTACTTTCTTTTAGAAATAACTTTTGAATCTGAGTGCTCTTCAATGAGTGGAAGAATTTTGGTACATGAAGCTTAAATGACTTTCCTTCTATCCAAGTTACATATTTTTTTTCGTTGAATGTGATGAATGCCACTCAATTAATGAATGCTACTCAATAATGGAAAATTGAAAGAAAGTATCTTTTTTATTAAAAAATTCAGCAGGATAAAATTAATCGACATAGGAAAGAGAAGAAAGGAACCGTTACACACGTTGTAGATTCCTAGTGAAATTGAAGCGAAAACACGGTATAGTGAGGCAATTTCACTAAACTGGAAAGCGTTCCCATCATGATAACCAAGCGGAAAACATATGTGACTGAACAAATTGCAATTTCCAAAGTTGATCCGCATCGTTTATAAACAAAATGAATGCGTGACTTTGACCATTCGAAACATTAAAATAATGCATTTCTCATTTTGTCTGAGGTTAAATGTCGTCTTAATTAGCACTCGGAGTACTGACAGTCTCAGATAGTTCTCGCTGAACTGAAAGGTTCAAATGAGAAAAAACTATCTAAGAAATGTGGAAAGTTATTGGGTTCTTAAACAAGTTAAATATATATACCTATATGTAAGGAAGATTATCAGACGAACGCAGAATCAACAGTTTGAAACTCTCATTAGCAGAAGAGAGACAACGATAAAAAAGAAAGTTGAATATGGAAGAGACTGTTGAAGAAAATAGAAAGAAAAGGAGAAAGAAAAAGAAAGAATTTGGCCTAAAGAAAAAAAGCCTAAAGAAAAAAAAAAGCGCTAAACCAGTAAGTGCTGTTTAATGACACATCTTTTTCATAGGTTGAGAGGAATCTATGTTAAGGAAATGATGTTGCAAATGTCTCTCTCGGACCTCATTAAAATATTCTATAAACAGGAAAATATGTTTTATATATATATATATATATATATATATATATATATATATATATATATATATATATATATATATATATATATATCTATAATATATGTATATATATATATATATATATATATATATATATATATATATATATATATCTATAATATATGTATATATAAAGTCTCTTTGAGTAGTTAAGCAATCAAAATGGGCATGTTTGAAGAAAATTGTCAGGCGAACGCAAATTGAACAATTTGTAGTTTTCGGTAACAAAAAAGAGACAATGAGAAAAGAATAGCAAGGAGAAATATGAAATAGAATGAAAAATCAAAGAAAATTTGGCAGATAGAGAAAATATGATAGATAAATAACATTCGAGCAACAGGTAATTTCCAAACACGACATTTGTATGTTCCTTGATTGTTCTGCAGACTGGATTTTGATCGTCGAAGTGAACTGTTCTCGATCCAATTATTTTCTGTTAGAACGATTGTAGCAAAACATAATCTATTCATTCTACCACAAGGTGAGAGAAAGGCTTGGTCTTTTGGAGAAACTGTGAATGTGTCAAAAAGCCCGAATTTCTCTTTCTCTTCAGAACTCTTCAAAATTGCCTCTTTTCACTCAAATAGTTCATACTCTAGTTAAGCACAAACTGATCTTCAGCACCAAAACCGTTAGTGTGAATGTAATTATCACGAATCCAAGGCATGAAAACTTCGAATTAGAACTAGTTTCGTCTAAATTAAATTTTTTTAAACCAGATTGTGAAGTGTTTTTTTTTCAGAAATTCTTCTTTCGTATATTTTTCTTCCTCTTACTTATTCTCTTTCTCTCTCTCTCTTTATCTCCCTCTGTTCAAGAAACAATACACATGAACACCTTCTAAGTTTTTATTATTTTAACTGGCAATCATTGGATCAACTTGATATTTATAGATCAACACACCTAGAAGATTAGATAGTTTATTATAATATAATAATCTTCCTCGCGCTTATCCCCGCATCGTGGCAGGGTACGCGCTCCCCTGAGATGCGGGACAGACCTACCCTGGTAAGAATATTGGGTCCGCACTAAGCCATTGCTGGTGTGTGTTGCAGCAGGGGGGAGTCAAATTCGTGCCAGAGCACTAACATTTTTTCTTAAGACCCTTGGTTTAGGTGGAACTGTCCGGGGTGGGAGTCGAACTTGGAACTATTCGCACAATAACGAGCACACTACCATTATGTCACGCCCAGACCATTAGATTTTCTGCTATGAATATCCTAATTTCTTCAATTATAGTTACTCCCTTTTTAACTTTAATGAATAGCTTCGCTCAGATTCATCGCTAACAAGGCTGACAGTAAAACGATTTTGCGGGTCATCGATCCAAAAATATGTAGTGCACTTGTTTTCTCTCCAGTTGAAACTAAATTGCTCGTATAGCGATATGGAAAAAGACGCAAATTTAATTAAGAAATATTAAGTGAGTTTCAATATTTTATCTTGTGTTTAGATTTTCATCTTTACTCGCGTGTTTGTATTACATTATATGAAATGTACATTGTGTATTGTATTGTATAATGTGATTGATAAATTAATTGTATTATACATACATATATATATATATAAAATAGAGTAAAGACGTATTACATCAATCAAATACAAGATGGTTACGAAGAACACTCAATCAAGAAAAAAGCGTAAAACAGATTTGTCTTTCTACGATTCCATTCAAGGGTCCTTACGAACTCAAAGTCTTTCTGCTAATCAAGACTAATAAGCAATAAAACAGTCTTATCAGTATTTATTCTCTAGTCTACGGTGAGAAAATTCATGAATTAGACTGTTCTAAGAGAAAGCACAGGCTTCGATGATAATACTCTGACTTTTCGGAGACACACTATCAGAGGACGAACTCTCGTTTATAGAGAAGTCATATAGAGTCAAAAAGCTAAAGTTTGAAAAAAATTGCTTTCTTTCAATCTTTCTCTTTTCCTTCATTTATCTCTATTTCTTTCCACCTCTCTGTGCACCAGTTTTTGTTCTGAAGGAAATGTTTTTAACAAACAACAAAACATCAATTTCAATTTAAACGCTTTATCAAGATCAACAAGCCACATCGGTAAATCATCGATTATGGGATCTGAGCGTTGAGCGGAGTTGAGCGAGGCAAGCAGTAGCGATCGGAGTGCTACTCTTCCTCTTCTGTCGCTCATCATGGCGCTACGATCCCGGAGCACCAAATCTTCTCGGAAAAGGACTCTCCCAGACGAGGGAAGAGACGGTTCGGGGAGCAACCGCTTACGGAGGGAGACGAATGAAAGAACAAAAACATCATAATAAGAAAAAAAGAAGAAAAAAATTATTAGAACCAATTAAGCATAATTTTTATAGTTTCGTATGTGTTCTAACCCTTTTCCAGAAATTTAGAATGCTTCGTTTAATGGACTGTTATCCATCCTCAAATTTCAATTTTGTTTTAAGCATCAACAAAAAAGCACAGTTACATACTAAACTTCTGATTTTTAGTGTCAAGTAACTTAGTGTCTTGAAACGATGATTTTGAATGAATGTTAGTAGTACTGTAGTGAGTATTTCAACTTGAACTTTCTTTACATTTTCCAATGGGTTTTCACATATAAGTATGTAACCATTGCTTAACGATGAGCAATGATCAAGAGAATTCAGTTACTTTCAAAATTTGAAAATCGGAATACGTACCATGTGCCACTCCTTGTTTTAGAAGCTAAACTGTTTTTTATTGTTGTTTAGATTGAGAAATATATTTTTTACTTTAAAAAAGTTATTTTGAGGGTCATTGTTTACGTGTAATGTATCCTTTCTCGTTCGAGAAGTTTGCAATAACGAATTTCACGAAGTGCTTAATATCAATTTTTCGTTTCTTCAGAAAACAATGGCTTCGGGAGGTGAAGCTTTGCTTGCGCTCACTGGCAAGAGGTCAACTGGACAATCCATCCGCTCTCAAAATGGTAATATCCTCCTTAATTTAATACAGTTTGTGAGTTATTGAGTCTTCAATAATCGACCACCTCATCGAGTAGTTCTTTGCTCGGAAAAAAAAACAAAGCAAACGACACATGATACGATTATAAATAAGAGTTCGGATCTCGAGTAGTGTGCTAAAATCTTTGTTTTCGAAAACCGCTTCTTTGCTTACAATCAGACCTTCGCTCATAGGAGTGGTCGTTTTCCTTTTTGTTAAACTTCAATCTGCAGTAATATTCAGTGACTGCGGCGGTAGCGATAGCAAACATCGTAAAGTCCTCCCTCGGCCCGGTAGGCTTGGACAAGATGCTGGTGGATGACGTGGGGGACGTCACCATCACCAATGATGGAGCGACCATTTTGAAGATGTTGGACGTTGAGCATCCAGCAGGAAAAGTGCTGGTTGAACTTGCTCAGCTGCAGGATGAAGAGGTTAGGGACATATTGTTCCCAGAAGTTGAATTATCGGCACTTTTTCGGTTCATCGGGTTTTCGAGTCGCGGTTCCCTTCGCGTTTTATTTTTACATCAAAAAGTTATTTTTACATTAAAAAAACGCTTAGGCTTAGTAAAAGTTTACGATAACGAGAGCGTACGGCTTAGCTAACGAGGCCGTACGGCGCGAAGGGGGCCGCGACGCGAAAACCCGATGAACCGAAAAAGTACCGAATTATCGAGTCTTTCTGTCTATTGGTAGGCATCTGATACGGTTAATAAGGGTTTCTGTTTCTATTTCCAAGCAGGCGTTGATTGAGACCAGTCTAAGGCTTGTTCGTACGCGCCGAGCGAGTTGAAAAAGGGATGAGGAAACGCTAGAAAGATTCTAAAGGGCTTCAGATGAAAAGTAAGATAAAACAGAAAGAGGAGATAATGTGAATCACTCTCGGCACGAACATGTATGCGCCAGGGGTTAAATGGTTACTGGACCAGCTATGTTCGCGCCGTAAATGATCTATATTCTCTTTTCCTTCCATTTTATTTTACTTTTTCTCTACTTCTCTTTTTGCCTTTCCTCGTTTATTTTCTTCAACTTGCTCGGTGCGTACAAACATGCCTTAGACCGGTATCATTTAACGCCTCGTATGCGCCAACATACATGTTCCTGTTTTTATTTGACTCTTCTTTCCAAGTCAGAATCAGAGCATTTCTTATTACCCGCAAAATTTTTTCGATGCGCATAGATTTTATAAATTTACGAAAATTAGAAATTTTTCTTTGCAATGACTCATGAAATTCCCCCGGTAAGAATCTAAAAAAGTTTTCCGAGTGCATAGATTTGAAGGTTTTTCTGGATTTTTGAGAAGCGCATAGATTTTTTTCGCCCGCAGTGCGGATGAGAGAAACACCCTGGTCAGAATCTCACTTCTGCCGGTTTGTCTGAATAAAACAAATTTTCATTACCTCTCGTGAAACTTTAAGGCGAGTTTACGATTTGAACACCTCTTTGTGTCCTTTTCGGACGATTTATAAAAAAATTTGAACATGCGTTGCGGGCAATCCAAGAAAGTTTACGAAAATAGCAGTTGTGAACGTTTCGAACATTGAAGTGTTTGCCTTGCTGTGGTTTAGTTGAGGAAATAATTTGAATCAAATTTGTTTGCTCCCGTTCAAACATTTAGAAATCTGTGGCTCAGTATTCAGTTTAAAAAAGGGCTTCGACCATAGCTGAAAATTTTGTTTTTGGGCGGTTGACTCCTGACGGCTGAGCGTGAAGGGGGGATGAACAAAAAATATATGTTTTATTTGTTTTACTCAATTGTATTAGTCCACCAAACACATTTTGTTTTCCAGTCATGCATTTTTAAGCCGTCAATTTTATATATCCACCCGATATGTCTACTAAGTAAGTCAGTCATATAATCTTTACTGAAGAAAAAAAACTTTCCGGGTGACCGTACGGGTGACCGGAAGAAATTTAACACGTTTAGTGAGCTATGGCTTCGACTGTTATTGCGAGCTATAAATACTCTCCAGTGGCTTCTTAGTGCGAGCTATAAATACTCTCCAGTGGCTTCTTAGTGCGAGCTATAAATACTCTCCAGTGGCTTCTTAGTGCGAGCTATAAATACTCTCCAGTGGCTTCTTAGTGCGAGCTATAAATACACTCCAGTGGCTTCTTAGTGCGAGCTATAAATACTCTCCAGTGGCTTCTTAGTGCGAGCTATAAATACTCTCCAGTGGCTTCTTAGTGCGAGCTATAAATACTCTCCAGTGGCTTCTTAGTGTGAGCTATAAATACTCTCCAGTGGCTTCTTAGTGCGAGCTATAAATACTCTCCAGTGGCTTCTTAGTGCGAGCTATAAATACTCTCCAGTGGCTTCTTAGTGCGAGCTATAAATACTCTCCAGTGGCTTCTTAGTGCGAGCTATAAATACTCTCCAGTGGCTTCTTAGTGCGAGCTATAAATACTCTCCAGTGGCTTCTTAGTGCGAGCTATAAATACTCTCCAGTGGCTTCTTAGTGCGTCCGAAAAAGTTTCAGAAGTCCTCAGAAATACGGTAGCTCTCCAGGCAAAAAATAGTTTTCTCATGAGAGGATAATGAGAGTTCATTCTTAGAATCGGAAAAAAATTCACAATTCAAAAACATACCCGCCGAAACTTGAAACAGAGACTCGTCAATATACTGCAGGACCTGATTATTTACCCTGATACTCCGCCCATGGTCTAGATTGGTCTCTTCCGACCATCCGTCTGCAGAAGGTGTTAAATGAGGCCGGTCTAAAGGATGTTTAACGCGCAAAGCGAGTTAGAAAAGACAGGCTAAGATTCGAAAGAATGGGGAGGGAAGTAGAGAACAATTTAAAAAGAACGGAAGGAGAAAAGAATGTAGATAATGTTCCCCGCGAACATGTATGCGCCAGCATAGCCGGACTGGTTACTATTCAAACCCTGGTTTATAGGACTCCGTTTTAGGTTTCTACGAGTAGCTGTTACATTTCACCGGCGAACGTTCACATGAAAACTTTTTTTACCGAATAAAATTAATTTATTTTGCTTTTAGCAAAAAATTGTTCAGAATCCAATTCCAATTTTGGCGGGAACTCTTTTTTCCGCTCGAAAATTTTTTCCGCTAATCTGATGTTTACAAACTTGTGAACGATTATAAAGGTCGGTGACGGGACGACTTCGGTGGTCATCGTCGCCGCGGAACTTCTGAAGTTGGCAGACGAGTTGGTGAAGAACAAACTCCATCCGACGACTGTCATCAATGGCTACAGACTTGCGTGCAAGGAGGCTGTCAAGTATTTGCAGGTAATCTCGAGAGTGAGCGGAGAAGAGAACGAAACTGGAGTAAAGAGTTGTTGGATCAAACAGATTCTTAACTAACAGCTTCTTTAATACACATGACTTTGAGCAATCACCAAGGAAAACATCTTTTTGGAGCTTGGTATTCCTCATCACAGTCTGTTGTTGTTGTTTGCCAATAGGTCCTGTCGGAGGGAGTCCTTTGGGATAGTTTGGTGAGGATTCTTTCGAGTCCGGAGAAATTTTCTCCTTCTACACTCGCACCGCATTCGGCGAACCTCTTCGCGAGACCCATTCGTTTACCGGAGAAGGGCAAGAGGCTATTTTACTGGCGCCTCGACTCGCCATTACAAAGTTTAGGCGAGTATCGGCTGGTGTTTTATCGGGTGGCATGCCCAGGCCAGTCCGGCAACGCCCTTCTTTGACGAACTATATTATCCGATTTTGGTCCGCGACGGGCAAGCCCGCTATCTCCAATGCACTTGTGCAAAAAGACATTCCTCTATACACCACCTGAGATCTTGCTCGATACCAGGGAGGATGAACTGGTCCCTTGCGATGATGTGAAGTCGTGAGCTGTAGCACCATCGAACGCGAGATCACAGTTTGGGCCCAGCATGATGATAGTTCATGCAATTGGTGGTTGTGCAATGGGTCCCAAGTCAGACTCCAACCCCGTTTAGACCCATACTCATTTAGTTGACGTGACCCAAAGAGAAGAATAAGTCACCTGTACATGTTTAATAGTTGAAAGAAGACTGATCCAACGATCGATAGGCCTAGATCAATAAGAAGCGCAATAAGTTATTGAGCAGTGTGTAAATAAGAGTATGCCCTACTCCTCATTGATCTCAAGAAACGGATTTTTATAACGAACAGAGGAGCGGACTATTCGCAGAAGCATGTGCAAAAATTGCGTTGTGTGACGAGAACCGAACCCGCGACCTTCGCTTTCCGGGCGATGCACTGAGCTACACACGCACACAATATATATTGCACTTTTCAAGACCCATACAACAAGTGAGTATAAGAGGTCTTGTTTGTTAAAACACGCTCACTTATCTTCATTTCAAGCCTAAAGAACTTCTTCAATTGTTGAAAAGTCTAAGAAACCAGTGGAATGATGCCAATTGTTCTACTTAGTATGGGTCTCAAATTTGAGTAATGTGTTTTTTTTTGGGGGGGGGGATTGAGCGCTGAAGAAAGAATTGAAAATAAAAAAATGTTTATCAACTGTTCTTTTCTTCTTTTTGTACATCCGTGAATGCATTTTTAAAACATAAAATTGGTATTTTCTCTCTTTCAGGACAATCTTTCGTTCTCTGTAGAAAGCGTGGGAAGGAAATCACTGATTGGAGCAGCGAAGACTAGCATGTCTTCCAAGATTATCGGACCGTTAGTTTCACATGCTATACTCTAGGTTCAAATATAATTTCGTATGTACTGTAGCATTACCCATATACTGTAGCAATACTTTCAAATATACTGTAGCATTGCTGAAAGGAGCGGCAACAGCAGGCGTTAAATGAAACAATTTGAGGAATTTTTTACGTCCCGAACGAATAGGAAAAAGATTGCGCTGAAAAAGCTGGAAAAAAAGATGAAGAAAGGTAAGAGAAAAAAAGGAAGAGAAAAAAATAAAATTAAAATAGAACGATAAGGGAAGAGAATGCAGGTGGGTTATGGTGCGAACATGTATGCGCCAACACAGCGGGTCCTGCTGATACTTAACTGGTGAATAATAATTTTATTCTTGTTTGGTAAGCCATTATGAATTTTTGAGTGGGCCCCACGCATAGGCAAAGCGAAAGCTAGAATGAGAAGTGAATTGGTCACAGATTGTATGTACATAGGCTTTGACTGTTTATTTAAGGAAGGTTTTGGTCGCTGAGGCTTATTTGGTAAGAAAAACTTGTTGAAAGTAAATTTTTCAGTGACATGGATTTCTTCTCAGAGATGGTCGTAGAAGCTGCGGAACTTGTCAAGGTCACTCATTTGTCTTTTTTTTTCCAAAAGAAAGGTTTTTTCGAGATGGAAAAATCAAAAGACGAGAGAAATCGGTTGATTTGTATTAGCAATAAACAAAAATTTCCAGGAAAAAAAACTTTGTAGAATCTGCCAAGTTGGTGGATTGAAAGACTTATTTACAGGTGACTGACTCGACGGGCAAGGTGACCTATCCAATCAAAGCTGTCAACGTTCTAAAGGCGCACGGTAAAAGCGCAAGAGAGAGCATGCTCATCAAAGGATACGCACTGAATTGCACCGTAGCTGCACAAGGTTAGCATTCGATATTAAATATAATAAAATTTTCTAAAAGCCAGGAAGTGTAACTAGATTCGAAGATCATAATTATAGGAGAGACAAAAAGTTGTAGCCAAGGACATAATGTTAGCTTGACAGGATTGGTTATAATAGAAAAAAACATGATTTGAAAAATAAAATAAAATTTGTATTTTTGAAACGTGTTGAAATATCCGTCGAAAATTGGTATAGCCAGACGTTGAATGAGACTCGAAGGTTAGGAGAGATAGTTCTCGGACAAATCTCCCGCTCTCTCGAGGGTCGAGAGCTTCAACGACTCTCTCCAGTGTCTCGCGAAGAAAGATTTACCCGTTGGGCAAGACAACAACAACAAATCTCCCCTAACCTTCGAGTCTCTATCCTTCCTCACAACCGGTAATATGGAATAAATAAAATGAGATCGGTCAAATGAACGAGTTGGAAACATAGCTCATCAGAGGTCACTTGCAATTTCTGAAATTTTATAAAAATCGACCGCTTTTCAAGTGGGAAAGTATGGAATAATGAGAAGCGAGCTAGAAGCATAGGGTAAAGAAGAGGGTGCTTCTCTTTATTCTATAATCTTTCGCTTAAAGAGCGGTCGCTTTTCAAAATTCTCCAGAGTATCGGTGACCTATGGTTGGAAATGCATGGAGAAAGGCTCTTTGGTTAGGGGTTCGAAGAGTTTCCAGTGAATGATTCGACATGGTTTTCCAACTATTTCTGCCCTGCCAGGCATGCCTCTGAGGATCGAGAATGCTAAAATCGCTTGTTTGGACTTCTCCCTGCAGAAAGCTAAGATGCACCTTGGCATCTCAGTCGTCGTCGAGGATCCCGCGAAGCTGGAGGCCATCAGAAGAGAGTGAGTAGAAGAACAATTGTTCGTAGTTTCTCATATGTAAAACTCACGAGAAAAGTTTTGATTGGCAAGTTAACTTGCCGGTCAACAAATCCGGGCGTGGCCTAATGGTAGTGTGTTCGACTATTGTGCGAAGAGTCCCAAGTTCGACTCCTGCCTCGGGCAGATCCACCCAAACCAAGGTGCTTAACAAATTTTGGTAGTGCTCAGGCAGGAATCTGACTCTCCCCACTGCTGCTACATACACTAGCAGTGATCTAACGGGCAGTCACTAGTTCCACCAGGATAGGTCGGTACCGCATCTAATAGGAGCGCGTACCTTGAAGAAGCGCGAGGAAGATTATTATTATTATAATTGCCAGTAAAGAAGTGTCTGTTCCGGGTTTCGGGAAGTTCTCGATCAAATGAAAATAGCGGATTCTTACATTAGAACCCTTTTTCCAATAAAATTTTTCTTTTCATGCTAATTTAACTTTCCGTGCCCTGTTGAGACTTTTCATCATTCTTCGCGGTTAAATGTGTCCTTTTCGAACTGCTTATGAAACTTTGCCTCGTGAGTTTGAAAAGTTCACAAGATCACACACATTAGAAGCTTATGTTGTGAGATATGAGGATGAGCTTCTCTGTGCAGGGAGTACGACATCGTGAAGCGCCGTATCGAAAAGATTCTGGCCGCAGGAGCGAATGTAGTTCTGACGACAGGTGGCATCGACGACCTCTGCCTGAAGCAGTTCATCGAGGCGAATGCCATGGGTGTGCGGAGATGCAAGAAAGCCGATCTCAAGAGAATTGCAAAAGCTACCGGAGGTTCGTTGCAGTGTGATTTCTGACCCGCAGTGCGTGTAAAATCTATGCGCTGTACAGTGCGTGTTAAATCTATGCGCTGTACAAATCTATGCACTGTAAAAGAAAGCTAGTGAGAAATGCGTTGATGGTCTGCTTTCTCTCTATTACTTCGGGCTCTCTTGAGGCCTGCCGTTCCTCCATCATGAGTCATAAAAAATTCTTTCTGAGGTTGGGAAACCAGCATGATTTGCTGTCATCGTTAGCATGGTCTTTGGGGGCTTCTGATTCGGACTACGAAGGGTTTCTGTTTTCGTATCAAGTGTGAGCTCTAACATAAATTGAGTTATAATCTAATTTAAATTAAACGTTTCATATCAATGTCAGAAACATGGAGCGTCAAATATCGAACATCTCCAGGGGTTGTGACTTGGTTTTGACGATAATGAAGTTGACTTGGTTTTGACGATAAGGAAGGTGACTTGGTTTTGACAATAAGGCTTCGAGGTGGGCACTTCCTGCTAGAAGCCGTGTTCTTGCTTGTCGATCAGACGAATTGAGGCGAGTAGAGAGAAATGTTAACCGCTCTCTCTATTGTGAACAATAAAAAGTCATCTGTTTAACAATATTTCTTGATAAAATAAACTTTCTTGCCACTTTTACCTAAAATGGGTCTCGCATCAGAGCTCAGGAGTAATTGATTTTTCTTATGTAGCAACTGTAACATCATCATTGGCGAATCTGGAGGGAGACGAGACCTTTGATGCGAGTCAACTCGGATCGGCGGAGGAAGTAGTCCAGACAAGAATCTCAGACGAGGAGCTCATCCTCGTGAAGGGAACCAAGGCGAGGACGGCGAGCAGCATCATTCTCAGGTTGGCTCGTATCTGCGAAAAATCATTGGAACACACTGGCAACAGTGGTCATTCGTGACTCTACAGCCTTAAGAGCCTGTCACGGATGGAGCCGGATCATCCAGTCCAGAATCGAGCGCGACCTCATGTGGCGGATAGAGGGACGCCTCCCTACGAAGAATTCGTGCTGAGAGGTAGCGGGAGAAATTCCGCCGCGGACCAAAACTGGGTAGTATAGCTCGTCAAAGGAGGGCGATGCCGGACCGGCCTGGGCATGCCACCGGACAAAACATCAGCCGATACTCCGCTATACTTTTCAATGGCGAGTCGAGGCGCCAGTAAAATAACCTCTTGCCCTTCTCCGGTTAACGAATGGGTCTCGCCAAGAGGATCGCCGACTGCGGTGCGAGTGTAGACGGAGAAAATCTCTCCGGACTCAAAAGGATCCTCACCACCAACCTATCCCAAAAGGACTCCCCTCGACAGGACCTATGGGCAAGAAAACAAAAACAAACAAAAATATCATTGGATAGGTGAGTCCAACTTGATACAAAAAGGTTCGAGTCAGGGCGTTTCTTACCACCCGCACAATTTTTTTCGAGTGCCTGGATTTCCAAAAGTTTCCCTGAGAAAAGAATCAAAAAAATTCCGAGCGCATAGATGTGAAGGTTTTCCGGTGTTTTTGGAGAGCGCATAGATTTTTTTGACCCGCAGTGCGGGTGAGAGAAACACCCTGGTTGAAGTTAAGAAGTTGGACGACTTCCTCTCTTGTCTTTCTGTAAGGTTTAGTTACTTAATCATCAGCGGAGAGTTTTAAATAATCATGATTCACACGATAGAAACAATTGAATTAGACATTGGTACTTCATTAAAGAAGAATCCTCTTGAAATACAACAAAAAATTTATGGGTTCGGCATTTGAAAGGCCTTTTTAGCAGCTTCACACATTTTATTAGATAGGAATGAGGCTAGACTAGAAGAGGCTTGACTAATTACCTTTTTTAGAATCGAAAAAGGTTCTGAAAGGAGAGAGTTACTTGATTGTACTAAATAACTCCTTGCGGGTTCAGGCGGAGATGATTATTTTTTGTCTCTATCCTGATAAAGTTGAAAGATATATTGCAGTTAGAAAAAAGCTGGAGTTTTCTCGTGTTATTCTGATTTCTGATTTCAGAAGAAGTGGCTCGCCCCATAGGTCACGGAAATGTTCAAAATCAAAAAAATTACCGTTTTTGAGTAAAGAATAATGAGAAGCTAGGAGTCGAGAATAATAAGAAGCTCTCTCTTCTCTGAGACTCTTTCTTCCCTAGCTCCATAGGTAAAATATGTCTTGATTTTTCAATAGTTCGATCGCTAAAGTAGGTTTAAAAAATATTTTCAACTTTACGAAACCGGTTGAGGCCGAGTTATGGCTAATTAAATGTTCTATTTATGTAGAGGAATGAAGATTTTTCATTTTTAATTGTGAAAACTCTGATACATTCATTTCGAGTAAAAGAGAGGGTCGGTCGCCCTAGAAAGTTTTTTGCCAGTTGGCAGTTTACCTATGCCTAGCTCACTGCTGTTTTTTGCAGACTTCCCCACTCAAGGAGAGGTTGTTTTCTAAAACTGTCCCACAACGGTAAGTGACTTTTGTTGAGCTATTACTATTGCAGAGGCGCGAATGACACGATGCTAGACGAGATGGAGCGAAGTGTGCACGATGCCCTCTGTGTAGTGAGACGAGTTCTCGAGAGTGGGAAGCTCGTCGCCGGCGGAGGAGCTGTCGAGACGGCGCTTAATGTGTACCTCGAGAACTTCGCGACCACTCTTGTTAGTCTCATAGGAGAATGACTAGGGTGTGGGGATTGTCTCACTAACCCGTATTGAGGTTGGGTTCTCTCAAGGAAAAAGGTTACGATAAGAGTTATCTGTGTGAGGGGAGGGTACTGTATGTTGCCTGGGTATATTATGTATAAATTTAACACATTGGCACTAATCGAAGAAATGCATGCTGCCCATACGAGTAACGAGAGTGTCCAAGACGAGATTGTGTTCTAAAGGAAAAGCGAGAAGCAAGTAGTAAGAGGAAGGTCAATACGATGGTGAGAGCACGATCGGTTTAAGAATGGAAGAATGGTTGTTACATGAAAGAAGGGGATGGAGGAAAAAAGAGGAACGGAGTGTAAAAAATCGATTACCTACTGTTGACGTCAGTTGTGTTGCAGTCTTCTCGCGAGCAGCTAGCAGTAGCGGAGTTTGCGGCTGCTCTACTCATCATTCCCAAGACGCTCGCCTCGAATGCAGCCCGGGATGCGACCGATCTGGTCGCTAAACTGAGGGCCTTTCATCATAAGGCAAAGTCGCAGAGCAATCTCAACCATCTCAAGTGGTGAGAAATACGGTATTGGAAGTGCTCTGGCCGACAAGCGACAGAGAATTAAAGGGCTTGGATGTATAGCGATTTTTCCAAGGTAAAAACAAGGTATTATAATGAGCGGACAAGAAACAGGCATGGATAAGAAGGTTTGGGAAGGAAGAAAGCCAATTTATCTTCATATGCTACTGCAAAGACTATTCAAATTTATAATTTTCCATTCTTGTTTGTGTTTGCATAGGTTGCGGATACTAAGTCTATTCACCGCTTTTAAATAACTGACGTTAATTAAATGAATAAAAAAACTCTTAAAGGCTCAAATGAATATGATGTCATGAATAATGGATGAGTAAGATGTTTCATGAAATATTGATTTGTTTTTTATCGATTTTCAAAAAATGAAGCAATAAAAGTAGGGTTTGAAGGGCGGGTCTGGATCTTGAAACAGGCGAAGTTCGAGACAACAAAGAAGCGGGAATACTCGAACCGCTCATGTCGAAGGTTTTATTTGCTGGATTTGTTCGTATGTAATTTGAACATATTGATTATATTTGAATAAAATTAATAGAAGAAATGGAAGTATAAAGAACGGAAATATACAAGCACTGAAAAACGCTGAATTTATACGAATTGAAGATTGAAAGTTCATCTCTCTATAGATTGTCGACTATTACTAAGTGTAAAAGTATTGCATTCCTAGTCTTTTTCACAAGTACGGGGTAGTTTTATCATGTTTGTAAGATTGGAAAGTAAGAGCACGGTTATATATTTAGCATGACGTGGTTTTTCAGTGAACTTCAATACTTTGAGTGTTTTATTTTGTCATATGTTTTTACTACTTGCACTTAGCAAATTGTTTTGCCCTGGCAATATAAGTCTTCATTGGATACATTATGGAAAAATTCAAGGCAAAGTTATCAAATCTATTATAGTACTAATAGTAAAAATGAAATCTTTGACTTTAGGTGAAGTCCATCAAGTTCGCGACAGAAGCGGCGATCACTATTTTGCGAATCGATGATCATATCAAACTGGAAAAACCGCAATCCAGAGGACACGACGACGATGAATGTGGAGCATAAACTATATATTTGTAGAATTCTAACTTACAATTTAAAAGTTCAAATTCATGAGGAGAATTGTTTGTTTGTTTTTTAGATCTCGCTTTATTCTCTCGTGAGTTTTTATTTCTCGTACCGGATCGTTTCCAGATGGCTTTTTTGTTAATGAAAAGTAAAAGTTCGGAAGTTGACAAGCTTTAGACTTTACCTCGGTCAATCTGATGTTTTCTATTTCGAATGATAAATTTTGTAGCGTGACGATTTGGATTGCGGTAAGGAGTCCGGATCTGCTTGATGTTGTTCCCTGTGCTCGTTTGGTTTGTTAAGCTTTTGTTGTTTACGTTCAGTCAATGTTCGCATCAAAAACTTTGATAAAAAAGGTTTCGGTGACTTAGAAGTTGATCCACAATTTAATTTAATACAAAATTTGAAAAAGATATAGAAAAATGGAAAACAGTCGGAAAAGCGGTTGTTTAGGATCGAAAAAACGGTGAAATTCATTAGCCAAAAGAAGTGATCTTATTTGAATAGGCTGGTGTGAGCCATCTTTGAAAAAAATATGACGATCGCCGACTGCGGTGCGAGTGTAAACGGAGAAAGTTTTTTTACGGACTTGAATATTTTCAAGGAACTCTTACGAAAGACTATGAATCGAACAGAAAGATCTCGCTCTCACGATTTAGAGACACTAAGGAACACACCGAAGATTGATTTCTGGGCCGCGCAACTACAGTGGAATTGTCGAATATCCCACTGTTTTGACTCATGGCATGATCAGGCTTTTTGGTGTGGCGATAGTCGGGTGGTCAACGATTACTGTAGTGCGGGGGTAACGGAGATAACTTCTTTGCCTCAGCAACGCTCTTTTTTTCGTTACTATCGAAAGAGCGACGGAAGTCAACATAATGAAGCTCTGCAGCGTACAAACTCAAGAGCGTCATTGAACAAATAATTCTGAAAAAAAAATTTATATGGCGATCGAATGTTGAAAGATCTTATTCTTTGCATTACAGGAGGTCGTTATCGTAAGATTTTGATGTACAAATGAAAAACTTTTTAGCTCATGTTCACAACACGTTTATGTGTAACATTATGTGTAACACAAAATTGCTGGTTAGTTTTCCATCAAGAAAATTGATTATTTAAATAATAATTATTTGGCTCTAAGAGCGCTCAACAAATATGCAGGAATTGGTTGCAGAGAGAGGAGGGAGAAGCATCAGCTTCGACTGCAGCGATGATCTGATCGTAGTCCTTAAATGATTTTTTTTTAAATTTTTATTTTAAAACAAAAACTTTTGGCTCTTATTCCCTGATTGGCATACCATGCGTCTTGTCTTGCAGACATTAGATTAATAGACGAAAAATTGGCTTTAAACGGTACGGTTTCGAAAATGTTTTTCATAGGTGATCATTTTGAGCATCAGAGACTCCGGTTCTTGAAAAAAAAAAACAATTTTTTTTGTAAAAAATTTTTTACAACAAAAAACGCTTAGGCTTAGTAAAATTTTACGCTAACGAGGCCGTACGGCTTGAATTACCGACACTTTGTACCGCGTCACTTTGTATACGACACTTTGTACCCGACACTTTGTACCCCGTCACTTTGTACCGAGACACTTTGTACCGCGTACGGCCTCGTTAGCTAAGCCGTACGGCCTCGTTAGCTAAGCCGTACGGCCTCGTTATCGTAAACTTTTACTAAGCCTAAGCGTTTTTTAATGTAAAAATATGTTTTAATGTAAAAATAAAACGCGCGGCCTCACTCAAGTCGCGGTACAAAGTGTCGCGGTACAAAGTGTCGCCGTACAAAGTGACGGGGTACAAAGTGTCGGGTACAAAGTGTCGTATACAAAGTGACGCGGTACAAAGTGTCGTGATACGGTACGGCTTAGGCTAACGAGACCGTATAAAAAAGCCACTCTGCACTGCCTGGCGTCTAGTATGCCTGCCGCCCATCAGGGAATAAGAGCCAAACTTTTTTGAAAATAGGATAACCCATAATATATTCAATTTGTCTCGGAGAAAACAATGAATGTTTAGAGGATTATGCAAACGGCATGAATCACTTACTTCATGAGTTAATGATGAAAACCGACTCTTATTCAATTGAAAAAAACTTGTATTCCGTATTCTGAAGAAATTATGAAATCATTCTTGACATAATTGTTTTCCACAATTTCCTATGTTTTTGACCAAAAAACTTTGTTCAGTGGCGATGACTAATAAAAAAAAGTCGAATTCAAGTCTGATAGAAGCCGCTCGCTTCATTTTGTGATGAGTTGAGATGTATTATTTGAAATAAAGTTTAAAACTACATAAAAAATAATCTTCATACAATAATTTCAATAATCTAGCTAAACAGCTATTTTGAATTTTGCTAAATGAACATATACAAACAATTTTGGCCCGCTTTTAGACTCTCCTTTGCAAGAGTGATAGAGCGTTAGAATTTAACTTTTCACTTTCTCAACGTAATCTCTGCCAAGTTTTCTCGTTGAACGTTCCGATGTCTCACCACGAATTGCCGTGAGGATGAAATGATCTACGGTATTTTTATATTCATATAAAATAACGTCCAACAGTAAAAGTTATTATATAAAAGATACCGTAGACGTTTTTCATTCTCACGGCAATTCGTGGTGAGACATCGGAGCACTCAACGAGGAAACTTAGCAGAGATTACGTTGAGAAAGTGAAATTGAATTCTAACGCTCCATGAGTTTACGAGAGCGATTGGGGAGTTCAAAAGTTATAAGAGAGAGAGGGGGAAATAAGATAATGAGGGAGAGAGAAATAAAGAGACAGGAGGAGAGAGAGGAATAAAGAGAATAGGGAAAGAAATTTAAGAGATAGAGAGAAAGAAATAGAATAGAAAAAAGAGGGGAAGAGAGAGAGACAGGACTCGTTCTTTTACCTGGCTGACGATAAGCTCGCACTGCTCTTCAAGAAGAGGAATTAACCCGAAGATCACTTGACATTGGGCCACGATGCTCTAGAATTAATGGTAGGTCAACTAGAGATTCACCAAAAAAGCTCTTATCTGAATAACAGTTATCGATTTGAAGATTTTCGGTGATGGACAGGCCCTAATTGCATAAAAAGTGTTCAGTAGTTATGTTACTACCTCTGATTGTTGCTTCCAAGCATAAAAATCGTGTTCTTGAGCTTACAACAACCAGTTCATAAATGTTTTTGAAAACATGTAAGTCAGCTGAAAAATAAAACTATAGAAAAGGTTGAAACATAAAGTATGAATTTTCTCTTATTTTTACATTTTCAGTTACCGCAGTAACTGACAGATTTGAGATTAGGGCCGTTCTGGTGAACGATGTCAACGACTCCTTGAGCGAAGCTCTGGCAGGCGTCGCAGAGAGTCGCCGCTGCTATCGACTCTTTCTTGAATAAGAGTTCTCGTTTGACCGAGGTGTAAGGTTGAACTACCGCATGAAAAAAATTAGACTGTGGGGTGAAATCGGACCCTGCCATGTTTCTCTTTCTCTCTCTTTCACTCTCTTTTTTCCACTCTCCCTCTCTCTCGCTCTCTATCTCTCTTTTTTTGCTCATTCTCACTCTCCCCTCTTTCTTATTATCTTTCTCTCTCTATCACTCTCTTTATTTCTGTCTTTCTCTCTATCCCTCTTTCTCTCTCTCTTTCTCTTCTACTTCTTCTTCACAGCGTTGTCCCGCGATGGCGGGGCCCGCTTTGTGTATTTTCGTTCTTCACTTGTCCCGACCGAGAGCATTTTTCGGGGTTAGATGACTGGTTTTCAAGTCCACATTGATGGTCTGTTGCCATGTTGGTTCCGGTCCTCTCTTGGTCGTCGACCGTCTACTTCGAGAATGCTTGCAAGTTGCAACGGTTTCCGTTCCTCCCCCCCTGCTGACGTGTTTTCCTCCTCAGCCTGTTTTGGCGCATATTCTCATCGATAGAAGTAACGCCGAATCTCTTCCTGATGATCTCATTCGGTAAGTACTCGTGGAGAGAGATCCCCATGATCCAGTGGATCAAACGCAGATACATGGTTTAAAGACGTCGTTCAGCAGCTTTTGTAGTTGGTCAGCTTTCAGTTCCATGCAAAGCTACGAGGCGTACTAATGTCCGATAGATCTTCGACTCAAGGCGTGGAGGCATCTTTTGGTCTCATAGTTCACCTGTAATTTCTGTCCTTTTTTTCCAGGTTCAGTTGAAACGTTAAAGCCCCTCTCAGTCGATGTCTCCTGTGCTCTGTAGATTCGAATAAATGTCCCGAAAGCTGCTGGATTTGTCAGTTCTTCGCCGTTGACCTTGACTGCAACTTCGGAAGGCACTGTTTCCAGGTACTCCGTCTCTGAGGTGTTGAGCAGTAGCCCAAACTGGCTGAGTCGGTCGCTCGAGACTGGAACTCTCTGCTGTTGCTCTACTCTCATTTTTGCTGCGAGAAACACGTCATATGAGTACAGGATGGCAGTGAGGTCATTCTGTAGGTAACTTGTGATTGTGTTCAACACAAGGATGAAGAGAAGAGACGGTAATGACCCTTGATGTACGGTGCTACAACGATGTCCGCCTACTCGCGGTGCAGCACGTCAGTCTCAGGACTGCAAAGGACATCACCAATCTTCTCCGGAAGCAGACCAGCTCCGAAGACACGCTCCCTCCGGAGCACACAATTCTTCCGTTTTTTGCAATGTGAGGCAGACTGACCCGGCCAGTCTGTCTCAATCTCTACTTCTACAAGCCGGAGACATCGAACGCAACCCAGGACCTCCCACCACCTGACTCTGCTCTACTTGCCGAAAGACAGCGAACACGAACTGCATCCAGTGCTCTCTCTGCTCCGAATGGACACACATCAAAGCGAAGTGCAGCGGTATTCCATCGCTCAAGGACTACGTCCCTGCAACCTACCGATGCCCTCCATGTCAGACCCGCCAAGACACACCCTCGCCATCTGCAGACGCAGCTCTCGCTCCAATCGCTCGAAACAGACGCAAAGGCAACAAGAACCTGAGACTGCTACAATACAATTGTAATGGGATAAATGGCAAGACAACAGAGATCCTCGACCTCCTAACTCGCCTGAAGATCGACATATTCCTAATACAAGAAACGAAGCTGACGGATCGCGCTAAAACTCCTTCATTCCCCGGATACTCCATTGCTAGAAAAGACCGCGGAACCGACACAGGTGGCGGCCTACTCACAGGCATCACCCATTCTTTAATCTACTCCGTCGTCCCGTCTACCACAGATCCTCACCTGGAATCACTGACTGTTCGCATCTCGGACAACAACGGCCTCTCTCTGGACATCACTAATGTCTACATTCCTCCGATGACCTCCTGCAACACAGGCTACCAACCGGATCTATCCCCCCTTCTACGCAACCGCGAGAATTCCATCATACTAGGCGACCTTAACGCCCACGACTCCAGCTGGTACTCTCACTCGACAGACAACAGAGGAAACGTCATCTCCAGTGCTATTGACGACTCGGAACACGCCACTCTCAACCGCGACATGCCCACACGAGTTCCCTCAAACGGTCGCCCTTCCTCGCCAGACATTTCCATCTGCTCTCAGGATCTCCTTCAAAAAGCGTCATGGAAAACTATCACTGAAGGCAGCTCCGATCATCATCCGATAATCATCGAACTAGAAGGCAGCAATTTCAACCACACTCACAGAGACGCAACCTTCACAAATTACCGGAAAGCGGACTGGGAAGCGTTCCAGCAACACGTCGAAGAAAGCCTGTCCAAAAATCCTCTTCCCAATCTACCAGCCGTTCAAGCAGAACCTCTCTTCCGAAGAATACTCGTATCAGCTGCAGCAAAAACAATCCCACGCGGCCGGATCAAGAAGAGAGAAGTCGCCCTAACGACAGAGATACGAGAATGGATGCATCATCGCGACACACTCAGAGAATCGAATCCGACAAGCGACCTTTTGAACGATCTCAACACGAACATAAGGAGAGCTACCGACAAAAACAAACGGGATATCTGGCGCGCACTGATGGAGTCCTTCGATCCAAAGAAAGATGTCAACAAGCTCTGGAAGACCATCAAAATCCTCAACAACAAAGGAAGACCACCGCCGAACTGCGCCATATCCTTCAGAAATGAGACGATCACGACCGCCTCCGATATCGCGAACCGCTTCAACAAAGCCTACACTTGTCCAGTCCAGTATACAACTTCAAAGGAAAACAGGAAGACTATGAGGAAAATACACCGCCTGTCCGCAGATGACTTCGAGGACTTCACTACCACAGACGTAGCAGCCGCCATCAGATCCACGAAGAAGTCCACCGCGCTTGGTCCAGATGGCATCGCTCCTATAATTCTCCATCATTTAGGTCCGAAAGGAATCAGCGCCCTGACTTCCCTGATCAACAGCTCCCTACGCACAGGCAGGATCCCCATGATATGGAAATCGTCGATCATACTACCCCTCCTGAAAGCAGGCAAACCAGCATCCGAAGGCTCCAGCTACCGTCCGATATCTCTACTCTCGCCCGTCGCCAAAGTGATTGAACAGCTATTACTCGGCTCCCTACAGAGGCACATTCCCCCGGCAGACCACCAACATGGCTTCACGGCAAGACGCTCTACAACCTCGGCCCTCGTAACTCTCTCGAAGAGCATCGCAGACGGTTTTAACCAGAAACGTCCCGCTAGTCGAACGGTCCTCATGGCAATTGATATGTCCAAGGCATTCGAAAGTATCGACATCGTCAAGCTCATCGACCTCATTGAGACAACAACCGCGCCGAACTACATTAAAAAATGGCTCGCCTCTTACCTTAGAGGAAGAACAGGACGCACAAGCTTCCGCGACTCGGTATCAAGTTCCAGACTCTTCAGAAACGGAGTCCCACAAGGCAGCGCCCTCTCGCCCACGCTTTTCAACCTTTACCTCCGCGATCTTCCCACAGACGATGCCCACACGAACGTCATCTCGTAGGCTGATGACATCACGATCTGGGCGTCAGATCCCGACATCAACGTCGCCTCCGAAAATCTACGCAGGGCCATCACGAAAATTGAAACCTTCCTCAAAGAACGGTCACTCATCATTTCCCCGACCAAGAGCCAGCTCATGCTTTTCACCCCGTTCAGTCGTGAATTCAAGTCTACTCTGGACATATCAATCTGCGGATCACCCGTCCCCACCGTCAACCAGGCCAAGCTACTCGGCGTCACGTACGACTCGATGTTCACATTCAGCCATCATGCCAAAGACATCGCGAGACGGATGTCGCAGCGCAATAACGTACTGAAAGCCTTAGCCGGAAGCACCTGGGGCAACCAAAAAGAAACCCTCCGCCTCACGTTCAAAGCCATCTCGCAAGCGATCTGCAACTACGCCGCACCCGCCTGGTCCACCTTCCTCTCGGACTCCGCTCACGCCAAAATCCAACGTTCTCAGAACTCCGGACTCCGCGTCGTGACAGGGAATCATCGAATGGCCGACACTGACCATATTCATCGCGAATCAAAGGTCATGCGCACCAAATCTCATCTGAACATGCTCGCCGCGCAGTACCTCGCGAGATCGTTGGACCCAGAACACATCCACCACGGCCTCCTCGACTGCCCGGCGCCCCCTCGCGCAATGAAGAACAACCTCGTGTTGAGCTGCAAGAAGACTGTCGAAGCCGCGAAACAGATGTCAAAGGATCCGAACAATGGGAAATCAGTCGCAAACACCGTACACTCGATGATGGTCTCGAACGAACTCCAATCGTTGAAGGGTGCCGTCATCCTGGGAGGCAGACCTCCGCCCCTTATCCAGGAAGAAGAGAAGGAGTTACCCCGCAAGGCTAGATGCACGCTCAGCCAGCTCCGCTCGGGATTCAGCAGATTCACCAACAACTACCTCCACCGCATTGACGAATCCATCCCCGACGTGTGTCCCGATTGCTCTTCCGGACCTCACGACGTTGCGCATCTCTTCAACTGCCCATGCCACCCGACCGCGCTGTCTCCAATCGACCTCTGGACCAAGCCGCTGGATGTCGCAGCGTTCTTGAAGATATAAGAAAAAAAAAAAGAAGAACAAGAAACGAAGTACACAGACGTTCTTCGAAGCCGGCTACATCCGGCAACAACAACAACCCTTGATGTACGCTTACCTTCACTGAAAAGCTGTCCGAGATTCCAACGGGACATCTGGAGTCGCTCGTCGCATCTACATACATACACAGAGAATAAGAAATTCAGGAACTTTTGAATTCCGCTGAGCTGACATGATGAGCTGGTATGGAACGCGGTCGAAAGCTTTCCCTAGTTCAAGGAAAGCAAAGTGAAGGAGTTGCTTCTTCTCTGTCTCTATCTTGCTCTCAATCTGTTTTTCACTTTCTTTCTCTCTCACACTCACTTACCGAGATTGCGAACTGGTAGCCAATGACACTGGCAGGTTCGGCAAGGGAAGTAGTAACAAGGGCAATTGAGAGAAGAGCAGCTAGAGCCTTCATTTCAAGGTCTTTATAGTCCTGCGCAGATAATCTCGCTTATTTTAATCACATATTTCAACCAAAACATCGGATTATACAAATGCTTTGTCTTTGTAATGTTTTCTCTCATTTTAGTCAATGGCATCTCAACACTTTAAGTTCAAAATCAAGAGTTTTAATCCCACTTCAAACGTATCCGAGACGATTGAACTAAGAAAGTACTGTATCAACTACTTCTGTAAATTAATGAAAGATACGATTACGAGATCAAATAAGGATTAAATTTCGCGAAAGATCAAGCAATTAATGATCCAAGTCATTTTTAGCATTCTAAAACATTTATATATGGGATAGCGATGAAAAAAAAAAGAAGCTTCATTCAAAACTATAATAACTCAAACCTTTTTTATCAAGGTGAGAAAATGTTACGGTTACTCCGGAAGACCATATAATGTTTGAATAAGTTCACGAAAAATCTCTAAGAATTTTAACTTGATCGAGAGCTTCATCAAAAGCGATAGTTCATAAATTGTGCCCAATTGAAGTGCACACTCCACGGAAATCGTTTTTCAAGAAAAAAAACATTCCAATCACTCAATAACTTTCAGTCCTAGTACTCTTTCAACCATTCCCTATCTGTCAAAACCACAGAAAACGGTCTCATGATACTAAGGAGCTCTTAAATAGAAGAGGACTCACAGGGATTAGTGGAAAGTTTACTCCGTGTCTCAATCAGCAGTGTTCAACTGATATGAGAATTTCTTCAACGCGATGTGAGAAATAAGAAAAACTTTTGGAAATGACGTCTGTAATTGGAAAGGACTGAATATAAAATATATTTTCAGTTTCCACTTCTGATTGATTGAAACGAGAGAGGGTTGTAATAAAACAGATTTTTTTCATTTTAAAAGTTTGCATAGTCTCATTAAAAAAAACAAAACTATTTTTCATCTTTGGATTTTTTAAATCTTTTTATATATTTTTTTCATTTTTGGAGAGCAATTTTTTAGAACTCAATTTTGGTTTTCGATCTTCCATTATTATCAGCGAATTAAGTTTGGTAAAAGAATATACATATATGCATTCTTTAAGTTCACTCCAACACTAGTTTTTAATCTCAAAATCCACGCTCTTCGAATATAGACTCCTGACACGGTCAAACCAGGGGCTGCGCCTTCTTTCATAGCTTGTGTATGAATTGGTGTTATTATGAGAGGTCCTAAAGGGGTAAAAACATCTCTCATGCCTTGGTGAAATTGCCGTGGACACTGACTTGACGATCCTGTCAAGAATAAAGCATACCATTCTTAAAATTTAAAAAAAGCTTTTTTCTACCAATTTCTGTCAAAGTTCTTATTGCTTAATTCTTCCCATCTGATTCATGTGATGATGTGCTTGGATTTTCACGCGTTATCTTACCTTTTTCGTTATAAGTAGTTCAAAGTTTAATTCAGTGGTTTGAAAATGAGAAAGAGAGATAATCTCTTTTTTGCTCTTCAATTTCAATTTTCAATTTAAACGCTTTATCAAGATCAGCAAGCCACATCGGTAATATAACATCATCGATTATGGGATCTGTTGCGACATGTGACGACTCCACTCCTCAGCGTTTTCTGCCTTCCTTGGGAATTGGGGACTAACGGCTTTGACAAAGTAGTCCCTCCATCTCATTCTTCTGTCGCTCATGATGGCGCTACGATCCCGGAGCGCCAAATCTTCTCGGGAAAGGACTCTCACAGACGAGGGAAGAGACGGTGCGAGGAGCAACCGTGCACGGAGGGAGACGAATGAGAGAATTTTTGCTCTTAATGAGAGAAAAAAGGTTCAACTAGAGAACGAAACGTAGTTTAACGGTTCACGAATACTTATACATATTTAAGACTTGTATATATATATATATATATATATATATATATATATATATATATATATATATATATATATATGTATATGGTTACAAGTTCAGCATTGGTACTCTAATTTTGAGAAAAGGCTCTTCAGGATGTAGCTCTCGTTTACTCCATGACATCTTTTTGACACGAATTTGTTTTAAAAGCGCTGCTCTCCTGATTTAAAAACGGCCGCGTCTTCTTTTTCCCTGGTGAAAACTTTTTTCTGAACTTTTCTGAAAAAAAACGACCTGGTTTATCTAAGTCATAGGTTTAAAGAAAAACTCGATTAGTTCGATTGATTATTTTTTGTACTAGGAACATCTCAAAAACTACTATGTAGGTCAAAAAGTGTGTATTATTCAGAAATACATTTTTATGTTTCCATATATGTGTCCTCTGTAGTGTTACATGTAGTAGCGCCCTCGCTCTTGTGAGCAGGGCAAAGGTGCTCGATTCCGCGTTTTTTTCTGTCAGATAGCTCACTCAAATGCCGTTTCAAGCAGGTGTGCACTATTCTAAACTTAGTGAAAAATATTTTCATGTGCTTTGTTGTGCCGGTGAGACGAAGCGGAAGAATACTTGTTTATTGTCGGACTTTTCGGTTTTTTAAAACCATCATCAGCAATTTTCCTAGAAATACAAAATGATTTATGACATTGAATGATAAAGCAGTATTATACACGAAGAAAGGAATGAATAGATAAATTGAAAGAGAGAATGGGAGAGAACACAGAAGATCAGTGGTTAATTGATTGAATGTGAGGGGAGGTGAGAGTTAAATGTTGAGAGAAAGAAGAGAGAGTTGTGCACGTTCCTCCGCCATTTCTGTCCTGTTATTGATAGATGGGTCATGGGATTGAATTAGGATGGCTTCTGCGATTCGACGACGGATGATATTTGGTTCGATTGAGAGCATCTTGCCGGTGAGGGTGATAGGGGTGCTATTGTGGGCTGATATGCAATGTTTGGCAAATGCATTGGATTTGTAAGATGGGACATTGGGATTTCGGGAGGCACGGATGTGTTCGGCCATTCTATCATAAAGAGGTCTGCCCGTATGCCCTATGTATGAAGAGTTACAAACATCACATGTTATAGAATAAATGGCTCCTACGACATTACAACAGCCATTTCTAGCATGAGGGCAGAAAAGTGCAGTTGTTATCATGACACCGGTTACGCGATAAAAGTTGAAGTAAGGTTGGAGGGGATTTCTCCACTACTTTGATATTGAGACCCGAGGCCCGGACAATCGAACGAATATCAAGAGAGAATGCGTCGGAAATGAAAGGTATAGAAATTGAAATGTTTTCTTTGTATCGCACTAGGCTTTTGCGGTTTCTGTTTGAGTGTTTTTGTCGAGAAACCGCGTAGCCGTTTTGAGATAAAATGGTTGAGGCGAGTGTCTTGGACTCAGTACGAAATTCAGAAGACGAAACAATGGACGAAGTGTGGATGGTATTGTTTACAATCGCTCGCTTGATATGAGCAAGGTGGTGAGACGTTGCATGCAAAAGTATGTTCTTATTTGAGTGAAAAATACACCGCCTGTCCGCAGATGACTTCGAGGACTTCACTACCACAGACGTTGCAGCCGCCATCAAATCCACGAAGAAGTCCACCGCGCTCGGTCCAGATGACATCGCTCTTATAATTCTTCACCATTTAGGTCCGAAAGGAATCAGCACCCTCACTTTCCTCATCAACAGCTCCTTACGCACAGGCATGATATGGAAATCGTCGATCATACTACCCCTCCTGAAAGCAGGCAAACCAGCATCCGAACGCTCCAGCTACCGCCCGATATCTCTACTCTCGCCCATCGTCAAAAAATGGTTACTACTCGGCTCTCTACAGAGGCACATTCCCCCGGCAGTTCACCAACATGGCTTCACAACAAGACGCTCAACAACCTCGGCCCTCGTAACACTCTCGAAGAGCATCGCAGACGGTTTTAACAAGAAACGTACCGCAAGCCGAACGATTCTTATGGTAATCGATATGGCATTTGAAAGTATCGACATCGTCAAGCTAATCGACCTCCTCTAGACAACAAACGCGCCGAACTACATTAAAAATGGCTCGCTTCTTACCTTAGAGGAAGAACAGGACGCACAAGCTTCCGCGACTCGCTATCCAGTTCCAGAATCATAAGAACCGGATTCCCACAAGGCAGCCCCTCTCGTTCACGCTATTCGACCTTTACCTCCGCGATCTTCCACAGACGATGCCCACACGAAGATCATCTCGTATGCTGACGACATCACGATTTGGGCGAGATTCCAACATCAACGTCGCCTCCGAAAATCTACACAGGACCATCACGAAGTATGAAATCTTCCTCAAAGAACGGTCACTCATCATCTCCTCGACCAAGAGCCAGCTTATGCTTTTCACCCCGTTCAGTCGTGAATTTAAGTCTACTTGGACATTTCAATCTGCGAAGCACCCGTCCCCACCGTCAAACAGGCCAAAATACTCGACGTCACATACGACTCGATGTTTACTACATTCAGCCACCATACCAGAGACATCGCGAGACGAATGACGCTGCGCAATAACGTACTGAAAGCCCTTGCCGGGTGCATCTGGGGCAACCAAAAAGAAACCTTCCGCCTCACGTTCAAAGTCATCTCGTGAGTGATCTGCAACAACGCCGCATCCGCCTGGTCCACTTTCCTCTCGGACTCCGCTCACGGCGAAATCTAACTTGCTCAGAACTCCGGACTCCGCGTCGTGACAGGGAATCATCAAATGGCCGACATTGACCATATTCATAGCGAATCAAAGGTCATGCGCACCAAATTCCATCTGAACATGCTCGCCGCTTAATATCTCGCGAGATCATTGGACCCAGAACACATCCACCACGGCCTCCTCGACTGCCCGGCGCCCCCTCGAGCAATGAAGAACAACCTCGTGTTGAGCTGCAAGAAGACTGTCGAACCCACGAAAAAGGTGTCAAAGGATCCGAACCATGGGAAATGAGTCGCAAACACCGTACACACGATGCTGGTCTCGAATGAACTCCAATCGATGTAGGGTGCCGTCATCCTGGGAGGCAGACCTCCGCCCGAAATCCAGGAAGAAGAGAATGAGTTACCCCGCAAGACTAGGTGCACGCTCAGCCAGCTCCGCTCTGGATTCAGCAGATTCATCAACAACTACCTCCACCGCATTGACGAATCCATCTCCGAATTGTGTCTTGATCGCTCTTCCGGACCCCACGACGTTGCGCATCTCTTCGATTGCCCGAACCACCCAACCGCGCTGTCTCCAATCGACCTATGGACCAAGCCGCTGGAAGTCAAAGCGTTCTTAAAGATATAAAAGAATATATTTTTCCCATCACAAGACGTTTTTCGAAGCCGGCTACATCCGGCAACAACAACAACCAAGCCTTAGTAGCCGATGTTAACCCTGTACCCGTGTCCTGATATTATCTCATTATACATAAACTTGTATAAAACTTTACACTTAGAACCGTTTCAATGATCCTTTTTAGCCTAGATCAAAAACAAAGCGCATTTGATTTGAAAAACTTCGTTATTGGATCTCTGCTACTTTTAAGGGAACAAAAAACTTCGAATGTTAGATAGATAGCCGATCCGGTTTAACACTACGACTTCCTGCTGTGCGATTCCTGTTGCAAACGGGATTCTTAATTTTGTTGCGTAGAAATGAGAAGACGAAAATCGACGAAGACGTGAAGGTGGGATCTTTTTTAATTTATGACCAACCAGTAGAGTGATTGTATCCATTTTCCGCTCTTTATGGTTTTCTTACCCAACTTCTTCTTCTTACTAGCGTTCATCCCGCCGCCGGGCAGGGTCCGCTTTAATTTTTTGATTTCCCACATTATATCCCACCTTCAAGTCTCCAGAGGTTTTCTTACCCAACATCTTCTCATTCTTACCCAACATCTTCTCGTTTGAAGAAAAAGTTTTCTTACCCAACAATAACATCTGGAATGACAAGTTTCACACTACTGTGAACCCTCGCGAAAAAGAATCATTGTATTGATTTTTTATTGCTCCGAAAAGTAGCTCCGATCAGAAACACAAAGAACGACAAGATCAAACAGCAAAACAAGTTGACAAGAAGTATAAGAGCAGACATTCGAACAGGAAGTCACGGTCACGGCCAATGCGTAACACGATCAACCTTGATTTGTATCGGTGAAGCGGTCTTTTAAGACGATGATCTTGAAGAGTGCTATCTTCAATCTTTTTATTTCTCAATCTCAATTATAACTTTAGCAAGAATGATTTATATGTTTATCATTCGGATTGATGAATCGGCTCAATTGAACCCTTTGATGTATCAGATTTAAAATCTACATACATACAAATTAGATATACGTAGTGAAGAGTAGTCAAACTAATGAAAAACTTATTCAACAATATACATTGTTAGGATTACAAAAGGTAAGGATATCATAGCATTTGTGAGAAATCCGTAGTAAAGTTATTAATATTTAATTACGACTTACAACCTTTAGATTGTTGATATATCGAGGAATGAATAGCATGAGAACAAGTCAATTGCTGAATTGTGAAAGAATATCTCAATGTTAGTAAAGTTTGCTCATTACATACATCCAACCTGTGAAGAAATATTCTAGTAATTCTTATTGAACATAAACAACTCATCCGAGCTATACTTCGAGATTAGCTTCATTAGTCGATACCATTTATAGTTGAGTTCTTCTCGTGATGATTCTTACGAAAGTGAGAGAATATGGAATATTTTAACACTTATACATGTATTCCTTTGTATAACTTACTGCAAGAATAGAGCAAGTCAGAGTTTTAGACCACTTTGCGTTTTAGGACTTTTGTGCTTTGCCCTTTTACTGGCATTTAACAAATCGCACTCAAGACACTCAGGAGACTCACTAAAACACGGCCTCAACTCTGGCCTTTAACAAATCGCACTCAAGACACTCAAGACACTCACTAAAACACGGCCTCAACTTAAAAACGGCCTAGCTCAATTAATTAGTATTCTTTTTTCTTTCTCTTTTTTATTTTTTCTCTTTCTTTTTCCTTACTTGTTCTCTTACTTTTTCTGTAAAAAGTTGGTTTCAATCTACTTCAGCCGTCTAAAGATATTTTCTCAGAAAGAGATTTTATTCATAAAAACTCCCTTCCCCCCTTTCTCCTTAGGGCCCCCCTTCCCCCTCTCCCCTCCTCCTTAAAGCCCAACCCCCCTTTGCTTAGGTAGGGCCCTCTTCCTCCCCCCTTCCCCCTTTAGGCCCCTCCTCCCTTCCCTGCTTAGGTAAACCCCCTCCCCCTCCCCCTCCCCCCTTTCCTTTCCCCAAAATTTATAAAGATAATTTTTTTTTAAAAGGAAAAGAAAAGAAAGAGTAAGAAAAAAGAAAGAGAAAAAAAAGAAAGAAAGAGAACAAGAAAGAAAAAACTAAGCCAGGCAGTTTTCAAGTTGAGGCCGTGTTTTAGGTGATTGTCTTGGCCTTTAACAAATCGCACTCAGTGGCGCAAAGGCTCAGAGGCTCACTAAAACACGGCCTCAACTCTGGAAAGTTTGGGGAAAGGAAAGGGGGAGGGGGAGGGGGGTTTACCTAAGCAAAGAAGGGAGGGGGCCCTGAAGGGGGAAGGGGGGAAGAAGAGGGCCCTACCTAAGCAAAGGGGGGAGTAGGGCCCTAAGGGGAAGGGGGTCCCTAAAGGGGGGAAGGGGGGCCCTAAGGAGAAAGAGGGGAAGGGAGTTTTAATGAGTAAGAAAAAAGAAAGGAAAAAGTGAAGAAAAAAAGAGAAAAAAGAAAAAAGAGAAAAAAAACTACTAATTAATCGAGCTAGGCCGTTTTTAAGTTGAGGCCGTGTTTTAGTGAGCCTCTGCGCCACTGCGCCACTGAGTGCGATTTGTTAAAGGCCCTTTTACTTCGTAATTTAGGTTCCTACATAAGAACGGCAATTACCGAAAGGAGGCAAGAATGAGGCAAGAAACCGGGAGGCATGAGGGAGGACGCCTCGTTAGCTAAGCCGTACGGCCTCGTTATCGTGAACTTTTACTAAGCCTAAGCGTTTTTTTAATGTAAAAATATATTTTAATATAAAAATAAAACGCGCGGCCTGACTCATGCCTCCCTCATGCCTCGCGGTTTCTTGCCTCCTTCTTGCCTCCTTTCGGTAATTGCCCATAAGAACATGTGAAGGGGAGTAGAGGATCAGTGGGTCAATCGTAGTTTTGCTACAGTTTAACTAGAATGTGTTCAAGTTCAGCTGGCGCAATTGGCACTTTTGCATTTAAGGTAGCCTCTACCAGAGGTTCAATGGGTCAGATGAGAGTGGCATTTTTTGTTACGGTTTCTTTAGCATAAGTCGTACGGCCTCGTTAGAGCAAACTTTTTCTAAGCCTAAGCGTTTTTTAATGTAAAAATTTTTTTAATTTAAAAATAATTTTTTGATGTAAAATTTTTTGTGTATCTAGGGCCCTAGGGGGGGTACCTAAAGTGCAAAAGTGCCGCGCTATTCAAGGTTGATCATGAAACTTTTTCTCAAGAAAGTTTAAACTTTTTGATCACGAAAATTCTGCTTAACTTCAGTGAAAAAGCATCGTTCAAGTAATTAATTACAGCTGAAATATGCTCTCTACTACGCTACTTCGATGCTCTTCTCTACATGCGAGAGCCTTCAGGTTTGAATTCCAATAACTTTGATTTTTTGTTTTTACTCATCGAAAGTGTTCATGAAATCTGAGTATTTTATGATATATGATTTGATATATGATTGTATATGATTTTATGATATCAGACGTTAAATGAGACCGGTATAAGGCATGTCTGTGCGCGCCGAGCGTGTTGAATAAGATATGGGGGAAGGCAAAAAGGCTGAAAAGGGAAGTAGGGAAAAGGTAAAATAGAACGGAAAAAAGAGAATGTAGATCATGTCCGGTGCGAACATGTATGCGCCAAAATAGCTATGCCTGTAATTACTTAACCCCTGCTTTAGATAACCTTTTTGCTCGAAGTTAAATCATATCAATCACTGCGATCACTCCAATCAAGTAAAATTATTCTAATCACTCTTCGGCAGTGACAGCGATTGTCAAACGGAATTCATACAAAATCTTCATTCGGAACTTGAACCGTTTTTTTCCTGCAGTGGTTTGACATCAGAGCAGTTTATGAAGAATGCAGTGAACGAGCCTATTCTTGAGTACAAGAAGGGATCCGCGGAGAGAGTCGCGTTAGAAGCAGAGCTCAAAAGAATGTCCTCGGCTGTAGCTGAGGTTGGTGGAGCTTCTTTTCGAAGTAAAACATATTCTCCTGATCAAAAACCATGAAATGTGACCTGCGCTTTAATCGAAAATCGAAGGAAAAAAACGACCGTTTTTCGAGCGGAGAGAGGTATCGGTCTAGGATAACGATCAGCGTGCTAGAGATGGAGGACGGATGAGAGAGGGAGAGAGAAATTGATAATAGAAAAAGGCATTCATGTTGAGACTCGCTCGCTTTTCATATTCTACGACCAGGGGTTAAATAGTCATGTCAGACCTTCTGTCGGCGGGCCTCTGTTTTTCCAAATCATGAAGGGACCTTATGTAAAACGAAAAAAAGTTTCTCGCGGGCCTCTGTTTTTTATCATAAGAGGGGACCCTTATGTGAAAAACTTTTTTCGCTTTCGGCGGGCGTCTGTACCTTTTTCTAGCACCCTAAAAAAAAACCCTGTCTACGACCACCGCTCAAATAGCGTTTTTTTTTTTAATTCCTTGTTCTGATAATTAATTTAATCTATAGAAGAGCTAACACATCAGTCTGAAATAAGACATTTGTGTAAATCGAGTAGTTCGAACCACTTATGTTATATCTAATTGCATGAAGTGATACATTCAATAGAATTGTTGCCGGTTGTTCATTGAAGTTCTTATCAATTTTTCAGAATAGGGATGTAATTTTGAGATCATAGGCCACCAGCACTGTTAAGCATTTCGGAGAAAGAGCGTTATTCGGGCGTTGGAGTCTATAACAATGAGAACCTCTCTTTTCTCCGCTCTTTAACTTCAGTTCGCTTCTCTTTCTTACAGAAAAGCGGTCGTTATTTAGAAAATTTTCAACAGTTACTAGACCTTTGGTGAACTATGGTTGAGATAGCTATTCGCGTCAAACTTTTTTGTTCCATTCTTTAATGTTGAGATAAAACTCCATAAAAAAGTGATGTTTTAAATTCTTTCTCTAGCGTGTTTTTTTTCTAGTCGAGTGAACTCATTTCTCAAATTGATTTCCAACTTTGCCCACTAAGATAGATTCTCCAGGTTCCTCTCCGGATCGGGAATAAGAAAATCAAAAATCAACTGGAAAGGAAACAAGTTTACGTGAGTTTTGTAGTTTGTACTTTGAAGATGAGAATTTTGTGCCCGTTAATTCTTTTAAATTCAAGGACGTATAAAAGTAAGTTACACAACTATAGCGATTGCGGATGTTTCGAATGAATGAACATGGTCATTTGAAGTGTTCTAAAAACATTATATATTTAGTTTTTTGAACATTAAGTCTTTTTCATAGTCTAATTTTGATAACCAAGTTCATACTAAGTCATGCAAATATAGTTTTATTGTTTTTTTGTGAAGTTTTCGAAAAAAAAGTATCATTGCCCCAGTTAAGTGCGAAAACTCACGAACGATGAATCATAAAAGTTTCCGTACACAAAGATTGTATTATTTTGATTTTATTCTCTTTTTTTTTCTGCAGCAACATCTCTGAGAAATTCAATCAATAGTTAAAGTATTGATTGCGTATTGCAGCCTTCAGAGCACGCTTCGGTCCTTGCGCGGTACACTTACGCTACGGAAGAACAAGTGCAAGAAGCGATTGAAGTTGCGGTCGCCGCCAGATCGCGATGGGAACAGATGCCGCTAAAGTTAGTTTCAAATGCTGTCTCAGCTTGACGAAATAAAAAGCGACCGTTCCTCGAGGTGAATTTAGGTTGAGAAGGAAGAGGAAATATGCAAAATGGGAGGTCAGAGTTGTGAAGACTCGATTGAATACCATCATTGTAGACCAAGACAAAAATAAGCTTCTGTTTTTTTTAAAATACAGTTTATATATGGGCATAACCATGGATTACTTCAAAATATCAATTTTTCCAAACAAATAGTTTGAAAAAAATCCTGACGAGTAAATTATGAGATTTGAACAACGTAGTTCACTAACACTCTTAAGAATTTTGAAATACTACCGTTCTTTGAGGAAGGAGTCCGGAATACTTTCTTGGTTCTTAACATCCAGCTCGCTCTCATTACTCCAAACCAGGGTTTACAAAGTAATGTCCTACCCCGGTTTGCGGGCGTTTGTTTCCAACTCCGTGGGTCTTCGTGTCTTCGGAGCTGGTCTGCTTCCGGAGAAGATTGGTGATGTCCTTTGCAGTCCTGAGACTGACGTGCTGCACCGCGAGTAGGCGGACATCGTTGTAGCACGGTCGCCCTTCCTCGCCAGACATTTCCATCTGCTCTCAGGATCTCCTTCAAAAAGCGTCATGGAAAACTATCACTGAAGGCAGCTCCGATCATCTTCCGATAATCATCAACTAGAAGGCAGCAATTTCAACCACACTCACAGAGACGCAACCTTCACAAATTACCGGAAAGCGGACTGGGAAGCGTTCCAGCAACACGTCGAAGAAAGCCTGTCCAAAAATCCTCTTCCCAATCTACCGGCCGTTCAAGCAGAACCTCTCTTCCGAAGAATACTCGTATCAGCTGCAGCAAAAACAATCCCACGCGGCCGGATCAAGAAGAGAGAAGTCGCCCTAACGACAGAGATACGAGAATGGATGCATCATCGCGACACACTCAGAGAGTCGAATCCGACAAGCGACCTTTTGAACGATCTCAACACGAACATAAGGAGAGCTACCGACAAAAACAAACGGGATATCTGGCGCGCACTGATGGAGTCCTTCGATCCAAAGAAAGATGTCAACAAGCTCTGGAAGACCATCAAAATCCTCAACAACAAAGGAAGACCACCGCCGAACTGCGCCATATCCTTCAGAAATGAGACGATCACGACCGCCTCCGATATCGCGAACCGCTTCAACAAAGCCTACACTTGTCCAGTCCAGTATACAACTTCAAAGGAAAGCAGGAAGACTGTGAGGAAAATGCACCGCCTGTCCGCAGATGACTTCGAGGACTTTGCTACCACAGACGTAGCAATCGCCATCGGATCCACGAGGAAGTCCACCGCGCTTGGTCCAGATGGCATCGCTCCTATAATTCTCCATCATTTAGGTCCGAAAGGAATCAGCGCCCTGACTTCCCTGATCAACAGCTCCCTACGCACAGGCAGGATCCCCATGATATGGAAATCGTCGATCATACTACCCCTCCTGAAAGCAGGCAAACCAGCATCCGAAGGCTCCAGCTACCGTCCGATATCTCTACTCTCGCCCGTCGCCAAAGTGATTGAACGGCTATTACTCGGCTCCCTACAGAGGCACATTCCCCCGGCAGACCACCAACATGGCTTCACGGCAAGACGCTCTGCAACCTCGGCCCTCGTAACTCTCTCGAAGAGCATCGCAGACGGTTTTAACCAGAAACGTCCCGCTAGTCGAACGGTCCTCATGGCAATTGATATGTCCAAGGCATTCGAAAGTATCGACATCGTCAAGCTCATCGACCTCATTGAGACAACAACCGCGCCGAGCTACATTAAAAAATGGCTCGCCTCTTACCTTAGAGGAAGAACAGGACGCACAAGCTTCCGCGACTCGGTATCAAGTTCCAGACTCTTCAGAAACGGAGTCCCACAAGGCAGCGCCCTCTCGCCCACGCTTTTCAACCTTTACCTCCGCGATCTTCCCACAGACGATGCCCACACGAACGTCATCTCGTATGCTGATGACATCGCGATCTGGGCGTCAGATCCCGACATCAACGTCGCCTCCGAAAATCTACGCAGGGCCATCACGAAAATTGAAACCTTCCTCAAAGAACGGTCACTCATCATTTCCCCGACCAGGAGCCAGCTCATGCTTTTCACCCCGTTCAGTCGTGAATTCAAGTCTACTCTGGACATATCAATCTGCGGATCACCCGTCCCCACCGTCAACCAGGCCAAGCTACTCGGCGTCACGTACGACTCGATGTTCACATTCAGCCATCATGCCAAAGACATCGCGAGACGGATGTCGCAGCGCAATAACGTACTGAAAGCCTTAGCCGGAAGCACCTGGGGCAACCAAAAAGAAACCCTCCGCCTCACGTTCAAAGCCATCTCGCAAGCGATCTGCAACTACGCCGCACCCGCCTGGTCCACCTTCCTCTCGGACTCCGCTCACGCCAAAATCCAACGTTCTCAGAACTCCGGACTCCGCGTCGTGACAGGGAATCATCAAATGGCCGACACTGACCATATTCATCGCGAATCAAAGGTCATGCGCACCAAATCCCATCTTAACATGCTCGCCGCGCAGTACCTCGCGAGATCGTTGGACCCAGAACACATCCACCACGGCCTCCTCGACTGCCCGGCGCCCCCTCGCGCAATGAAGAACAACCTCGTGTTGAGCTGCAAGAAGACTGTCGAAGCCGCGAAACAGATGTCAAAGGATCCGAACAATGGGAAATCAGTCGCAAACACCGTACACTCGATGATGGTCTCGAACGAACTCCAATCGTTGAAGGGTGCCGTCATCCTGGGAGGCAGACCTCCGCCCCTTATCCAGGTAGAAGAGAAGGAGTTACCCCGCAAGACTAGATGCACGCTCAGCCAGCTCCGCTCGGGATTCAGCAGATTCATCAACAACTACCTCCACCGCATTGACGAATCCATCCCCGACGTGTGTCCCGATTGCTCTTCCGGACCTCACGACGTTGCGCATCTCTTCAACTGCCCATGCCACCCGACTGCGCTGTCTCCAATCGACCTCTGGACCAAGCCGCTGGATGTCGCAGCGTTCTTGAAGATATAAGAAAAAAAAAATAAGAACAAGAAACGAAGTACACAGACGTTCTTCGAAGCCGGCTACATCCGGCAACAACAACAACAACAACTCCGTGGGTCTCTGTTTGCATTACCAGAAAAACCCTCACGTGAAACATGCATTAATCTCGATCGAAAGACATTTTCTCGCCATCCGCGGGTCTCTTCTCCAAGCTAATTTTCACTTTCGGTGGGCCACTGTGACGTTTTCGGACACACTATAAAACCTATACTCCAGACTTCCTCGCTATAAAAGCGGTCGTTTCTCGAAAAGCTCAATAATGGCAAGTTACCTTTGTTGAGGTATGCTAAACATTTAAATTGGTTTCAGAAGCAGGGCGGATATTCTTTTGCACGCGGCGGATTTGTGTGCGGGGAAGTATCGGATGAAGTTGAACGCGTCCACGATGCTGGGGCAGGCGAAGACCATCGTTCAGGTTCGCCTCAGGGGTTTCATAGAGGACCCCAACAGAAGATGAAGGTTCGCAGAGAATGGGAACTTTGTTTGATACGTCTCCTAAGGTTTCATTACAACTTTCGAAGGACGGAAGAGAAGCAAGTTTTACTGTAATGAAATCAGCGGATGATATCGATTTGAAATAAAATTCAAAATAAAAGGATTAATGTCAGTAAGGAGTGGAGAATGAATAGAGAGTGTGATACGATAAAGTGAGCGCTCATTCATCTGAAATGGGAAGTGAATCACCGAGAGACCGAGAGAGAAAGAAAACTAAGGGAGGGGGGGAAGGCTTCCATTTAAAAGAAAGACCTATGAAAGAGTTCACATCAAAAAGTCTATTCGTGAGGTAGAAGAAGATGTAGAAGAGAGACAAAGTGTGTGCGATGAAAAATAGAGAATGCCATACAAACATAACATTTGAATCTATAGCTTTTTTTGCGCACCGCTTAGATTTGCGCCTAGCTTTCTCTCCCAATGCTGGTGAAAGAAACACCACACCCCGATCGTTCACAGTTCACCAAAATTTGCTCGAAGATATATTTTCGGGGGGGGGGGGCTAACAGGCGACTCAATAAGTATTTTTCTTCGGTTTAACCCAATTGTATATCCGGCCAATGATACAATTCGTTGTCAAAAACGCAGTCATTATGCAATTAAAGTTTAAACCTAGTCTTTATGGGGCATTTTCTAAACATCACATAAACGCGAAGAGAGTTAGCTGGTTTTTAGCGACTAGAGCTAAGTGAGATAAATTTCTTTCTCGTAGATTAGGCGGGCGACCGGGAGAATTTTAGCACTTTTGGTGAGCTATGCGATCGGTGACTGGAGGTGAATTGTTACCTTTCAATTACCTATGCTCGATGACTTTTTTCTGATGATTGTTTGTGCTCAGGCGGAGATAGATGCAGCTTGCGAGCTGATTGACTTTTTCCGATTCAACTCCAAATTCGCCCTCGAGCTGGAGAAGTACAAACCGATCAGCACAGGCAGCAGCAAGAATCAGCTGCTGTTGAGGGGAATGGAAGTGAGCTTTCTGCTGTGGTATGGGTTATGAGCAGGCTTTGAATGAGAGATGTTCGGAAGCGCCGAGCGAGTTGGGAAAGGAACGGGGAAAGGCTAAAAGAGTGGAAAGGGAAAAAGAAGAAAAGTATGTAGATGATTCTCGGCGTGAAGATGTATGCTCTAACATAACTGAGCCAGTTAGTATTTCACCTTTACTAACGGGGTGAGGGGAAGACCGTCTTTGACAGTATCCAGTTTCAGTTCTCAGGGGTCACGGTTTTGCGCAGTTTTCATGGAGTCACGCTTATCAGCAGATCGGAAGATTGTTCCAAGGGCTAGTCAGGGCCATGGTGACTAACGTGCGTTTGATACGCTTGAGTGATATTATCTTAGTTTTTGACATACCTATTGATGTTGATTTCATTGTCAATTTAAAGGAAGAAAGATCCTATTTAAAGTTCAAAGCCTGAATTGAAAAAGGCGAAAGTAAAAGGGATTTTGAAAAGAGGGAAAATGGAAAGAAATAGATGAAAAATGATTAGAGAACTAAGAGAGAACAAGTTACTAAGAGAACAAGGCATATGAGCCTTTCACATAACACTATCGCATGGGATAGCAATGTTTCCCCGTGGTGTAATGGTAACACGCGCTCCCGGTTTGAGTCGAGACTTCTGGGTTCGATCCCGCCCGGTGGACTAACTTTTTTTTCTGTGCGATATTTCAATCATTTGTCATATTAACCAGGCGTCACTCCCTTTAAACTCTGTAACTTAGAATCTGAAGAAAGGAAAAAAGATTAAAAGAGAGAAAGACTTTGAAGACAAGCTTTAAATGAATAAGCTCGTGAAGGCCTCCTTGTTCTTCGTGAAAAAATAACTTGAACAAGGAACAACAACATATATACAAGCATGAAAGAACTTGTCGGAGATGAGCACTAATCTGATACATCAGGAAACCATGTTTGATTGATTTGTTGCAGGGCTTTGTAGCAGCAATCGCTCCTTTCAACTTCACCGCGATCGGCGGAAACCTTGCGACAGCGCCGGCACTCATGGTTTGCTGCTGATATCTTGAACATAAAGTTTTGAGCAGAGAAAAGGGAAAACAGCTCTGCACTTCCAAACAGAAAGTTCATATCATATCTCACCATGAGTCACATTTACAGGGTTTAAACGGGGAAAAACCAACCCTCTTCAAGCGTGATACGGTATACATGAGCGAGCTAGATGCGAATATAATAGGAGGGAGAAAGTTAGGGTCGGAATTGTTTCAAGACTGTAAGGACTCCTAGCTCGCTTCTCTTTATTCTGTGCATCCAAGTGGAAGAGCTGTGGTTTTCCTAAGATTTTTGAACAGTACAGATGGCCTATGTTTAATAATTTTAAGAAGCATATTTCTTCAAGAATTTGTAATTTTTTTCGTTTTCTTTTCCTTTAAAAAAACGAACAAGAGAGACCTAGAAAGAAAAAAAAGTGAAGTGAAAAAATTGCCTTTAGGGAAACGCAGTACTGTGGAAGCCTTCGGATACAGCAGTCTACTCTAATTACATTATATACAAGATACTGGAAGAAGCAGGTATTTTAATCTTTGGATTAAACCGTATTTCACTTAGAAATGAGTTGTACTTAACCCCCCCCCTCCTATTAATCCCTGACTGCCTCCGAGGGTTGATCTCGTTATTTTGTTCGTAATGATCTTTGTTTATATTAAACAGGAAAACTTTAAGCTCTCAGGAGACTTGCCCCTTCGTCCCGGAAACAGAATTTTTCGCTTTTTGAGGACCTAATCGTTTGGTTGAGGTTTGCCTGCGGGTATCATATCGTTCCTACCCTCGGATGGACCGGTCTTCGGTAAAGTCGTCACGGAGAGCAAGCACTTGGCTGCGGTCAACTTCACTGGATCGGTTCATTTATTCATTGACCTAATAATTTGTTGTTCTTTCACGATAACTTTCATTTCGATAACATTTTTCAGTAGGGAGTCTTTGCATTGACTGGAGAAAAGGCGGGTCGTCTAATCTGGAAAATGAAAAGAAAGAAAAAGTAACTTATACTTCAAGATACGTTATAGTCTGCTATCTCAGATGCTTCAAAACAATCTAAGCTCGAGTTTAGTTACTCTGATTCTGGGGTTCCATAGTTCTAGGGTTCCTTTGTTAAAACGGTGCTCGAGTTTAGTTACTATGATTCTGGGGTTCTATAGTTCTAGGGTTCCTTTGTTAAAACGGTGCTCGAGTTTAGTTACTCTGATTCTGGGGTTCTATAGTTCTAGGGTTCCTTTGTTAAAACGGTGCTCGAGTTTAGTTACTCTGATTCTGGGGTTCTATAGTTCTAGGGTTCCTTTGTTAAAACGGTGCTCGAGTTTAGTTACTCTGATTCTGGGGTTCTATAGTTCTAGGGTTCCTTTGTTAAAACGGTGCTCGAGTTTAGTTACTCTGATTCTGGGGTTCTATAGTTCTAGGGTTCCTTTGTTAAAACGGTGCTCGAGTTTAGTTACTCTGATTCTGGGGTTCTATAGTTCTAGGGTTCCTTTGTTAAAACGGTGCTCGAGTTTAGTTACTCTGATTCTGGGGTTCTATAGTTCTAGGGTTCCTTTGTTAAAACGGTGCTCGAGTTTAGTTACTCTGATTCTGGGGTTCTATAGTTCTAGGGTTCCTTTGTTAAAACGGTGCTCGAGTTTAGTTACTCTGATTCTGGGGTTCTATAGTTCTAGGGTTCCTTTGTTAAAACGGTGCTCGAGTTTAGTTACTCTGATTCTGGGGTTCTATAGTTTTAGGGTTCCTTTGTTAAAACGGTGCTCGAGTTTAGTTACTCTGATTCTGGGGTTCTATAGTTCTAGGGTTCCTTTGTTAAAACGGTGCTCGAGTTTAGTTACTCTGATTCTGGGGTTCTATAGTTCTAGGGTTCCTTTGTTAAAACGGTGCTCGAGTTTAGTTACTCTGATTCTGGGGTTCTATAGTTCTAGGGTTCCTTTGTTAAAATGTTGCTCGAGTTTAGTTACTCTGATTCTGGGGTTCTATAGTTCTAGGGTTCCTTTGTTAAAACGGTGCTCGAGTTTAGTTACTCTGATTCTGGGGTTCTATAGTTCTGTTGTTGTTGTTGTTGTTGCCGGCAAGCATCCCGCATCGAAGACTTGGTTATGAACACTCTCTTTAATGAGAGAAGTTCTCGTGTTCTTCGGACAAGATGCGTCCGGAGAAGGGTTTTGATGTCCTTTGCAGTCCTGAGACTGTCATGCTGCACCTTGTGAAGGCGGACATCGTTGTAGCAACCTGTTCATGCTATAGGCCTTGTGAGTGGGTGGTCAAGCCGGCCTAGCATCGTTTTGGGTGGGAGTAGAGACGTCTCGCCTGTCGTTGACCGGAGATAGGCAAGAGGCTATTTGACTGGCGCCTCGACTCGCCATTGAAAAGTATAGCGGAGTATCGGCTGATGTTTTGTCCGGTGGCATGCCCAGGCCGGTCCGGCATCACCCTCCTTTGACGAGCTATACTACCCAGTTTTGGTCCGCGGCGGGATTTCTCCCGCTACCTCCCAGCACGAATAATTCGTAGGGAGGCATCCCTCTATCCGCCACCTGAGGTCGCGCTCGATTCTGGACTGGATGATCCGGCTCCATCCGTGACAGGCTCTTAAGGCTGTAGAGTCACGAATGGCCACTGTTGACAGTGTGTTTCGAGGTTCTATAGTTCTAAGGTTCCTTTGTTAAAACGGTGCTCGAGTTTAGTTACTCTGATTCTGGGGTTCTATAGTTCTAGGGTTCCTTTGTTAAAACGGTGCTCGAGTTTAGTTACTCTGATTCTGGGGTTCTATAGTTCTAGGGTTCCTTTGTTAAAACGGTGCTCGAGTTTAGTTACTCTGATTCTGGGGTTCTATAGTTCTAGGGTTCCTTTGTTAAAACGGTGCTCGAGTTTAGTTACTCTGATTCTGGGGTTCTATAGTTCTAGGGTTCCTTTGTTAAAACGGTGCTCGAGTTTAGTTACTCTGATTCTGGGGTTCTATAGTTCTAGGGTTCCTTTGTTAAAACGGTGCTCGAGTTTAGTTACTCTGATTCTGGGGTTCTATAGTTCTAGGGTTCCTTTGTTAAAATGGTGCTCGAGTTTAGTTACTCTGATTCTGGGGTTCTATAGTTCTAGGGTTCCTTTGTTAAAACGGTGCTCGAGTTTAGTTACTCTGATTCTGGGGTTCTATAGTTCTAGGGTTCCTTTGTTAAAACGGTGCTCGAGTTTAGTTACTCTGATTCTGGGTTTCTATAGTTCTAGGGTTCCTTTGTTAAAACGGTGTTGTAAGGAGTTCTTGCATTCTACGATATGTAACAGTCTAATTATTTAACCCGCAGTACGTGTCAAATCTATGCGCAATCTAAGAAAGCCAGTGATACAATCGCTCTGATCTTCTGCATCCTCTCTTTAAACCAGGATGCAGACGATCAGCTCGCTATTGCGCTCTTTCAAAGGCCTGCCGTTTCTTCATCATTAGTCATCCTGATATACACATTGGTGGGAACAGGGGTTAAATAGTTACCGGTTCAGCTATGTTGGCCCATACATGTTCGCGCCTAGAATGATCTACATTCTCTTCTCCTTCCGTTCTATTTTACTTTGCCTCTCCTTTTTTCACTCTGCCTTTCCACATCCCTTTTCCGACTCGCTCGGTCCTTACAAAAAGGTATCAGACTGGTTTCATTTAACGCCTGGATGGAAAAGAACTGCCTGCTATCAAATGTTCAAATGTTCTGAACACTTGACATTTAAGCGAAGAAGTTTTACTTGATAATGTTTGAAAAAAGTTGAGTAAGTTGTTTTAAGGTTCCAACCTTCAAACACATTTGGCGTGCTGTTGCGAAGAATCTGGACAAATATGTGACTTTTCCGAAGCTGGTCGGAGGTTAAAAAAACTTCCGAGTCTTGAATAAGTTCTCCGCTATATTTATTACGAATTAAATTACCCTGTGTTAGAATATCTATATTCAGTGCGAAGTATAGATTTTGTATAGTGCGAAGTATAGGTTTTCATATTTTAAATAGCTTTGTCCTTTTAATCTTTCGAAATCTCAACATGTCCAAGGGTTAAATAGTTACCGGACCAGCTATGTTGACGCATACATGTTCGCGCCGTAAATGATCTACATTCTCTTCTCCTACCGTTGTGTTTCACTTTTTCTCTACTTATCTTTTCACTCTGCCTTTCCCCATTTCTTTTTACACTTGCTCGGCTTGTGCAAACATGCCTTAGACCGGTATCATTTCACGCCTGATTATGTCTCTCTACTAAGTCGGCCTTTCTCTCATCATTAGTCATTCTGATCTACACGCTTGTTTGGTGGAGGGTAAGAAATAGCCTAATGAATGATTCAGAAAGTTTCTTGCCGCCCGCAGAATAGATGTCTGACTCATTGACAGAACAGAAAAAAACGATTAAAGGGGGAGAGCGCACTGAAAAAGGGGACCGTTTATGTGCTCTATTTGTATGAAATTCGTAGATCATAAAATTTTGTGCAATTAGAGACTTTTTATCAGTATATTTTTCGTGAAGCGCATTGTTTCTACCACAAGGCGAAACCTCGGGCCGATTTCGAACATGTATTATTCCCGTTTTATTATTTGTTTTTGATGGAGTCCTGCTCCTTTGTACTCATGCAACGTGTTTCTGAGTTGCAGAATGCGGAGGTAAAAACTTCCATTTCGTGCATCCCACGGCGCACGTTGATAGTGTTGCGGCAGGTGAGTGTGATTAGAGACATCAACAAACTGAAGACTCTTGTGCTTCGCATTCAGTTGATATAGAACTAGGATGCAGTTAGTGTCGCGTCACGAAGATGGCTGGCTAGATGTTTTATACGATCTTTCTAGAGTCCTCAGAACTTTTCTCCAGTTTTAAAGCAAATAAGAAATTCTCCTATGTTGAAAAATTTAAACTTGAACTGAAAAACTAACCAGAGCAAGCATGGAGAAAGATGGCAAAAGGTACCAAATCGCAGGAACGGCCCGTTCCGCATGGGAGTACGCGGGTCAGAAGTGCTCCGCTTGCTCTCGAATGTACGTACCTTCTAGCCTCTGGAAGCAAATCCATGAGAAACTGGCCGAGATCCACGCTAAGATTGTTCTGGGAGATGTCAGAGTTGTTTTTATGTTTTACTAATCACAATATCAAGAAGAAAACTGATTAACAATGATAATATTCGATGGTATTTGATGAATGTATCGATTACTTGTTTCCGCAAGCCTGCCCCGTTCCTATTTTCACAAGTCTCTCCGATTTAAAGGTTCGTGATGGTTCGGTCTTCCTCTCCGCAGTCATCGATGACAAGGCTTTCAAGAGATTGAAGTCGGCAATTGACTATGCCAGGTCGGGTGCAGACGGAGCTAAGGTTGGGAGAGTCTTGAAGCATAGGCTTAATGAGACAGAGAGAGATAAAGAGATAGAGAGAGAGAGAGTAAAGGATTGACGTTTGCGGTACGATGCCGAGGAAGTTTATCTGGACTCGAAAATATCTCAACAGAAGATCTCAATTGAGGATAAACAATTAGGTGGTAAAGTCAGTTTCAAATTTTAGAAGAGTTTCAAAATATCCTGATATGATGCCAAAGGTCTGTTTCTTCTCAGCTCAGTATTTTTCAAAAGAAAGGGAAAGTTTAAGCACGGTTATTCACTGTTTTACGGTAATAAAAAAAGTCTGTTTCGCCCCGTTCCAACAATTTTGTGCTTTCTGGGTGGGGCTCATCATGAAGTTGTCCGTGTTTTATGCATGAAACTTTTTTTTCTCGAAGGGACTCCTGGGCTAACAACCACAGAGTGTAAGAGGGCTATCGCTTTTCCAGATTCTGGTATCATTTAAAAAGAGTTACCATGGTGAAAGGATCAAGGTGATGTTATATAAATCTAACTTTTCAGAAAATGACAGAATAATACCATCGCTTGAAATTGATAATGAAATCAACAACGGAAAAATAATCAGACGGAAAGATCCTCTTGTCACGACGATTGTGCCTTGCCGAAGTTTTGGGTTGGGTTTTTGATATGTAGAACTTTCAGTGGGGTAGCTTATAATTGAAGTGACATCGAATCAGCTGGAAGTATCTGATTTCAATCTAATGTGAGTGATTCTGAAGAATTTTTCACATTGCTGAAGCAAGTATTCATTAGACAATTAAGGTAATTCTTGGAGGAGCTTGCGATGACAGTAAGGGCTACTACATTCAACCTACAGTAATCACCATCACCAACCCGAAATCCAAACTTATGACGGAGGTCCGTGAATGGTAGTAGGAAAAGAGAGTGTACAAAGTGTACAATAAAAGAGAGAAATATATTGAGTGAAAGCGACTATCTGTGTTGCGTATCACGACACTTTGTACCCGCGAAATTTTGTTATTTTTCATTGTTTTTTCTCGCTTAGGCTCAGGTAAAGATTACGCTAACGAGGCCGTACGACTTAGGAACGAGTCTCCCAAACACCCCATCAGATGAACTCCAGCTCGTCAGAAAAAACCCCATTTAAGAAATTTGGTACTTTTAAACTTTCATTAACGACATTCCTCTTTTTTAAATATTCAATAAGTATTTGCAAGGAATAAATTCATTCATTCATTCATGCAATTAATTTTTCGCTCATTTGATCTTGGGTACAAAGGTTCGGTATTCCATATGTGTTGTGTTGGTAAGCGTATTTTTTTGAATGATTCAGGAGCTTTTCGGCCCCGTAGTCGCTGTCTATGTATACGAAGACGCAGAAGTTGATAAAGTACTGTCTTCCCTGAAAGACGCCACTGAATTCGGACTCACCGGCGCTGTCTTCGCGCAAGACAAGAGTTTCATTGAGAAAGTCAGATTTTCAACAAACAAAAAATTTCAGATGATAATATTTTTAATATTGTTGAAATGGAACAATCATGAGTACGAAAGATGTAGAAGAAGGTATGAGTGGTGTGGCTCTCTTTCTGAGGGCAGTCTGTTATTGAACTTCCCGTACTATTAGAATGAACCCGACGAACTTATTATTATTGACTCCTAAGAGGACCGCTTGCAGCAATACTGTAGCATTAACTGATCGGAATTATCTGGTCAATTTTCCGAAAAAGTTGCTAGTCTAATCAAGCGTATAAATAATAAGTATAATTTTCAAATTTCTTTAAGTTATGAGTTCAATGGACGGAGAAAAGAAGACAATTCGAATTTCGTCATAGGAATTTACTTAAAGGGGATTCTGAGCAATTTTTTTGAAATTTAAAAAAAGGGATAATCGAAATGAAAGACAAATAAATAGTGCATTTGGTTAATTCAATTTCAATTATTTGTTTACCAGGCTCGCGTGGTACTTCGGGATGCTGTTGGCAATCTTTACCTTAATGACAAATCGACTGGATCGGTCGTGGGTCAACAGCCATTTGGTGGGGCGAGGATGTCGGGTTAGAATGATTTGAGAAAGATGAAACGACTGATGATAATGAAGAGTAAAAAGATGGTTGGAAGAGAAATCAACTTCCTTAAAAAATCGGATAGAGAAATGGAACTCGCCCTGAAATAGGTATAAGGGATCAGATCAAAACATAGGCGAAGGTTCAGATGGATAAACACTATACAGTAGGCATTTCGATTATCGAACTAAGAGCCAAAGACGCATATAATTGTGGGGAAAGGCAAAGTATTATCTACACAGTGGACCCCACTTCTTCTTCCTCGCGCTTGTTCCCGCCTCGCGGCAGGGTACGCGCTCCCCTGAGATGCAGGTCAGACCTATCCTGGTAGAACCAGTGGCTGCCTGCTAGATCACTGCTATGAAGTGTTATTAGCAGCAGTGGGGAGAGTCAGATTCGTGCATGAGCACTACCAACATTTCTTAACCCCCTTGGTTTGGGTGGATCTGTCCGGGGTGGGAGTCGAACTCGGGACTCTTCGCACAATGGTCTATCACACTACCACTATGTCACGCCCGGACCAGTGGACCCCACTATTCATTAGAAATTACGCTCGGAAAAGAACTTTGAAAAGAAATAAGAAAGACAAGATATAATGAAGAAATGAATAAGAAAGACAAGAAGATATGCAGTGCGAGCTTTTTGAAGTCGATTGCTGTTGTTAGAATTCAGTTCGATTCTCCATTTACATGTAAAAAGTTGAAGTTCAACATTCATGAACTGGAATTAGAAATGGATTATGATTGTATTTAAAAACTGAAAGCTTGCATAGTTAAAAATGTCTTTTTACAGGTACAAATGACAAAGCAGGAGGTCCACACTACGGTATCAAATGGATCTCTCCTCAGACTGTTAAAGAGACTTTTGCTCCAATCACAGATGTCAGATATCCAAGCATGGATTGAAGACAACGTGCTCCTGCTATACGCAGAGCTGAAGGAATTGATAATCCCGGACGTCTTGCATAGTATAGACTTAGTCTGAGCTAAGTCCCGAGCCTAGACTTCAGGGTCTAGACTGGACTCACCTCGGTCTGGAGAAAGTTCTGATAAATCATTTCCAAGCATCTTGGACTTTATATGTGCTTACTAATATGAAAACTTGGAACCTTTTTGAAAAGATAGTTCACAAATACTCTTTGTAATTAAAAAAAAACACGAGATTTTCAAAGTTTTCCTCGATATTAATTGACGATTCTTACTCTAAGTTGAATTTCGTTTGCAACTCACAGGCTAAGAGTTGATGAAAAATGTTGCCAAAGGTTTTGTAGTTCCTCTCAAAGGGACACATAGGCTCACGATAAGCAGAAACAAATCTAACCAGAGTTTTGCTGCTTTCTAATTTTATTGAGGTTACGCGCTCGAAATGAGAAGCTGGAACCAAAAGGTTCTCAAAAGAAAACAGTATGACTTGACGATTCGGAAAGAATGAAAATGTAGTTTCACCTCTGAAAATGGTAATTATCTAGTGTTGTTCATGAAACCACGGCATGCAAACTTACCAGGTGCAAACTTACCAGGTACCGAAAAGTAAAGCTTTCCGATGTATTCAGGAAGCTGGCACTAATGTTTTTATATGTTGATCACATGTGAGTGTTTGGAGTCCGGAATCGATAATATTAGAAAGAGCTCTAATCATAGCTTCACCGCTTATAATTTCACAACATAATATACTTTTTAATGATAACTGGTAGCACATTTGACATATTCGGTGTAATAACAAAACTTTAAACGAGCATAATTGGTAAGCAATTTACGGTAGATATTGTTCTTATGATTCCTGTGCTTTAGATTTACAATATGCTTTATTTGAACCTAGTAAGAAAGCTTTATAGAATATAATACTGTAAAAAAAGAACATAATATTCCAAATAATTCGTCTCTGATTTGTTGTTATTCTGTGGGGAGAGGCTTGAATTGTATTTTTTCATCACTTGTATTGTACTGTGTACTCGATAAATGGTGACCATTCGACATGGAGAAGGTACAATTGATGATGGGAAGTGTTGCATCAAAGGTATATCTATCGAGAGCAGAACAGGTATATATAAGTATTCAAAGGTATATAGGTATAAGTCTTCAAAGGTATATAAGAGTATTCTGAGTAAGTCTTTAACAAGACATTATAGGTAGAAACTAGTTTTTTAAAGAATTTTTCCTTAAAAAATGCCTATGTGTTGCTCAATCTCAGCTTGCCAGATTTGCGCAATGAAGCCTAGCTTTTTTTGACTTTCTGCAAGACGATGATCCTTTGATACCATCCTCTCGCATTCGATGGTGCTACAGCCCACAAGTTCAAACCACCGCAAGGTACCGGTACATCCTAACCGGTATCGAGCGCGTCCTCAGGTGGCGGATATAGCGATGTCTCTGCACAAGAGCATCGGAGATAGCGTGCTTGCCTGTCCCTGAACAAATTTGGATAGTATAGTTCACCAAAGGAGGATTCGGGGGGGGGGGTCAAAGGAGGACTCGGGGGGGGGTTCGGACTGGCCTGAGCATGCCACCGGATAAAACATCAGCCGATGTTGGGAGGCTCCAGTAAAATAGCCTCTTGCCCTTCTCTGGTTAAGGAATGGGTCTCGCGAAAAGGATCGCCGACTGCGGTACGAGTGTAGACGGAGAAATTTTCTCCGGACTGAAAAGGATCCTCACCAACCTTTTCCAAAGGACTCTCCTCGACAGGACCTATGGGCAAACAACAACATACCACCACCCAACTCCCTCCCCTTTTACTTATGTTACACACAAAAGCAGTCTCACAGGTAGCAGCCACAGTGTCTACTAGAATGTGTCCGTATCTCAAGTCAGGTGCCACGCGTAACATACTTCAAGGTGAAATACTGCACGGAGAAGTATAACCATTCCTATCTCTGAGATATGGTAACATAATTTAAGCACCGATGAGAAAGGGAGAATTTTGATTGAGGTACTCGGGAGCAGATAAGATTCTAATGGTGGAAAACCGCCATGATTGGACTTCGGTTTCTTTTGAAGGTTGGTTTTTGTGAAAATAGCTCGAAGGAAGTCTTATCAATCAATAGATTTGTCAATCCGAGCTCATATTGTCTTGATATTGACAAGTTGACATTTCGAGAAAGCACCGGTAATGTAGTGAGATGTTTTTAGTGAGGCGGTGTCCTCATCTTGTCCGGGCGTGGCATAATGGTTAGTGTGTTAGACCATTGTGCAAAGAGTCCCGAGTTCGACTCCCACCCAGGACAGATCCACCCAAACCAAGGGGGTTAAGAAATGTTGGTAGTGCTCATGCACGAATCTGACTCTTGTTGTTGTTGTTGCCGGCTGCGACCGGCATCGAAGAGTAGTGATGTCCACGGTAGGCGATCTCTTCCTCTTTGTTAGTTTTTTTTTGTCTAGATCTTCAGGAAAGCTGCCACTTCCAGCGGCTTCTTCCAGAGGTCAATAGGAGCCAGTGTTGTCGGGTTGCCAGTGCAGTTGAAGAGGTGGGCGACGTCGTGTGGTCCGGATGAGCAGTCGGGACAGACGTCGGGTATCGAGTCGTCGATGCGATGCAGGTAATGTTTGGTGAATCTGCTGAATCCAGAGCGAAGCTGGCTGAGTGTGCATCGTGTACTGCGAGGGAGATCCTTCTCTTCTTCCTGTATATCGGGCGGAGGCCTGCCTCCCAGGATAATGGCGCCTTTCATTGAGCACATTTCGTTAGATACCATCGTCGTGTGGATGGCATTTGCGACGAGTCTGCCGTTGCATGGGTCTTTCGACATCAGCGTGGCAGTTTCGACCGTGGTCTTGCAACTCATCAAGAGGTCGCTCTTCATTGCTCGCGGCGGAGAGGGATTGTGAAGAAGACCGTGATGGAAGTGGGCTGTATCCAATGACCTGGCCAGGTATTGGGCGGAGATCATGTGTAGATGAGGCTCGGTCCGCATGACCTTGGATTCTCTGTGGATGTGGTCAATGTCTGCCATCTGATGGTTCCCTGTGACGATGCGTAGACCGGCGTTCTGGGCGCGTTGTATCTTTGCATGAGCGGAGTCGGATATGTAGGTAGACCAGGCTGGCGCGGCGTAGCTGTAGATCGCTTGCGAGATGGCTTTGAATGTCAGACGAAGTGTTTCTTTCTGGTTGCCCCAAGTGCTTCCGGCTAGGGCCTTCAGGACGTTGTTGCGTTGTGTCATACGGCTCGCGATGTCTCTGGCATGATGGCTGAACGTGAACATGGAGTCGTAGGTGACGCCGAGGAGCTTGGCCTGGTTGACGGTGCGGACAGCTGTGCCTCCGATGGAAACGTCCAGAATTGTGTTGTACTCTCTGCTGTATGGAGTGAACAGCATCAGTTGGCTCTTGAGTGGAGATATGTCGAGTGACCTGCCTTTCAGAAAGCTTTCGATTCTCGGGATGGCTGTGCGAAGGTGTTCGGAGGCGGTGCTGATGTTTGAGTTTGAAGCCCATATCGTGATGTCATCGGCGTAGGATACGACCTTGGTGTGTGCGCTGTCTGTTGGGAGATCCCGCAGATAGAGGTTGAACAGTGTGGGCGATAAAGCGCTGCCCTGTGGAACTCCGTTTCTGAAGAGCCTCGAGCTTGATAGCGTGTTGCGGAAAGATGTGCGTCCTGTGCGGCCTCTTAGGTAGGAGGAGAGCCATTTCTTGATGTAGTTGGGCATGCTTGTAGACAGGAGGAGGTCTATCAGCTTGAAGATGTTGATGCTGTCGAAAGCTTTAGACATGTCGATAGCCATGAGTTCTCTCTGAGAATCTGACTCTCTCCACTACTGCTGATCACACTAGCAGTGATCTAGCAGGCAGCCACTGGTTCTACCAGGATAGGTCTGTCCTGCATCTCAGGGGAGCGCGTACCCTGCCGCGAGGCGGGAACAAGCGCGAGGAAGATTATGGTGTCCTTATCTTAAAATGTGAGATGAAAAATGAATGAAAGTTAAATGTAGTCGGTTGACAGATGGAGTGGAAGCTCTTCGGAAATGGCGAGAAGAGCACTGCCGACGATCCGAGGAGGTTACTGTTCTCATCTCTGCACGGAAGAAGAATACAATAATCTGAAATTTTATAATTTCCTCCGACTTACATGAAAAAAATTGTTTTTATTATTATTTTCATTCGGAGAGTTCAATAAAGCGGAAAAAATAAAGCGAAATAAGGTAAAGTTTAAAAAAAAAGAAACATGTAGAGATGGGAAGAGAGAGAGAGAGATGAATCATCGCATGAAGTTGAGGTAGTGGAACTATGGGAACATGTGCTTAGCAGGGCACCCTCCTCGCTCAGTCAACAACTCTGCTCGGTCTATGAACAGGTCAGATCATTGGTTTGACGAAACAAAGTTCAAAGTTCAATCTGACCCTGAGGTCATTTTAGATTCGTCGATAGTATCACGAAATTGGACCGCAGAGTTATGTGAAGAATAACTGGTTCTATCAAAGATGATTGTGAGTTATAGGTGATGAGGAAGTTGTGACCAAGTTCTGTGACTAGTACCTACCTTTACTTGTTCGCTTCATCGTCCAGCTTTCTCATGATCCGCCAATTTTTTCTGTTTTTTGAACCATGACCTTCTCCACCGCCTTATTGTTATAACAGGTTTCTTACCCGTATCGGTAATTGATTTCGCTGTCTTGACAAGATTGGGTTTTTAACGAATTTCGGGTATGCAAAACCAAAGGCCACTACTTGTATAAGTTGAGTGAAATATTTGCAGATAATAAAAAAAAACTCATTTGCTTTTTAGTAGTCTGAATTCGAGGACCAAAGCAGACCGATTTATTCGGCATATGAAAAGTTCCCATGTTCCAGGTTTGCATTGCTGCCCTGGATTGTGCCCGCCAGGAGCTTGCCCTGGAGTGCATCCGTGAATTAGAGGCGAGGTTTCCCCGCAGTGCACGAGTTTTGCGCTTGCAAGCCATGAGATATGAAGCTATTGGACAGTGAGTTATGACTCGTCATAATTTTGGCATCTCTGTTATTATCGGTACAAGTATAATACGTTCCACGTCGGTGATAGTACGTATAAAATTGCCATTTTATACATTATTCAAGCTGTTAGTCTTGAAGACTCAATTTGAAGTCTTCAAATAAGAACTATTGATAAGGGTATAATTGTAAAATTGAAGGATATTATAATTTATTGTAGTTTTCTATGTTTTTCTTTGGCACGTAGTTGATGCTTCTTGATGTTATGTTAATTTCGCGGTATAATGTTTTTTTCGTTACTATTTGATCAACTCCTTCGTTAAAGCTCGCTCACGCGCAATGGATGGTCTGACTAACTGAAAGGAATTTCGGAATTTGCTTGTGTATTTGAAGAGCGTTACACATTCGGGAGCGAAGCCGAAAGGTTATTGAGGGCGGAGCGAAGGAGCCTTTATTTTTTTTCTTCAAATTTTTATGTGCCACGTGGCAAATTTTTATGTTGTTCTACTTGTTTAAGTTGATAAAGGGCCGATAAAAGTGGAGTGTTGAAAAAAAAATTACCATTGCCTCAAATCAACGAGAAGTTACACCTAACTGTATTTACATGGGGCCGAACAGGGATCTCTCGCTCAACCTTTCGCTCCAACGTAATACTCTCAAGTATCCTCAGATCACTTCTACAACAACAAGCCACAAAACCTCAACAAACACTTTCGAAACGTCGAAAATTCGGAAATTTCTTCCGAAATTCACTGTTCTTTCCAATCGAGTGGTTCGGCTCTCATAAGGGTTAGGTCTAACTAGTTGATTTGAGGCAATGGTACTGTTTTTTGTTCTTTCCTCGACCCTTGATCAACTTGAACCAGTAAAACAACAAAAAATTCGCCACATGTCACAGAATAAATAACAAGATCTCCCCTGCTTCGCTCCTAAAAGTGGGACGCTCTTCCAATACACAACCAAACCCTGACGACTTTTCTATCAATTATTAAGACCGTCGAAAGCACGCGCGAGAGCTTAAATGATTGAGTAGATCACAAACAAACAAAACTTCATATCGTGAGAACAAAATATCATCAAGAAGCACTAGCTACGTGTGAAAGAACAACATGAAATAACCTACAACTAGTATCCTTTCATCTTACATAAGTAAAGAACAACATGAAATAACCTACAACTAGTATCCTTTCATCTTACATAAGTAAAGAATAAGTTTGGCTCTAAACATCTAAGTATTCGTCATGAAGGCATACACGGACATTTTAAAAGCTTTGCTTTTATTTGAAGAATGAGAATGATGGGATGTTGTTGAAGGTTTGACACAGCGAATCAACTCTACGATAAACTCATCGAGAGTGATCCAACGAGTACTGTAAGTGATCCAACGAGTACTGTAAGTGATCCAACGAGTACTGTAAGTGATCCAACGAGTACTGTAAGTGATCCAACGAGTACTGTAAGTGACCTTTTGCTTCTCTGTAATTCGCATGAATGAACTTATTTATTCTAGAAGGTTTGAAAACCTTGAGGTCATACAGTCCAAGCAATATTCTACATTTCAGTGTTTCGATAGTCCAAATTCTCACTTTACTTAGGTCAGAAACATGAAAAATAATAGAACTGTGTTTGTTTTCGATGATTACAGCTTTGTTCTTCAACAGAATGAAACTATAACCAAAAAGTTTCAGTCGTGCGTAATAGAAAAGTTCACGATACAAAATTCTGAATCAATAATTTAGTTTTGAAAAGACAGTACGTAATTTGAAGAAAATTCCTCTTTTTTAAACAGTCGTATCGGAAGCGGAAAATTTCGATTCTGATTGGTCAAGGGAAGAGATTGGATGCAATCAAAGCGCTCAACGAGTACCTAGAGGTTTTTTTTGCATTGATCGACAAATCAGAAAAAAATCAATTACCGGAAACTAATTTTCAAGTTCAGATGACCGTTCCTGCTTATACCTAATTAATCATGTCAAACAACTGTTTGGTTACTTTTCTTATTAGGAGCTCTTCTCTTGTAATTAAGTTATAAACGTTTGCATCTATATCTAGTTTTTTTGCAAAGAATCTTCCAAAACGTATGATCGAACAAAATGGAACATCTTGTAAAAAAATTTTGAAAGTTCTCCCTTCGCAAACGAAAGTTTCAAGTAAGTTCAGCTTACTTATCACAAAAGTCGCAGTTGATATAGAGATTACTGGTGAAGTATGGAGCGTTATATTTAAGAAAGAAGATTGCAACATGCTGTGGCAAACAAAAAAATCAGAGCGAAATTGTCTCAGAATTTTGCAGCAATTTAACGATGTTGCTTTAGCATGTAGACATTACATTAATCTGACTATGCGAAGCCTCCTCCTTATCTCAAATACATGGAGTCCTATTTATAATATTCCCTGGAGACGTTAATAATCACCTTTCTTCTGCTCGTCCCTCATCCGTCTCTCCCCGACTCTGACTAAGGGGAAGGGGCAAGAGAGAGAGAGAGAGAGAGAGAGAGAGAGAGAGAGAGAGAGAGAGAGAGAGAGAGAGAGAGAGAGAGAGAGAAGTTAGAATGAGTTCTCGTTGCAGCTGTCCATGAGGGAGAATGACTCCTGGTTTCAGCTGTTCATCAACGACAGCGAGGCATGGATGCAGCAGAGCGAGCTCTTCCTGGCAGAGGGCGACTACGCCAAGGCAGCTCACTGCATCGAGGAGCTGCTGCTGCATTCCCCTATGAACTCCGTGTACCTGCGTCGATTGGCCGATATTCGCTATACAGCGGGCGGCACTGAGAACGTGGAACTGGCCAGGGCGTACTATGACCAGGCGCTTTTATATAACCCGACTGATCTCCGTGCACTCTTCGGCGTACTCTTGGTGAGTTTGAAATTTCTAATATTTTAAAATTTAGTTCGATTGAAAAAGGGATTACTGTAATCAAAATGATTAAATAACTTGTTCAATTATGTATAAGAGCAAGCAGGATCTACAGAGTTTCCTACATAACTTGATCGTTGCAGTCTTGTAACTTTCTGATGAGCAACCGAGCCTCGCCCGAAAAGAAGCGGGAGTTTCTGGCTGCAGCATCCTCTGCTGCTGATCGCATCATCGAGAAGTTAGCTATAGATATCGAATTCTTGCGGAAGTAGGCAGAGAACAGTGCCATTGAGAACGGAGTGAGGGTTTACATCGCCTAGGATGACTTATAAATAGAAATACGCCGACGCAGCGGGGCAACAACAACAACAAAGTATAAAGTTGAAGGGGTTGTGGGCTCGGATAGCTGATAGGAAGAGCATCCCCTAAAAAAGTTTAGGGAAAGATTTTTTCTAGGTACGAGAAGGTAGAAGCAGATGCTGTGGCTCCAGAGAGCATCAGTGACATGATGGGTGCAGTGAAAGGGATGAGGGCATCCATCAGTCGAGAGACTGACAAGCTGCGATGATGCCAGCCTTGCTTTGAGATTTGAGGCCGTGTGCTCATGAGATAGTTCACACTAATGCGAACTAGTTGATAAAATCTTCATTGTTATTATAACTGATAACCGTCGAATTGCAACTAACGCAACCAGTATAGCACTGAGTTGATGTTTAGCGGTTACTTCAACATAGTGAATTAGAAGGCGTGTGGCTGTGTTTTAAAGGAAATGAAAACATATTTGAAAGTGTTTGCTCGTGTCGCTACTTTTTTCATTCGAGAACTTTTCTGGGGAAATTTATTGCCTTCTTTGGCCTGCATACAGGCTATCATAAACTTGTGTTGGACCAACGACAACTGGATCCATAAACTTAGGACAATTGAAGTCTTATCTTTTGACATTTAAATTAATAAATTGCAGGAGAAAAATCAAATTACTTATGTTTTTTTCTCCAATTCTTTCTTCTTGTTCAATATATGACGCTGCCCGTTTTTGATTTTTTTGCCATAAATGTACTTTTCGATGATTTTTATTTGGTTTTATGGCAGATTCTAGCAAAATAGCCTTATTTTATGGCGCTGCCATCAAAATAGCCTTATTTTATTGCGCTGCCATCAAAAATCAATTATTTTATGGCGCTGCCATAAAAATAATTGATTTTATGGTGAATGGCACAATTTCATTGAAAAGTTCCTTCATCAGTCCACTCCCACTACACTAAAAGATCCCACTACACTATTTCGTCTATTTCGTGGCTATTCACCAAATTTAATAACAGAATCATATATGCACAAAGCGAGCAACCAATACGGACCGGGTTTGCACGAACGCTGTACTATTATCGGTTCCATGACATCTTGCAGAGCGACATTTTGCAGATCGACACCTTGCAGAGCGACACCTTGCACCGGACACTTTGCAGAGCGACACCTTGCAGAGCGACTTTTCTTGGCCTTCAACAAAGTGTTCACCCTTACGGGCCCTGGCTTTAACAAAGTGTACACCCTACCGGGCCTGGCTCAATTAATTAGTATTCTTTTTTTTCTTCTCTCTTTTTTTATTTTTTTTCTTTCTTTTTTCTTACTTGTTCTCTTTATTTCTTTTTTCTCTTTCTTTTTTCTTCCTCTCTCTTTTCTTTTCCTTTTTTAAAAAAAATTATCTTGATAAATTTTGGGGCAAGGGAAAGGGAGGGGAGGGGGAGGGGGGTTTACCTAAGCAGGGGAAGGGAGGGGGGCCCTAAAGGGGGGGGAGGAAGAGGGGCCCTACCCTAAGCAAAGGGGGGGTAGGGGGGCCCTAGGGGGGGGGAGGGGGGAGGGGGAGAGGGGGGCCCTAAAGGGGGGAAGGGGGGCCCTAAGGAGAAAGGGAGGGGGAGGGGAGTTTTCATGAATAAAATCTCTTCCTGATAAAAAATCTTTGGACGGCTAAAGTAGATTAAAGCCAATTTTTAACTAAGCCTAAGCGTTTTTTTAATGTAAAAATAATTTTCTGATGTAAAAAATAAAAATTTATAAAAATAATTTTTAAAAAAAAGGAAAAGAAAAGTAAGAAAAGGAAAAAAAAGTAAGAGAACAAGTAAGAAAAAAGAAAGAGAAAAAATAAAAAAAGAGAAAGAAAAAAGAATACCAATTAATTGAGCCACGGGGGGTGTGTGGGGGGGGGGGACTTTGTTAAAGGCTCTGCAAGGTGTCGCTCTGCAAAGTGTCCGGTGCAAGGTGTCGCTCTGCAAGGTGTCCGGTGCAAGGTGTCGTGTTACCACTATTTTCTCTATCGCGAATCGAAAATAGTGCAAACCCGGTCCGTATTGGTTGCTCGCTTTGTTGATAAATGATTCTGTTATTAAATTTGGTGAATAGCCACGAAATAGACGGAATAGTGTAGTGGGAGTGGACTGATGAAGGAACTTTCCAATGAAATTGTGCCATTCACCATAAAATCAATTATTTTGATGGCAGCGCCTTAAATAAGGCTATTTTGCTAGAGTCTGCCATAAAACAAATAAAAATCATCGAAAAGTTCATTTATGGCAAAAAATCAAAACGGCAGCGTCATATATGTATAAGGTTGTCTAGAATGCATCCCATGGTTGAGTAGTCTTAGAATGTTGGCAAATGGAGAAAGACATAGAATTTTAATGTGAAACATTTCAAACTTTACAAGATATTCAACAAATAACTATTTTACGTTAATTGTTGATATAATATAGAGCCTCATTTGCAAGTTATGATGTGATGGTACTTCAAAGTATACTAGGGCCTCGATGAAGTTTCGCTCTAATAAAAGTAAAGTTATCGATTAATCTTGCTTTTTTTCTCTTCTAATTCATGGGGTCTTAGTTGAATTTTCTGAATCCTCAAAGCTTTTCTCTCTGACTGCGTGATTTTTAGTATCTGTTTTATAGAGTGTGAATCAATATTCTAAAACAACAAGATGAAAGTTCACTTGGAAAGTTCAAAAATTTTTAAAAAAAATTGTGGTTGGTGTTAACGAATTGATTCATTCCTCATCAGATAATTCTGAGTCATAAGTTATTTAATTTCATGTGCAAATACTTCTTATATGTAAAATATCTTCAAGAACATTTTTCATCGCTCACTGCACGGGAATATTCACATTCACAGCACAAATGAAGCATATCGAGACCATTCAATTTAAAAAAAAAGCAATATTAAAGCTCTCTGGTCAAAGGTAAGCGGCCCGCCAATTCCGTACCCTTTTCAATCTCAACACGAATTGCCGTGAAATGGCAAAGAATTACGGTATTTTTTGTTTTGCTTTTTTTGATGGATTAGTCAATTTTTAGGCTGCGCACTGTTTTGCTCACCAACCGTTTTTTACCGTAAAAAGTAAAACTAATTTGCTCACATACAGTCAGATACATACAGGTTTCGTTTGAATTTTCCCGTGCGGAAACAAAAGCAATAAAATGACCTTTTAAAATGCAAAAGTTGCTCTATTTGGACACTCAATACGTCATTTTATTGCTAATCAGGAAGTTTCCGCACGGGAAAATTCAAACAAAACCTGTATGTATCTGACTGTATGTGAGCTAATTAGTTTGACTTTTTTACGGTAAAAAACGGTTGGTGAGCAAAACAGTGCGCAGCCTTAAGAAGAGCAGTAAGAAAACACCATAATCCATGGTCATTTCACGGTAATTCGTTATGAGACTAAAGAAGATAAGAAATTAGTGGCCCGCTTATCTTTCACCAGAAAAGTGTTGTTAAAAAAACGCTTCATTAGTTTCAACCACCAAAATACTCTAAAAAAGCCCTTCAAGTTTTTGCAATCAAAACAAAATTTTTGTATTGAATTATTTGATTCTGCAAATTTTGCTTTAAATTTCAAAGTTTTTTCAAGAAATATAACTGATTGGTAAAAAAATGGAAACTATGAAATCAGTAATTTTGAAAATGAATGCAAAACCTGGTAAACGTATAGTAAAACTTCTATAAAGTCAGCATGAATCAGATGAATACTCGCATTTTTTCGGAACCTATTGTACTAAAAAGCAGTGAAAGATAACTTTGAATGAGCATTAAAAAATATTTTTCTGAAACCAACAATTTAGGCTTTGCAGCTCTAAACAGTTCGGTAAACGGCAGGGAACTCTTTTTTTCAGTAATAGTAGGGCCAAAGGCTATTTGGCAAGACGCAATCTAAGGAACCAGTTTGTAACGAGCTGTCCTCTTGCTGGAGGCTTATTTACTGTAAAAGTTTTAAACCTCACGAAGCAATAAATCATTGAGTTTCATTCGATAAGCATTCCATTGAGTAGGACACTAGGCAAAATTATCTGAACGTTTGTGCGACAAGTCAGTCAATCTATAAAGGAAATAGTCACATTTAAAATAATGAAGGATCTTGGAGCACTTTCGGACTGGTTAATAACATATCTATAGAGCCGAAACATCATTGAGTTAGATGATACAACTAAACTAGCGACTTGGAGCATCATTCAAATAATATACGGCGCGTACAACGATCATTTGCAAGAAGACTTGAAAGAGAAAAAACTACCGCTAGAGGTGGATTCAAGCGTGTTCCTAAAAAAGAGCACGTCAGAGGTAGAAGGCAGAGACGAGAAGTCGGCTTATGTGAGGCCAAGACTGGAGACTCGCTTGGTTCTCGTTATTGGAGGCCCTCCCCAAATGACCCGTAGTTTTTTTTCCAGTTGAGTTATGAAGCACATAAAATAAAAAAGCACATCCTTTCCGATGCACAACCAGATACGTAGTGAGCTCTACATTGATTTAAACAATTAATATTATTTGAATTGGTAACTCTACCGAAGTTTTTAGTAAACAAAATTTGCAGGTTCAAATTGATCAGAAATGAGGTTTTGTCCAGTTTTAGACATTACCAGTTTACATTGAATATCGTCTATGTTTCATGCGCTCTGCTGTTACACATATAGAATCTTTAAAATCGTTCTCAATATGATAGTCCTCATCCAAAGGTTACTTTGAAAATTGCTAAGAGCAAGTAAAACTTCACTCGTTTTCTTGTAAAACACTGTCACTTTAATCAGTCGTCGTTAATATGTACTCACGCTCTCTACTTCCGCAGCAGATTGTCACAAGGCGGTATACATATAACAGGAGTTCGACATCGTCCAGATAATGTACGACATTCTCATAAGAAAAGAGATAAAAAACGGCGAATGCGAGAATCGAGAGCAATGAAGTCAAGAAACCTACTCTGTGCCGCTCGGGTGCGAGGACTTACCGAGGGCAAACAACAACAACAACAGAAATTCGAGCACGCGGTAGATAGTTTATGGAACGAAATTCAACCAACAATCTCTACAACTCAAAACTTTCCAAATCAAGAGCGGGTCCTATAACTTTGAATGGAATGAGTCTATCAAGTAGCTCATTTTACTAAACAGGCCATAATTCGTGACTGTATCATAACTAGATGATAAACAGAAGAGAAAAGAGTGGAGATAAGAAGATAAAAAGGGAATGGGAATATGCAGCCTTGCGCTCTCTCACAACTCTTTTCTTGGGCTCTAGTACAATACCGATTGAGTTGAACGAGGAGCTGTTGATCCACTCCACGGATACAACGGTGATTTCTGCAAAAATGCTTTACACCCGTAAGGATTGGATTCTTCATATTAGAATAGAATTACAAAAAAAACTTATAGTTTAGGTAATATTGTTGTTATAAGAGAATTACTCTTTTAGTCTACAGAATCAAAATGAGAGATCATTTAATTCGCGCTTGTCAAAAAACTCATAAATATTCCTTAAAAAAGTGACTTATAAATAAACATATTGTTGAAGTTGAAGAAGAATAAAACTGTTGAAGAAAAAAGTAATGGAAGTGTAAGCGTCGGTAGCTCTGTGGGTTAACCGTTTAGAAACGCGAGTTCAATTGCCGCATAATGCACAAACTTTACGAGATTCGATGCAAACATGCCTTGTCTCTTTTTTTGCAATACAACCCGAAATTTACGTGTATATGTCAAAAGCGGAACAATGATCGCTTCTTTGAGCTACGGGCCTGGAATTATGAAAAATGAGCGAGTATTCACACTTTTGACATCCTATTTGCTTATTGATTTATTCACATCGTATTCACAGAGCCCGCTTCCATTTATTTATTGTTTTTCGGTTACTATTTGGAAAAATAGACTGTCATATATGCAAAAACCAAATGATTATTAGAACGGAAACAAATCTTCGTACCTCCGATAGGAGTTCCCGGTTAACTTTAGTGCAGATAAATCATTATAAGCACTCTAATTTCTATTTTAGAAGAGCTATCGGTTTGTGGAACAGAATCGCAGATACTCAGAACATCACTGAGCTCCGAGAGTTCGCAAAGATTCTAGAAGAACTGAACCTTCTCACAGTCGTTGACCTACCGGATTATCTTAAAACGGATTGAAGAGTGGATCCCCAAATGTCAAGATTTTATCCCGTTCTTCCTGACCAAATTTATACACCATAAGCGGTAACTCAACAAGTTACCCTTCGGTGATAATAAAGATTTAATTAATTATTTCGTTGATACTCTCTTATTTATTTGCCCTTCATCTCTCCCTCGCTTCGCATTATTCAGGCGTTCCGCTAAAATGACCGTTTCCTTTTTTTAAATTTCTACAAGTGATGGTGTTCTATGATACTAGCTGACCTAAAAAGTAAAAAACCTAACGATTTAGCTGAATTCCAAGAACGTTTTTTTCCCATTAGATGGTCTCCTCCAAATACGCTGGTAGGGAAAATCAACTGCTCAACGGGGGTTGATGTTGATGATGGCTTCATATATGGATAACATGCTTACAGGAATTTCGCTTCTTTATTCTCATCGTTGCAAAAATGTGGATTTTCTTCTCGCTTTTTTTAAAACCCAAATTAAAGGAATCCGCTCTCTAGAAGTTTTCGCACACCTTGTTCAGACCATAATCGACATTCCACTCTGCACTCTATAAAAAAAAAACTTCTTAATTTGAGCTACTTGATATATAGGTTTGCATTATGGAGAACCGTTCACACATTAAAGGACTCGATCGAATTAACCACATTGATTCAATATAATCAGTGTTTAGAAAACTCAACTGGTAGGAATCAGTTTACTTCCCTAGTCATTTAGTGGGATGCAATTCAATTACCGTACTCAAGTAGTAAAAGTATGATTTTTGTATCCGATTTTACAGTATAAATCAACCCAGTTATGGTATTCACAGAGCAGGAATCACATCAGCGGACGTACTCATTCATTGAAGAACCAATGGTTACTGTAATCACTCACCGAAGTCAAAATGGTATATACAGGTATCGTTTCCTCGTCTGCATTCTCCGTTTCCAGACTCTGGGTGGACTGTACGATAAGCGAAGGAACTTCGAACACCGTGGTCTCCAAAGGCGGTTCCGTTTCTTAATCTTACGCACTCCTCTGTGGAGCCTCCGAAGTCTCCACAGCCTCTTCAATACCCAATTCCTCGGTCGTTTCGTCAGTTGGATGATCTTGCGGGTCACTCTGGGTCGTCTTTGCTCTTGAAGTTGTAGTTGTCTCAAGCTTGGTCGCTGCCTTTGTCGTGGCCTTGATCGCCTCTTTTCCGCCTCTTCGGTCATTTGTTTTTCCCGTATTCGCACCGGAGTTTGCCGCTGTTTCATGGCGGTAGTTGTAGAGAGACGTCTTGTACAAGTAGTAGTCCACGCCGATGAAATGCGTCCGGCCAGACTGGAAAAACGATATAGAAGCTATTTACTGGTTTCTCGGCTCTGCTTCAAATCAAGGCTTTTTTATAACGCGCACTGCGGGTTAATATATCCTATCCCGAAAGCTTATGATAAAAATATTATTTTCGTATGTCATTATATATTTCTACATGTGTGCTCACGGCCTCCGCGCCTTTCACGCGCAATGTCTCAGAAAGAGATTTTATTTATGAAAACTCCCTTCCCCCCTTTCTCCTTAGGGCCCCCTCCCCCCTAGGGCCCGTACCCCCTTGCTTAGGTAGGGCCCTCTTCCTCGCCCCTTCTCCCTTTAGGGCCCCCCTCCCTTCCCTGCTTAGGTAAACCCCCCTCCCCATCCCCCTTTCCTTTCCCCAAAATTTATAAAGATAATTTAAAAAGAAAGTAAAAGAAAAGAAAGAGAACAAGTAGGCCGTGTTTTAGTACCCACAAGAAGTAAAAAAGTACCGGTTTATTTCCAATTTCCAAATGATTAGTTTTCGTTATCAACACGCTCTTATGTAAATGATGTGAAACGCCTTGCTTGGACCAGGCCGAAAATTAATGACAAAAAAAGTTTCCTATTTTCAGAAAACTGTTTGGAAGAAAACCAGCTGTAAGTGATGACTCTTTGTTTTCTAGAAAGAGTTTGGCAAATTCTAAACAAAAGAAGAAAAAATTGTTAACCAACAGATATTCGCTGGCTGTAGTGCTAGCGTCACCAGTAATACAGCCTCTTTCAACTTCTTTCGCTGAAAAAAGGAGCTCATGATTAAATTCATGGCACTAATTGCGTTTATGCACCCCTACCAGAGGTTCCATGGGTCATACGTCTGACTTATGTATTTACATTTACAAAAAATTATTTTCACATTAAAAAACGCTTAGGCAAAAGTTAACGAGGCTCGTACGGCTTAGGCTAACGAGACCGTATCAAAAAATGCCACTCTCATCGGACCCATGGAACCTCTGGTAGGGGGGGGGGGGCATAAACACAAACAGTGCCAAAATTATAAGAAATAAATGAAATAAGAACAAAAATTAGTTTTAAAAAGTCTAATATTTTTTCGAGAAGAATTCTGAGTTGTAACTTTGATCGAAATGTCAAACATTCGCCTTTTTACGGATAAATTAGTGTGTTCTTGGTGAACTCAACAACACGGCGAGGGCTTAAACAAGTGAAAAGGGGGGAAGGGGGGCCCTAAGGAGAAAAGGGGAAGGGAGTTTTCATGAATAAAATCTCTTTCTGAGAAATAAATAAATAAAAGCCGCGACGCGAAGGGGGCCGCGACGCGCCTACCAGACGAAGTAACAAAGGGCCTATATATATATATATATATATATATATATATATATATATATATATATATATATATATATATATATATATATATATATATATATATATATATATACATATATATATTCATATAGGATTTTCATATCTTCTCGATCCGAAGGGCAACTAAGGGCACCATTCCTTCCACAAAATTGTGTGTTTCCAACCCAATCATATTAAATAGAAAAAGCACAAAGTTCCTACTAGACATGATCGTTCAATGGCACGACAGATTTCATGTTCAAGTTAGTTTTGTTTGAGTTGAATTCTGAAAAAAGTTGCTGATACTCCTTACCTTTGAAATTTGAATAATTAAGAAAAGCATTTTCTCCCTGATTTTTCTGACTTTTTTCAACACAATGAAGCCTTTTTCATTTTCATTTCATTTATTCCATGCAACTTCGAATTGCTTCATTTCATTTCATTTCATTTATTCCATGTAACTTTGAATTGCTTCGGATGAAGGTTGAGGGAAATAGTTTCAAGAACATGGACTAATTTGATAGGGTGAGTGGCTCATGGTTTTTAGGTTTTTATTGTTGATCTCTCAATTGTGACTGAACTTCTCTCCATTCTTTTCATTGATTTACACAAGCAATGACCGGCTCTACATAAAATGATAATTACTCAACAACATACATTCTCGATATACATTTTAATTATAAAGGATTACTGATCAGAAATAATGGGTTAGGTAGAATCAGATCTTAACTCAGCTTTCTAACTTTAATAGAAAAAAGAGAACTATTAGGAGAGGATATCAGTTCTTCAGGTAGACAATTTCAGATTGATATTGTACTAGAGATGAAAGTAGAAATTTTAGAAGAATAAAATTTTACCGGATTGTTGATTTGTAAAGAATTCGTGTGCCTCATGGACTTACCGAGAGGTGCCAGACGGTAAAGATGAGCAGTATTCAGTTGTACATTAGAGTGAATACATTTGTGCAAAAAGATCAAGTCCTGTATGGTGTCCTTCGGTAATCAAGAGTATACAGGCCAAGTAGTTCAAGCCTATTCAAATAGGGGATTCCATCCATGCCAGATCTTTTAAAAATTCTACGCGTAAAATACCTCTGAACGTGTTCTTTTTCTTTAACTTCCCCGGTTAAGGTCGGAGACCAACACTCTGTGGAGTGCTCGATTATAGGCCGTATGTAAGTGGTGTAAGCTCGTGTAAGAACTTGCAAGGAAGTGATCTGGAAAGATTTGAGAAACCGGTTAATTAATGATTCTGCCGCTTTACATTTGCTCGAAAAATGGCTTGCGTAGGACAATTTGGTGTTAGTGAGTATGCCTAAGTCTTTTACTTCACTAGATGATTCCAGAACATCACCTTTAATGTGGCAGTTCTTTGAAGGATTCTCGCAGCCGAAGTGGATTAATGGTGACTTAGTTGTTGATGAGGCCAAGTTCCAATTTTACACCAATTTAGAACGCCATCCAGAGCTTGTTGCAGTTCATCGGCATGTTCGGGCACGGTTGTATATAATTTAATGTCATCTGCGAATAGACCAAACTCAACGTTCAATGGGATGGTGTCTTTAATGTCGTTTATAAAGATAAGAAATAGAATAGGCCCGATAGACGACCCTTGGAGAACTCCACTGGGGACTTTGTAAGCGGGAGAAAAAAGTATCTTCGACGCACAACCTTTGATTACGATTTGATATGTAAATGCTTAGAGGTGGGTGCCAGACGGTAAAGATGAGCAGTATTCAGTTGTACATTAGACTGAATACATTTGTGCAAAAAGATCAAGTTCTGTATGGTGTCTTTCGGTAATCAAGAGTATACAGGCCAAGTAGTTCAAGCCTATTCAAATAGGGGATTCCATCCATGTCAGATCTTTTAAAAATTCTACGCGTAAAATACCTCTGAACGTGTTCTATTTCTTTAACTTCCCCGGTTAAGGTCGGAGACCAACACTCTGTGGAGTGCTCGATTATAGGCCGTATGTAAGTGGTGTAAGCTCGTGTAAGAACCTGCAAGAAAGTGATCTGGAAAGATTTGAGAAACCGGTTAATTAATGATTCTGCCGCTTTACATTTGCTCGAAATATGGCTTGCGTAGGACAATTTGGTGTTAGTGAGTCTACCTAAGTCTTTTACTTCACTAGATGATTCCAGAACATCACCGTTAATGTGGCAGTTCTTTGAAGAATTCTTGCAGCCGAAGTGGATTAATGGTGACTTAGTTGTTGATGAGGCCAAGTTCCAATTTTTACACCAATTTAGAACGCCATCCAGAGCTTGTTGCAGTTCATCGGCATGTTCGGGCACGGTTGTATATAATTCAATGTCATCTGCGAATAGACCAAACTCAACGTTGGATGAGATGGTGTCTTTAATGTCGTTTATAAAGATAAGAAATAGAATAGGCCCGATAGACGACCCTTGGAGAACTCCACTGGGGACTTTGTAAGCGGGAGAAAAAAGTATCTTCGACGCACAATCTTTGATTACGATTTGATATGTAAATGCTTATTCACTTAAGGTAAGGGTTTGTTATGCCTATACATTGGCTTGTACATTAAAAGTCGATGATATACCGAATCAAAAGCTTTTGAAATATCTAGAAGTACGGCGTCTACATTCTTCGAGTAACTCAAGTGGTTTGCTCTGTAGCTGTGCGATTCAACTAAGGATGTGGTAGTTGAGCTTTTTGGCCGGAAACCTGCTTGAAAAGGAGAAAGAAGATTGTTTTCTTCCAAGTATTTTTGAATAGCTGAGCACGGTATCTTCTCCATAACTTTAGCCAGTGAGGAGGACAGTGAAATAAGGCGATAATTTTCAACATTGGAAGTAGAATTCGCTTTGTGGACGGGCTTGACTATGGAAGTTTTCCAATATGACGGGTTGGTTCCCGTAGTGAGGCTGTTATTGAAATTTATCCGTAATTGTCTTGACAGCGCGAATCGGCATTTTTTGAGAAGAATGATCGGAATTCTATCGGTGTAGTGTTGACTTTGTTTTTGAGAGAATGGATCGCTTCAAGTATCATGTCATCAGAAATATTTTCTAATTAGAAATTGTTTTCCACCGATGGACTACTCACGTTCTCTAGAGGTATTGTTGAAAGAGTTGAGTATGTAGAAGAAAAGTATTCGGAAAATTTTTCGGCTTTTAAACTGGCATCAGAAATCAAGTTTCCAGTCTTGTCTTTGAGCACGGGGACCCAATGTTTACTCGGTTTAAATCTGTTATTACAGTAGGCGTAGAAGGTTTTAGGATTCTTCCTGTTTAAAAGCGAGGATTCCTTCCGACTTTGGAAAGAACGCAGTTCGGCTTGAAGATTTTCTGAAAGCTTGGAGCAGTATAAAGAATAAGGAGCTCTTCTGGAAGCTTCTTCTAGTTTTTGAAAAGGATGCGTATTTTGGCTGGATACTGATAGAGTTTGTCTTGCGGGAGCACTATTGGAACAAAAACATGGAATAACTCGGATAGGAAGTCGACGAGATATGTAGTTATTCGTTTCATCACAGTTCATGGAAGAGAAGTCAAATGTCCAGTCGTGAGAGTACAATTGAAATTGGATCAAATCCCAATTAGCTTTAGAAAAGAGCTTTATTGGACGGGTGAAAGCTTCACTACTGTTATATTTACCTTGAACAGAGAAGTGGATAGAATAGTGATCACTGTTGGAGAAACTAGCCGAAACTACGCAGTTGATAAGTATAGGAAAGTTACACAAGACAAGATCAAGAATATGAAGACCCCTTGTAGGCTGCAAAACATATTGTGAAAAGGAGTTATCACAAATAAAACTCAAGAAATGATCCTGACAGATGTTTCTATTGTTTGTTGTTAAATTTGACCAGTCTATGTGAGGAAAATTGAAATCACCAACAACTATCATAGGAGTATCCGTTGTTTTTAGCTGTTCTAAATACTCGGTAAGAGAAAGAGTAGATTGAAATGAAGCCGTAGGAGACCTGTACACTATAACCACTTTTATACGAGAATGAAGCGCTTTTCCCCCGAATCTCTCTGGTTGACTTCGATGGTAAGAGCTTCTATGCCATTACAACAGAACTTGGAGAAAAGGATCGGTGAAATAGTTATGGATGCAATGAAAGCAACTCCTCCCCCTTTGATACCATCTGGGTTCTCTCGGTCACAGCGAAATACTAAGTGAGAGGTATTTAATGTAAGTTGCGTATCACTTTCGTCTCTCGTGAGCCAGGTTTCAGAAAAAGCTAACAGAGAATATTCGTTGGTTGACAATAAAAAGTGTAAGTCAGGAAGTTTGTTACTTAAAGAACGGGCATTACAGTAGTAAACACTTAGAGAATTCGGAGAAGTATCAATCACGAAAGAAAAATCTAGATTATCCAATCGACCAAAACCACTCACCTATGCTTTATGCTGCTCCCTTTGCTTCTTTCTTCGTTGACATTTTGTGTATACTCGGGGACTTTGGTAAATTCTTTGGGACGAGCCTATTTCAAGATTCTTTTCCCGCAAACGCCCCATTCGACGCGTATAGGAGATGCGTTCTGCTCTCTCACGATTCTCTTGCATTCCTTTTCAAGAAGTAAACCCTCCTTTGTCAAGTCTTCCCTCACGTAAGAATGAGGATGTGAACGGAGAACTTGTAGCCGTTTGTAGAATAGCGTTGCGTAGCTCCACGTCGGGCAATCGGATCTCCAGAACTCTTCGTTTTTTTGTTGCTTTGTTTCCAAACAGGAAATGATTGATTTTGGCAAAAGAGTGAGCTGCTGTCAGCTCAGGAAGGTCTAGTTCTTGGACAAGATTCGACAGGAACCGAGAGTCTGCGGAATCAGTTTCCTGGTCGTTTAACTCTTCTTGTATGCCGATTGCCACTAAATTGTAGCTCTTTTGCTAGAGCACTGATCTGTCCTCCGTGAGTGCCCGATGTACAGCGTCGTATGCCACCTTTTATGGTGAAGGATATGATTGATTGAGTTTTTCTTCTTCTCGACTCGATTTCAGAAGGGTCGGGAGAAGTGAGCTGAGCATCGAGACGAGGGAGCTCACCGATTCCAGCAGTTGAGTGACTGTTTGAGACTGCTTCCTCACAGTATCAATGAGAAGTTGTATTTCTTCCGATGACGCTTCCTTGGACGATTTTTTCTTGGCGATTTCATTTTGAGAGAAGAAGACAAGCAACCGTGGCGAGGCAGTTACAGAGTGAAGAATGAGGTTGAGGGGTATAGTTTGAGAACATGGACTAATTTGATAGATATATTTGGAGTGAGTGGCTCATGGTTTTTAGGATATTTATTTATTTTATTTTATCTACATTTTTCAATGCAAAAACAGTTTCCAGAGAATTAATTAACAACTCATAAAGCGTGACATAATGAACATCATGTAAACAGCGGAGAATGAAGTTCTCAAAAAAAAAGAACATTATCTTTTAATCAACAATATGAATATTGAATAACTCAGCCATACTTTCTAAAAATGATGATTTCTCCAGAAAACTTCTAAAGGCAGCGAAAGATGTATTCAGCAAAACTTCTCTAGGTAATTGAGCGAACATAAGTGAAACTCTAAGAGTGAAAGAATGGAAACGAGCCGCGTTTTTCGTACTTTCTACAAAAATGCCGCTAGGGTTTGTGCGCGTTGGTTTAACATGTTTAAAGACTTTCGATTATTCACAGGTTATTATAACCTGTGAATAAGTTGATCTCTCAATTGTGACTGAACTTCTCTCTATTCTTTTCAGCGACTTACACAAGTGATGACCGGTTCTTAATTAAACGCTAATTACTCAACAACATACATTCTCGATATACATTTTAATTATAAAGGATTACTGATCAAAAATAATGGGTTAGGTAGAATCAGATCTTGACTCAGCTTTCTAACAATAATAATAATAATAGTGTATGTATATAACGTAAATCATGGAGACGGTAAAGAATCGATTAACTTCAAACACAAGCGTATCACTTTGGCTAAAGTGAGAAAAGTTGATAAACAACAAAACCAAATCAGAAATCAGAAACAAATCAGATCAGAAACAAATCAGCAAAAAACAAATCAGAGATAATTTTTCCAATAAAGGTTAATACAAAACTTTAATAGAAAAAAGAGAACTATTAGGAGAGGATATCAGTTCTTCAGGTAGACAATTTCAGATTGATATTGTACTAGAGATGAAAGTAGAAACTTTAGAAGAATAAAATTTTACCGGATGGTTGATTCGTAAAGAATTCGTGTGCCTCATGGACTTACCGAGAGGCGCCAGACGGTAAAGATGAGCAGTATTCAGTTGTACATTAGAGTGAATACATTTGTGCAAAAAGATGAAGTCCTGTATGGTCCTACGGTATTCAAGAGTATGCAGGCCAAGTAGTTCGAGCCTATTCAAATAGGGGATTCCATCCATGCAAGATCTTTTTAAAAATTCTACGCGTAAAATACCTCTGAACGTGTTCTATTTCTTTAACTTCCCCGATTAAGGTCGGAGATCAACACTCCGTGGAGTGCTCGATTTTAGGCCGTATGTAAGCCTTATTGTCTAATATGTAATTACAATTTTCATAGAGGCTGCAGTGCTTCAACTTTCCGTGTTCTGATGATTCCATTTAGCCTTGTTTGCTTTCAAATTGTTCGAAGGATGCCAAAGAAATCTAAAATTTCTGTGCTTTTGATACCTTTTTTATTCTTATTATGGCACCGATACGAAAGCTCAAGTCTAAATGAAGAAGTTTCACAAATGCGCTGAGCAACGAAATTTGATTACGACTTTTTCGGTAGAATCGCAAATGCTAGGACGCATTCCAGAACATTCTCAAGCCGACAATGTGAAACGAGACTTCGTATCAGGATGGATTAACTGTAAGATACTTTAGAAAATCGTACTATGAGCCAATTCTACATTGCAAAATTTCATCATACTGTAGCTGTAACATAATGAATGATATTTCCCACCAATATGAACAATAACTGAATTGATAACCGGACCCAGACTCGATTAGATGTTAAACTATAACTTTTGATTGAGTTACTTCAGGTTATTTCAGACGCATATATTCATCCAAAATTTTCTACTTTTTCCATATTTGACAAAAATGCATGTTTGAGCTTGAACATTGATTGTAAGAAAGTGTTACTCCTCTAGAAATAGATGTTAAACTATAACTTTTGATTATTGTTAAACTATAACTCTCATGAAAATCATAAGAAAACCTATTTTTCCTACTGAGATGAGAATCGATCAAAATCGAGCTCTAAATTTTTTTTACATCAAGAGTACAACTTATCAAGCTACGATTCTACATACATATGTTCCAATAATGATAAGAGGAACACAAATATTTTACATAACGACATTTATCAAATAAACTGTGCAATGTTTGCTCATAGAAACTTTGAATGATATTACATATAATCAAAACAAAAACATATATTCTCCCACCAAAATAGAAATTTAAATAACTAAACACGGGATAAGCTGTAAGATAGCTCCAAATCGCCATAATATTCAGTAAATAACCGACCTAAAAAAACATCGAAGAATTTTCTGCTGAAACTTCCAGTTTTTAAAGCGAGTGAAAGAAGTATCTTGGGTAAATTAGTATTCAGCAATTTATATACAGTGTTCTCTTGTGAGATGGAATATTGAGCTGTTGATCCATTATGCTCTTATATGGATCATTATCATATTGTATATGGCACTACTGCAGTTTAATCAGCAAGGCCTGGAAAGACTTTGAACGCGTTAAATCCAATTTTTTTTAGCACCAGGGACTCCATTTATAAACAAAACAAAAAAATTTAAAAGACCTTTCATCTTTCAAAAATATTTCAAAAATTTGATTAAAAACTTTTCTTGTATTAAAAGTCGGAAGTAAATTTCTCATGAAGTCGGAAGTAAATTTCTCATGACTAATCGTCGTCAAAAAAACCCTAGAGAAGCCCAAAACGCGTTTTCTATTTGTTATGCGAATAAAAGTTGATGACATTCGAACCATAACTTTTGATAAACAAATTCACAAGTTTCATCCGATATCTGCTCATATCTGAGAAAAGAGGGGGAGGAGGGAAGGAGAAGGTGGTTCACCTAAGCGAAATGGGAGGGCAAGGGAAAGGCGGTATTACCTAAGCGAAGGGGGAAGAGTGTCCTAAGGGGAAGTGGGGCTCTACATAAAAAAAATTGGGCCTGATGGGGAAGGGGGGGTGGTGGTTGTGATTTCAAGCTTGCTATCTCAGAACTGATTGGTTATGATGATCAGTTTCGGTTTCGTATAATGAGTGTACAGTTTATTTTTATCAAAAAACTTTTTTCGTAAAAAATTTAAAAAAAATTAGTAAAAAAAATCTTCAAAAAATGTTTTTCTTCTAAAAACAAAATCTTCGATGCTGAAGATTTTTTAGCTGAAAAGTGAAAACTTCAACCACTTAACGTTTACTGCCAACCAGGACTGACCAATCAAATTGCAGTAGTGCCTTGTTTTACAAAAATATACTGTTCAATAACCAAATCGAACATTGGAACAGAGTTAGCCAGTGAGCTTAAAGACCGAGTGACTTCACCGATCACACTTTGAAAAATTCCTACATTAATTCCATCAAAAAATTTGATTTAAGAAAAAAATGAAACTAAAACTCATCGGATGTGAAGCAGTATAGTACTTTAAAACTCGCTTCTTTACCGAATTCAATGTCAAAGACTTTTTTTAAACAGTATATTGAACACTTCAATTCCCGTCGGTAACAAGTTGTTTATCGATGAACTAGCGTTAAAGGACTATCAGCGGCCAAGTTGATTTTGAACTGGTAATCGCTTCTCAAGGACTCCGCCTCCTGCTGCTCTAGCTCTCTCCCGATCGTGTACGGATTAAAGTGGAGCGGAGTGAAACCAGTCGATCGTCCGATGACTGACTCCGATTCTGATCGAGTCGGTCGATGACTTGGAGAAGTTGGAGATTGCTCCCAGCGAGGTGAAGGCAAACCGTACAATTGCCGCTGCTCAGCCTGAAAACCAGCGAAATCGTTTGTCTCCTTAATAAATCTTCTTGGTAGTGTTTGAGCAGTGAATACGGTCTCCAAAACTTTTAAATTACAAAAAAAAAAAACTGTATAAATATTTTTCTTATGCATGAGTTTTCAAGGTTGTTTTATCTTCAGTTTTCTCAAAATAAACCTAGGAATTGCGTTCAGCTTTCTAATATTGTTATATATTATTTTTTTAAAAAACCGATATATTAATTAGAATTGCTCAAACACGACCAATAACTTTTAAGGAAGGACAAAGGAATAAAAAATATGCAAGAGAGATGCAAAAACGCCAACAAAGGTTATGTTAGTATTCGAATGGAGAAACATACTCAAAAAGAGCGCATTGCTTCCAGTTAATAGAGATCTCTCGTAATTTATGATTTAATTATGACTCAGTACATCAACAGTCGAACTTTGCATGCAAAAAATTCAAAGAAAGATCGAAAACTAGAATATTTTTTAAAAACAGAAACATCGGTACCCAAGTTTCTCAAAACCAGTTTTTTTCTCTCTCAAAGGTTTCACGGAGAGATTTTCCGAAGTCTTTAAGCTAGAATGTTGAATGCTGAGTAACGCGCATCGTGAAGAGTAATAAGATCATTGAAAATCTTAGTAGTGCCTATGTTGAGATGCGGTGTGGTTTAGTAGAGTGAGTTCGGACGTTTCGCTTTATTCAAAGCATCATCAGCGATATTACAAGTGCAATTAACATACATTTTTTTTTGCTTTTAGGTTACTTGCAACATCGCTGATGATGCTCTAAATAAAGCGAAACGTCCGAACTCATTCTATGTACTAAACCACACCGAATCTCAACACTGGCACTACTAAGATTTTCATTAATATTTAAGCTAGGTTTCCTATGACCGAAAATTGTATGAAATGATTTATTTCATTTCTTCATGATTGTTTTTTAAAGTTCTTTCTTAATTACATTTCGCTAAAAACTGCGGTCTTCGAAACGCGAAAACGTGCTCAATGGTACTTTTTGAAAAATTATCAATCTAACTGCGTTTATCAGCCGGTAATCTTACTTAACTCGAGTTGATTTCTCATAAAAACAAAAATTCTCAGGTACGAGGTGAACATTAGAAAAAGCGAGAATGTTCTTCAGACATAGGGGTTCTTTTTTGAAGAAACTGTTTGTTGGTGTGGAAGTTTGGAGTAAACTATTGATATGTATTCAATAAGCAAATGCTTCTTTACTGCAGGTTTCTGAACTGTTTTTGGATCATTCTTAGAGCGTGAGTTAACAAGATTTGACACGAACTGTTCGGTTGATTCTAGGACAATTTCAAGGATTTTGTCGGCAACTGATGACAGAGTCAGTCCCAAAACCATGCATTGAAAAAAGTCGGCTAACCCACATAGACCATACTGCTTCATTTCACTAAATAAGAGTAGATTGCGTGAGAAATCGGTGTTGAAGCCCTACTGTAAAAGCAGCTATTGAAGTTGTTCACTCCTTCTCTTGTTACTGTGAGTTACTAGTTTTTTTTAAAATTGTGTATTAACTGGAAATACTCCATAAACTCAGTTTTATAACTTCAATATAGTATGATGTATTCTCATCGAAGAAGGAAAAACTTGTATGGTACGGTATGATGTGTCATTTAATCTTCAACTTTGAATTTTGGTTTGATTGCTTGAGATATGATATAGATAACAAAAACAAAGTTAATATTATACTTTTTTTCTTATTTTTCTTTAACCACTTCTTCAGCGACAGTGCTAGCTGTAAAAATTACCTGAATGTCCATATTATTATTTTTTACCAATAATCCATTGCTGTACCAATTGAAGTGCTATTTGTTTTTATGGAAACAAATGAAATGAAATCAGAGGAAGTAGTGAATAGAGTTTGTTCGAGCACGATTTTTATATGTTTAAATTACCTCATTTTGCTAGAATACTCAATCCATAGTCAAGCGAACGCTATTCCGAAAAGGAAAAATTAGAGTCTCCGAGCACTGAATTAGATATTGAGACATTGATTTTATAACCTTATCTATAACTCCTTTGTTTGTAAGAAAGTAGGTCACTGACTTGCTCCCTGGCTACTGCTTGATCGAGTGCCTGGCGGAGGGACTTCATCTCATTGTCTCTCTCTTTTTCTCTTCGATTTTGCTCCAGAGTATTCCGTAGAAAGAAGGCCCTTGGGGGAGGCAAACCTAAAATTTTCATTTTAAATCTCCCTCTCATTACTTATCATTATTGGCGAAAAGTTTCTCAATTTTATTAAAATATTATAATATTATTCTTAAATATTCATAACTATGAACAGTTTCTAGTTCACAGGTCAAAGTGTAAACCCTGAAGCAGGTTACTTGTCTGAATCGTTTCGGACGGCGGGATGATACTCAATTCAGTGCTCGACGAGTAGGTCGGTTTCGCCTAAAATTAACGTCAATATTTTTCTACATAAAGTATAACTGAAGTACTCTTTTTTTATTAAACTTCTAGAGTGAAAAAGAATCCATACCTTTTCTGTGATATAACCCCTGACGTGAAATTACATTCAGAGTCGGGAAGTTATGTTGATCTCCCGTATGCTAAGCGTTCGATCATGAACCATTTAAGTGATCAGAACGTAATTACTTCGCTTTCCAGCCACTAGGAAGCCTTTTCGCCAGTCTTCTTTTTTTTAATTACACAACGAAAATGAACTACATATTTTTTCTTAGTTTTCAAAATTGAAGAAATTCTGTTTGTTGTTTCAAAAACTCAAAAACCTGTTATAAACTAGAAGTTTTTTTCAGTCGAGTTTGACGTGTGTATTTGTGTATTTTAAAAAAAGTTTTTACATTTCTCAGCCACTGCTTTTTTGATTAAAAAATTTGTTTACTCAAGTTGAACAAGAAGGTTTGATGTAATCTGAAGAAACTCACTTTTTGCTGATATGGATTGGTCTTTTGTGGTGGACGGGGACTGGATCTGCCGGGAGATAGAGAGGAGGGTGAAGGCAGAGAAGGTGACGAGAGCGTCGAGGGAGGGGAAGCCTCACTTGCCGTGTACCTGTAAGTCATGTAACTAGAAGTCATTTACCTTTAAGTCGTGTATTTGCAAGTCATGTACCTACAAGTCATGCACCTGAGAGTCATGTACCTGTAAGTCTTGTACTTGTAAGTCCTAAACATATGAGTCCTGTACCTACAAGTTCTGGACCTATAAGCTCTCGTAAAATCTGAATCTTAGTAGAACGGCTAAAGTCTGGAATCCTCTTTTTTTTCCTCTTTAAAGCTCTCACGTTGAAACGCCGAAAAGATAAGAAAAATGTTCAAAACCTCCGAAACAGAGCCAATCATTTTTTGTTTGCAAAATCAGTTCAAGTTAGGGAATAAAAAATGTAAAATGCCGTGAGGCATAAATTGTTTGCTTATTGGCACAACTACGGAATAATTCCGACAATTTAAAATAAAAGAATTGTGCTTTTGCAGTTTTGAAGATTCATTAATAAGCTCATATATGTCATTTTGAAAGATCGATTGAGTTCGAAATTTTTTCTATGAAAAGTCCTAACCAATATCTTCTTTCAACTAAGAACGGTAGAAAAAAAAATGAAAATTTAACCATCCGGCTTTGGCAGAAGCACCGGAACTGCTTCCATCACTGATCTCCTGAGAGTCTCTCCAGGGAGTGTTGAGGTTACCTTGACTGGCGCACTTTTGCATAGGATGTTGACGCATTTGCTGAGCAAACAAGTTGTGTGATGTGAAAAAGCATTCTTATCAAAAAAGTTGTGAAAACGGTATTATTTTTTGATATTTTTTTCGAAAACTTCTGTTTTGAGTAAAAGTTTGCGCCCATTTTTCTTTCATTGGCATTTTCTCGTGACGGCCAAGGTCAGAATTGGGTCCGCTGATTCATGCGCTCATGGATTCCATCACAGCTCTTACAGAATGTATGAAAACTTTCAAGATGAGTTTTCCACTTTACTCTTTTTATTTGTCTTTTGAGCGTTTTTTTACAAATCACTCAATTAAAAAAATAGTACATAAACTTAAATAGTACATAAACTAACCCAAGAGCGATTGCCATTGCGTCCTCCAGGCGTTGGAGGTGTGACATATGCCTGAGGGGGCGATGAATCGGCGTGAGACCCATTTCGTCCTTGATGAAACTCATGATGAGACCCATCTCGACCTTAATGAAACTCATGATGAGGTCAGTTCTGACCTTGCAGGCGTCTTTCTAATTGTATGTCATGTTTTCGTATTATTTTTTTCTGATCTTTTTCAAGAATGTTTCTACTTCTCAATTAGATTTTATCGAACAGCTAAGGAAACTCTGGCCCTTAGCAGGAGTGGGAAGTTTTGAGGTCATAGAGTCAAAACCGATCTTCTAGAACCACTCTTGTCGGAAAGATTCCACAAGGAGATGAAGGATTAGAGCCGTTTAACTCCATCTCTATAGGCATAACAATAGAGTGGTATGGTTCGAGCTAAAATGAATTTCGAGCTCCCTCACCATCTCTCCTTCCAAAAGTCAACTCATGCTCCTCACGCCTTTCAGCAAAGAATACAACACGGTCCTGGACGTATCCATCGGAGGAACCAACGTCCCAACAGTCAAGCTCGCAAAGATCCTCGGCGTAACTTTCGACACCATGTTCACGTTCAGCCACCACGCCAGAGACATCGCAGCCCGCATGACACAGAGAAACAACGTCCTGAAGGCCCTCGCCGGTAGCACCTGGGGCAACCAGAAGGAATCCTTACGGACAACCTTCAAAGCTATCTCGCAAGCAATCTCCAGTTACGCCGCTCCCGCATGGTGCACTTTCTTATCCGCTTCGGCCCTCGAAAGGATCCAACGCGCCCAGAATGCCGGTCTCCGCGTAGTCACGGGCAATCATGAGATGGCAGACACCGATCACTTACACAGTGAGTCCAAGGTCATGCGCACAAAGTCACACCTTCACATGCTCTCCGCTCAATACCTCGCCAGGACAATGGATCCAGCTCACAACCATCACGGCCTCTTGAAAAGTAATGCTCCACCACGCACCATGAAAAACGACCTCATCATGAGTTGCAAGCACACGGTCGAGTCCGCAGCCTCCATAGCAACAGACCCTCTCAACGGAAACTCGTCGCAAAACCCATACACACAATGATGGTCTCCAGCGAACTTCAATCAATGAAAGGCGCCGTCATTCTCGGAGGTAGACCCCCGCCCGACATCATCATCATCATCATCATCTTTATCTCGTGATCATTACAGATGTTACAAACAATCACAAAGTATGCAGCAAAAGGCATTGCACTCACATTGCTTTCGTATATAAATAAAAATATAATTTAATGAAATGAAATTCCAATTAAAGTTGTAAGCAAAATCTTATCTTAAATACTGACGTGGAATTATCAACAATACACGGTTAGAGAATGATTCAGAAGAAATGCTAAGAATGCTATCATTCATATTGTTGACTATTGCATACGTACGATTAGAAAACGAATGAGCAGTAATGTTGTCACTAGCTTTAACAAGCGGAAAAAGCTTATTTGAGAGGCCACGAGTATTTGATTCTTTGATAGAGAAAAAATCAGTGATCAAAACATCGGATGAGCCGATCAGAATAGAATGTAGTAATCGAAAAGCTGCTATTTGTCTTCTATCCAGTAAAGATTGCAAATCAAACATTTCACAAGCTAGTCTATAACAAGTCCATGGTTATATTACAGCGAAAGAAAAGGCGTCTTAAAAACAGATACTGGACATTTTCAAGCATACGCTTCTCGTATAACAAGTGTGGAGCATATACAGGGGAAGCATACTCTAAAAAAGAACGTATGTAAGCTTTGTAAACATGCGTCAAAACTATGGGATTACACGATTTTATTGCTATAAAAAGAAAGTTTACACGTTTAGTTGCTTTATTAACTATGTCAGTAATATGATTAGAAAAAGAATGGTTCTCTGAACTTATCACTCCAAGATCTTTAATAAACCCGGGTGTGTGCAATGGCTGCCCTAAAAAAAAGACATCAACGTGGAAGAATATGACCTTCCCCGCAGCACAAGATGTACACTCTCCCAGCCTCGATCTGGATTCAGCAGATTCACAAACTCGTATCTACACCGTATCGATGAGTCCATCCCAGACGTCTGCCCAACATGCTCATCCACACCTCATGACTTCGCACACCTTTTCGATTGCATTGGCGACCCCACGACACTCTCACTCACCGACTTATGGGAGAAACCACGAGAAGTGGCAAACTTCTCGAAGACGTCTCTTTAAAAAAATTGACGATTTATACACAACGAAAGACGAAGCGAAAAAAAAACAAAAAAACGTGGGCCTCGCTCTTCGATGACGGCTACAACCGGCAACAACAACAACGAAGCTAAAATGAATAAAAATTGTGAAAATTTTCATAAAAAATTATTGTTAACGTTTGTGTAGAAACATAAGCTTACTCACAGATCATTTCAATAGCGTAAAGTTTTATCTTTTTTCATACTTTTTCGATGTAATTTTTTTTAAAATTTTAATTAGATGGCAAACCATTTTCCTCTTGTACTTGCACTGAAAGTGGTTGTGGAGGAGAACGATGTCGTGAGTCCGTTTCTTGAAATGAAGGCATCTCACCAGAAGTTTTATGGCGGTAAGGTGAGGAGGAGCACGTGCGATTGTGCTCCTGCAGCGAAACATTGAATGCTGTAGCTTGGAGCGAACACACGAAGTAAAACTACCTTTGACATTTATGAGTTCCTATGATTCAATAGTTTTGGAAAAAGCGTTTGGACATGGCACTACTAGCATTTTCGATCATTCCAAGTTCCAGATAGCTTTTGAACTCATTCAGAAGAAAAAAATATTTATGAGTAAGACTTATCAACCACGTAGAATATAAAATCATGTATGCTCGATAATAAAATTGTGATTCATTAATTGATTGAATTATCTATTGGCCTTCTATTGCTTGTACCAACATTGGCCATGTTCAGGCCAGAGGGCCGCCGCAATCCACCGGTCTCCACAGGCGCCCACCGTACACTCCCTCCAATGGAAGCATTGGAACGCCGTTCACTTTGATGCTGGGTCGGTCGTGCGGAGGAATTCTCGATGAATCGACTCTGATAAACAGTGGGTCACTTAGGAGAAAAAGAGACTAATAAAGTAAAATTGTGAAAGAAGTAACAAAAACAAAAATTAAGAACCAATAAAGAAAATTAAATTGTGGTGCTTTGTCGATATGGATTCCTTTGTATCCAGATCAGGGCCGTTCATTTTTAGTTTTCCATTTTTGTGAGTTTTTCGGGTTTTTTTGACAATTTTCGAAAAAAAGTTAGAAAATTTTTTTTCGACCGGTGGAAAATTTTCCGAAAATATTTCGAAAAACTTTTCAAATCGGGTCAAGAATAGATTAATTTTCGAGTTGACTACTACTTGTCAGATGTTTCAGTGCTTTCAACGAACATAGTTTCAGTTATTACAAGCTATGTTTTTCCTTACTGCGTTTTTTGATGATTTTTAAGACCTGTCACCTTGAGTCACTTTTTTAGTTTGGGTGTGCTTGGTTACTCGCATCGTGAAGGTATTGATATTTTCCGTTTCGTTTTTTAAAACCATCATCAGCAATTACCCTAGAAATACATAATGAATTATGACATTGAATGATAAAGCAGTATTGTACAAGAAGAAAGGAATGAATAGATAAATTGAAAGAGAGAATGGGAGAGAACACACAAGATCAGTGGTTAATTGATTGAATGTGACAGGAGGTGAGATTTAAATGTTGAGAGAAAGAAGAGAGAGTTGTGCACTTTCCTCTGCCATTTCTGTCCTGTTATTGATAGATGGGTCATGGGATTGAATTAGGATTCGACGACGGATGATATTTGGTTCGATTGAGAGGATCTTGCCGGTGAGGGTGATAGGGGTGCTATTGTGGGCTGATAAGCAATGTTGGGCAAATGCATTGGATTTGTAAGATGGGACATTGGGATTTCGGGAGGCACGGATGTGTTCGGCCATTCTATCATAAAGAGGTCTGCCCGTATGCCCTATGTAAGAAGAGTTACAAACATCACATGTTATACAATAAATGGCTCCTACGACATTACAACAGCCAATTCTAGCATGAGGGCAGAAAATTCAACTATTTGGTTTAGTGCAGTTGTTATCATGAAACCGGTTACGCGATAAAAGTTTAAGTAAAGTTGGAGGGGATTTCTCCACTACTTTGATATTGAGACCCGAGGCCCGGACAATCGAACGAATATCAAGAGAGAATGCGTCGAAAATGAAGAAAAAAATGAAATGTCTTTTTTGTCTCGCACTAGGCTTTTGCGATTTCTGTTAGAGTGTTTTTGTCGAGAAACCGCGTAGCCGTTTTGAGATAAAATGGTTGAGGCGAGTGCCTTGGACTCAGTACGAAATTCAGAAGACGAATCAATGGACGAAGTGTGGATGGTATTGTTTACAATCGCTCGCTTGATATGAGCAGGGTGGTGAGACTTTGCATGCAAAAGTATGTTCTTATTTGACGGCTTGCGGTACCAACGAGTTAGAATGCGATTACCGGAAGAAGTAAGGGTGACGTTGAGAAATGGAAGAACTGAATCAATGGGGCGTTCTCTTGTTATCTTGATTTGAGAAGCTTGACGATTAAGATAATCGAATACAGCATCAATACAATCTTGAGAATTGACAATAAACCAGTATTCTTCCGCATCTTCTCACCGGCACAACAAAGCACAAGAAAACACTTTTTTAGTGTTGAATAATTTGCTTTTCACATCAAAAAAAAAACTACGCGAGTTCTACTGACAGCGAGAGGGATGTTTTAGCGCAGCGCAAAGAACCTTACTGATCACCGGAAAAGTTTAACTTTCTGGACTTTTCCTCAGCTGATGTTTCTCAGTCTAAAACTCGCTTTTATAAGGCATGGAGAACAAACAAAAAACAATAAAATAAATGAGAAGTTAGCAATGTGTCCCCGTGGTGTAATGTTAACACGCGCTCCCGGTTTGAGTCGAGATGGTCTGGGTTCGATCCCGCCCGGAGGACTAGCTTTTTCTGTGCGATAGTTCAATCATTTGTCATCTTAACCAGGCGTCACTGCCTTTAAACTGTGTAATTTAGAATTTGAAAATGAGAAGTTCATTGAAGTTTTTGTGCTTAGAACTACGTTCACCGAGGATTCTTCTATGAATGACCATAAAGTTGCCTCGATTCTGGACTAATTGTCTCATTATACGTCGTGTGTAAGTACTCAGTTTTGAGCTCTTTATGATTACAATTACTAAGAGAACAAGGCATATGAGCCTTTCATATAACACTATCGCATGGAATAGCAATGTTTCCCCGTGGTGTAATTGTAACACGCGCTCCCGGTTTGAGTCGAGATGGTCTGGGTTCGATCCCGCCCGGCGGACTAGCTTTTTTCTGTGCGATAGTTCAATGATTTGTCATCTTAACCAGGCGTCACTGCCTTTAAACTGTGTAACTTAGAATTTGAAGATTACAATTACTGTTTTCTGATGCAAAAATATATAAAAATTGTGAGAAGCATCATGAAATGACTTTTTCATGTGAAAAAAAAGTTAAAAACGGATAAAGCAAAAAAAAAAATTTTGTTGCTTTTTTTTTTGGATTTTTTTTCTCGATTTCTGAAGTCGAAGATGTCGAACTTTTTTCGAAAAAAAAAGTCGAAAAAAATTTTCGACTTGTTTTTTTCGCCCAGCCCTGATCCACCAGATCAATACGACTATGAACTTTTTCTTCAGAATACCCGAGTTTTGAATCCAGAAGTTTTTTGTGATTCGCAAGTATACCTGAATTTTGTCGGAGCGGGGTGCTTTGTAGGTAGATCGTACTGGTTCTCCATTCATTCTACCCTGTGATTGCGCCTGATGAATTATTGAATATACTTTTTGCATTTTTGTTTTCTGTTTCAAAACTTTTCAACACATCATAAAAACGAGACTCGGAAGGAGAGCAGAAATTTTCGGAACTTTTGTTTTGTTGTTTGACAAGTTGACCGAAAAATTTGATGTTTATCCAGATTATTCGGCGAAAATCAAGGAACGCAAAACTCTATATTTATGTACATCACCTATGTACATAGCTTCTCACAACAAGTGATTTTATATTTTTAAGATCATCAAAAAGACTTTTATGACTATTCAGAGAACAACCTAGAAAACTTTTTACACTCACTCTTTTTTATTGTTCCCCTCTCTTCCTTACTCGATTTTTCGTTTTCGTTTCACTCATTATATTGTAATTGGGTTCCCATCTTGCGGAATTTTTGAACAATTGAGGTTTTAGCTGTGTGGCAGGAATTTCAAGTGCTGCGTCACAGTTGCTTATTGATCTTTCTAATTTACATTTTTTTCAAACACTTTTTTGTCAACCGTGTTAGCGGTGACTTTGAAAAGGCTATTTTTGGGTCATAGAGTTTCCATTCATTCGATAATCTCCAAAAAAATTGCATGCTTGTATTTCACCGATACGAAAACCTCAAGCCTGAATTTATGCCCTAGACGAACCATAAAGCGGGCTATCTTGGCAGCCGCGTTCCCTGACGGAATCTCTTGCTGTAGATCCTCTTTGGTGACCCGTAAATCCCGCTCGTCGAAGACGAAATCAGAGGGCTTCCTTGGCTGGCTTCTTGGCTGTGGTGAGTACGACTGACCTACAGGGCAACTCACAATTTACACAGCTCTTCGGAGACTTGATGTTAACGCGATTGATTTTGGTTAGAGAAGAGACGAGTGGGTTCAATCCCACCCAGTGTAATTGCTTTTTTCCGTGCGATGGTTTAATCATTTGTAGTTGCACACTCTCTTTATAACTACGAATCCCGCCTCGTGGCAGAACGCTTCTTGCAAAGATCAGCTACATACATATATACCTAACATGGTGATAAGCAAAGTTACAAAGTTAAGGCAAAGAGTCTAGGTAACGCTCACGCTTCAGAATGAAGAGAGACGGCTGGGTTTGGTGCCAACGCCCTGTTAGGCTTTGTAAATTCCACTTTCTCGCTGGAAAAATATGTGCTTATGTATCATTCAGTTCACCTTGCCTGCATCATTTATCTTCTTCAAAAAGTGCTCAGTTTTCGAAGAAGAAAAACAACGAAGAAAGAGAGTCAAGTTTGTTTTTGATGTCCAAGTTATTACTTATTCACCTCGATAGGGAGGAGGGACGTTATACTGAGTGTGATTTGTGGGTGTTGGAGACATTGAGAATTGGCGACCGATCGAAGGACTGTCGTTGAATGGCATCGCTGCATCGTATGAGCAGTACTGAAACTAACAAGCTAGTCTTTTTCAGCTAATATTAAAATCCAGAAAAAAACATTTAGCATATCGTGGATCGAAAAGCAGCAAAAGTGGGGTTGAAAATTGATTAACCAAAAAATTGACTAACCAAAAAAAAACAATCTATATATGTTTAAAACAATTTCTTAAGCGTTCCAACAAAGGATTCGTCTTCGAAAAAGTTTTTAAAAAGTACTGTATCAACATATAAATAAATTCTTTTTCCAAATAAAAAAAACCAAAATTTGAAGAGAAAAAAAACGCCAACTCACCTCATTTCCATTTCGGTCATACGAGGGTGGAGAGTATCGATCTTGAGAAAGTTCGCGCTTGTATAAATGTGGAGGTGAAGGAGACTGAGAGGATCTCATGGGTTGAGAAGGCTGTGAGGCATCTCCGCACTCAAATATTAACATAAACGGTGAAATACTTCTTAAATGTGCTCCCTAGGCAGTCACAGATTGGAGCCGAGACGAAACAGACTTCTTTGAATCAACTTACAGCAATAATTCACCGTGCTGGAACTCTTTCCTTTCAATTAAAAAAAATTAATAAATCTCTGTTTAAGAAGTTTCCTACAGGTGAGTTTTAAAGTTATCGCAGGTATAGAAATTATATAGTGCAATTTTATATAATATCAAACTTCTCAAACGCTAAGCGGTCAAGCTTTTTTAGAATAGCCACACCTCTTTGACGATGGAAATGCTCTCATTCGGGTTCAAAATGACTCCACTGCGATCTTTCGTAACTGTCTGAAAAAAAGTTGACATTATGATTCACTTTGAGCTTTTTTTCTGAGCCACTGGAACAGCCCGGCACTGTTTCGAAAATACATACGGCTCAAAACATTGTAATGATCATTTTATAACCTTATGTTTATCTTTTTGTTTTCTCTCATACATCAAAATATGCCATACAATGAAAAAAATTCTTTCTGTGATTGAGCATACGCAAAAATCGGGAAGACTCTGAAGCTTTTTATTTACGTAGATACGTGTTCTTATTATATGTATGTACTTCATTCAAAAAAAATTTGGGTAATAACTGAAAAAAATTGATTTCACAAAACTTTGTAGTAAGCTTACAGATTTCAGGAAATGATCCGAGAGAAAGCGCGTGGTGATACATTACTAGTCCGTGCGATAGTGGCTACTATATTAAAGGCTAAAATGCCTTGCTCTGTTAGTCTCGCATGCTCATGAAGCGGAAGCGTCGTGAATTGAGCATAATTCTAGATGTTCTCCGGTGCGATGGTATAACGATTTGTCTTATTAACCAGGCCTCACTGCTTCTAAATTGTTTAACTGAGCTTTTGAAGAATTATCATCAATTTTCCATCTCTCTCCCGTCTTGATCTTCTAAAAAAATCGTTACAAGGCTCAGTTTGAGACATATTTTTCATAAAGATTCGCCTTTTGTACGAACTGGTTTGAATAGAGAGCGCTTTTTCACATTTAATGAAAATATAGCCCGGCTGAAATAGGCATCTCCCGGAAAAAATACCTTTCTGAGACGGACGCCTCCCTGAATAGATCGAAGCAGAGCGTCCCTGTCTACTCTTCCTGGGCCTCCGAGCTTGGCTAGAGATCCTGGATTGGGGCCACCATCTGAACAAGTTTGAATAATAAATTGTTTTTGTTGTTGAATAATAATCTGACCAAGAATAATTTTTTGAAGAAAAGAGCGATCGTAAACTTGTTCATAAATTGTATTTTTGATAGTTTTATACTTCTATCTTCAAAACTTGCAGGTGTAGTTCAAAATTGCAGTTATTGTTATGAAAATTAATCAATTTTCTCAAGCCTTGTCGTATAACAATCATATCAAGTTTTTGATAAAACCTCTCTCAATATGCTGCAAGCCCCTTTGCCTTAGAGCTGTAATACCTGAGATAGTGAAGTATCGACGCATCATCGGTGGAGGCGGCGGTGGCATGACTACTTCTGGCCCAGTTGTTCCCCTCAGAGGCAGTGGCTGATTATCAGGAGATACAGTCGAAGCGGTTGTGCCTGGAGGAGGCGGCACTGTAGGAAGTGGCGGTGCCGGGGGAATTCCTGTATCCTCGCAGCTGCTTGGATCTACCTTCTGAGCAGAAAACTAGACTTATTCATTCATTCATTCATTCATTCATTTCTTCATTCATAAATTCATTTAATTATCCATTCTTGTATATACGTTTATTTATTATTTTGTTGTTACTGCGGAAAAGTTGTTCTGAAGAGTGTTCCATGTGTTCTGCAACCAATCTTCCGGAGTGTTCAATTCATTTTATAGTGCACGCTGAGCTCCAATTTTTTCAGATATTTCTCTCACGTAGTTAGATTTTTTATTCTAAAAATAGTTTTTATTCCCATTTATTCTAAAAAAAGAATGGTGGTCAATCATTGAGCACGCTTTCTCATTCTGGACGTGCGAAAACTTGTTCGATCGAATACGCGCATCGCTAAGGATCTCAAGGTTTCTTGCGATTTCGTCTGGAGAACAATCAAACGGATTGAACAGGTCGGAGCACTTGCTGACCCCTAACAAGATTGAGACCGTGGGAAAGCGAATTGGTCGAAATTCTAGGAGAAGCACAAACAACATTGCTCCTGAGATGAGCACATCACGCCCGACTCTTCAAGATTTGAGGCTCAAAACATAGCGTACCAGAAAGGTTGACATCCTTAATCCGAAGAACAAGGGGGAATGACTCAAACGGTGCCGTGCTTTAGCCCTCCCGACGCGCGAAAATTTTTACCTTAGAACAGTCTTCTCGGATGAAAAGCTGTTCCCTGTTGAAGAGGCCTACAACCCTCAAAATGTGCGAGCGCTTGTTCGAGACTCTCAGGCAGCTAATGAAGCCAGTAGAATCGTTCAGACAGTTTCCTATCCTGCGAACTTAATGGTTTGGGCCGGAGTCTCTGCCAGTGGCAAATTTTCCTTGGTTTTTGTCGAACCAGGCGTCAAAGTTGACCAGGAATACTACCGCAATCATATTCTTCAGAAGGTATTGCTACCTTAGTCTGCTTCTCATTACGGTAACACACATTGGGTTTTCCAGCAAGATTCTGCGCCAGCTCACACGGCTACCAGAAGACACGCATGGCGCAAGACTAGTTTTACCGAATTCATCTCCAGCACATAATGGCCTTCCTCATCGCCTGATCTCAATCCGCTGAAATATTCCGTGTGACCTTGAGAGCAAAATCAATGCTCATCCACAATCCAATCCCGAGTATCCAAAAAATCCGAAAAAAAAATCCAAAAAAATGCAAAATGGATGAAGATCGACGAAAATCACCTTCGTCCAGTGATCGGAGTGAAAGTGATTCCGGGCTGTAGTTCGTGCAAAGAGAGGGCGAGTTGAATTCAATTATAATACTACAATGTTTTATTACCGTGAGCTAAAAAAATAAATTGGAAATTTGAACACTCTTGCTTGATTACGTACTGAGACACACGTTTTAAACGCGTTGCAGAATGCATGGGCTACCCTTTAGAAACGGGTTGCTTTATTCATATGCTAAAAAAAGAGACGTGGCAGGCAAGGATTCGGTAGAAGGAAGTTTTTAGAAAGTTGTGACGGAGGATGTTTAACAACAAGTTAGTCAATTTTTTTCTCCGTGTCTTTTTCTCCATGTCTGATTTGCTCTACCCTATCGTGCGATCGAAAGTTTGCCATGAAAAGTGAGCGACTCTTCCACCCAATAATTATCCCCTTTATGCTCGTTACAACTAGTTCTGCTGCCAGAATATATTTGGTAAACGAGCGGAACATGGAAGCAGAGAGCATATAAGACGGTGCTGGGAATTTAATTCGGCAATTCGTGTTGTTTCGGTGTCTGTGGCAAGTTTATCGTAAATTCATCGGAATTTCTCACCATTTCTTTGTGAATTCGTGGAATCAAAATTTTTCTAAATTTGCCTTGTAATGATCATCAACCGGTGACGATACTCGAACCGTTCTAAAATTCGTAATGATCATCAACCGGTGACGATATTCGAACCGTTCTAAATTCGCCAACTCTTATGTCTTTGACACTCAGTGCTTTTGTTTCTTATTTATCTTGCTAAAGCAAAAATCTGTATAATAAATATGACACGTGTTTGTTTTTCAAATCCTCTGTGCAATTTACGGATAAACGAGTTTTTTTACCACCATGTTTCAAAACTCGCCACAAACACCGAAACAACACGAATTGCCGAACTAAATTCCCAGCACCGTCTTATATCTAGCGATTTCTAAAAACCGGCTTGATACAAATTCAAGAATAATCGATCAAAAAATCTAATCTAATTGTAAAATGCAAAGGGAAAGTACGGCAGTTTCAAATTGGAAATTTTTTGAAGATCGAAGAACTCCACAGTTTGTGAAACCGTTAGTATTCGACAAAAGAAAGCATATGCAACGCAACCAGCTGAGACCTGCTGTTGAGCCGTACTTTTCGAGAAATAGAAAATTTGTATTGAACTTTTTAAACATAAAACCTTTTCTCGATGATATGAAATTGCAAAGAGAGAGAGAGAAATACTACGTCTCTCGGATTTTCTCAACAATAAGGCCAACTAAGCGGACAATGCAAACAACTACAACTACAACAACGAAAATCTAGTGGTATTACTTTGATTTTTTACTAATCATTAAGTTAATCAAAAAATAAAATGAAAAAAATAGTTTCTATTTTTTAAACTGTAACAAACTTGCTCTTCTCCAATTGTTCCGGGACAGTCACTGATTTCCTCGTCTTCAAGCGTTGACTGCTTGACTATCTTGTCAACGGCCCGTTTGGTAGGGGCAAGGTTTGTCTCCGGGTCTTCTCCTACAGGGAGAAAATGATGAACCCCCAATTTTCAGATAGATGGAAGTTGAATTAATCAAGAATAGCTTTAATATCTCTCGTTTTCACTCCATAGAAGCCATTATTTAGCTGAGTGGAGCACGATAACAAGAATAGGTTTTAGAAATGAAGCCGTGTGAAGAAAAGAGTTTTTTTCTGTGAAACACGCAAATTTGTAGCAATAAAGTTCCAGAAAGCTTTTATTATATTGGATATGAACAGCTTATTTTTGGTTGAGAGACAATGTCACAATGAGACATTCAGTAAGCTATTAAGATTTCAGGATTAACCTTCAGCGAAGAAAATCGGCTTCGACTTATCGATTGTCTTCGTCGGGCGAAGTTTGAATCCTTTTTTGATTTCCTGAAACCATATTTTCAAAAGAAAATAGTCAGATGACAAAAGAGAGAAAAAAAGAAAAGAAATTCAGAGAACGTTTCCAGTGATGAACATTGAGAAAGAGAAAAAACGGTAGATCGTTTTCGAACAGCCTCGGCGCTTTCGAACATTAATCTTCTCTGCTTCAGAGTTATTATTATACTTGACTGCAAAGAAACTCCAAGCAATTTCCAATTGTGTTTGGTTATGCGTTCGTGGCTTTTCGTGCGTAGCTCAAAAAAAATAAATGAAATGAACGTGACTTGTGAGATAGAAAAGAGAAGAGTCATAATAGATTAGCTCCATCTGCATAGTTATATATTATTTGTGTCATACATATATGTACGTTATGTTACAAAACAAGTCCCATTTTAATAGCAGAGCTATGAGCAGTTGTAAAGTGCGCAGTTGAGAATACTCAACTCTAAAAGTAGTTCTTTCGCAGATTCAGTACTTTTGAAGATACGAAGAGAGAAATGAAGAGAAGGTGTATTAGAGGTAGAGAAAGGAGAGATAAAATGGGAAGGTAATAACTCGAGAGTCGAGAGGGATGAATAGTTTGTGGTGAAATTGACACATATATAAACATATCTACAGAAAAAAACTTTGTTTAAAAAAGAGGTATAAATATAATGTGCATTAATATTGAATATATACAATATATAAAGTGAAGTGTTTAAAAAAATTGCAAAGTAAAGTACCACAAAATCATATCAAGTGTTTAGAAATACAACCCTCAGTAAAAAAAAGGTGAGAAAACCAACAATGGTCATCGCTTTGAAATCTTAGTTACAATAATTTTAACGCACTCATTTACGTCTAGCTTTAGGTGAGCACTCAGCTAGAATAACAAACATAACTTATCTGGGATACCTTTGGTTTACCTGGTACCGGATACCTATATGGTCTATCCCAATGACTGTTAGAACATTCTGCTGTTTTCTGGGTCACTGCAGTATATTCATGAAAGCACTGTCAACACTTTTTTTACCCTCTCGGTTTGGTTGCGTCCTTTTGAGGGGGGGGGGGGGGGGCGATGGACTGCACTTGTGACTTTTCCAAGAGTATTCACACGCAACTACCATCAGGTTAGCTCTAGAAGTCTAACCTAAGTCCTAAGCTCTGAAGGTCTAACCTAAGTCCTAAGCTCTAGAGGTCTAACCTAAGTCCTAAGCTCTAGAGGTCTAACCTAAGTCCTAAGCTTTAAAAATAAGGTGCATTATAATACCAACAACAATTTTTGGCCAACGTATTGCTTAGGGAATTCGTTTATGTCTACATCTTTATTTTCCTCATTTTTAGCACTGAATATCTCATTCTATTTTCCCATCTGTGTATTTTACAGTGATCTCAAAATCTGTTCGTTTTAAAGTAAGAAGCACATGTTATGTACATATGTTATCTTACTCAAACAACTCGATTCACTTTTGTTTGTGCTAAGCTGAGTGAGAAATAGAAAAGAAAAAAGAGAAGTGAAAAGAAAAGGGGAGAATGAGAGAATTCAAGAGAGGAGAGGCGGAGAAGAAAAAGGAAGAGAGATTGAGAATCAGATAAAAAAGAGAAGGATAGGAAGATTAAAAGAAAGAATGAAAAAAACTGAGGAGAAAAGTCGTAAAATATCAAATGTGGAATGTGTAGGCAAAGGATTAAGGAGAGATCAAAAGAAATTGTAAAACTAGGAATAGACTGAGCTAAAAGTCTTGCATAACTTTCAAAATCAAGCTACCTCTATGTTCAGTATAAGCAAATGTAACCAGATAACCATATGACTCTTATCTAAATCTTCAAATGCATATTGTTCAATATTCGAAAATGGTTTCGCACATCATGTAAGGTAGAGCATCATAAATTTGAATAGCAATCGAATGGAATACGTCGCATTACCTTAGAAAATCAGATGGAAAAAAACTTTGATGTTTCTTTGAAGTTCAGCTCCTCAATACAAGATTTTACATTCTGAAGCTTAACTTAGTTTTAACTTATAGGCGAAAAAAATTTATTTTAGACTTCAAAAAAGTTGTTCCTTCATTAAACAATAGAGCGCTTCTTTTTTCAAAAGTTTGAAATCAGGAAATTCATCACAGTCAGTATTTTTGTGAACTTACAAGAATTTGGTAATCTCAGCGCTAAATATCGCCTTGAGAGAATATTTTTTGGGTTAGCCTGGAAGGGACGTCGGAAAATCCATTGCACAACTTACATACATACATCTCAACACATCCGAGCGAAGGTTGAACACAATATCGAAACGTCTAGAACAAAGTGGCCAGAGTGCTAAGCGGATAAGAGACATAATTGTACTTGCTTCAATGCAGTAAATGCACTGCCAATTCCAACGTCTGCATTGCTCATAAAACTATGTAAAATTCGACTTAGATATCTAATACTCCATCCCACATTTAGGGCCCGACCCGAACAGAACAAAAGTCACAGGTAAAATATGATTGGTCATATCTTTTCATATCTACGCTCTAAAAATTCACATCGTCGCCCTTGGGATCCGCTGGTTTGAATGTACTGAAGTTCTCGCTATGAACAAAATTAATTTTAAAAGTGAACAAAGCATTTTTCAGTGAGAAAAAGCAGGATGAGCCGCTTTCTGATTCCTCCACCGGAGCTTCTTCACTGGTTTGCCTATTACTGTTACATGAACCAAGATGTGGGCGGTCTAATCCGGCGGAGAACGACGGGAATTCATCACAACACATGAGGGCAACCGGTCCACGGGTTGCAAACAGAGTTACAGAGAGACGCCAGTTCTGTTGCTTGTCAACTTACTCGATGTCTATTTTCCCTCCTCTCTGTTCTCTTTCTCGTTTACTGAGACTTTTTCTTAAAGCTGTAGGGTTCTCATAAATATGTACATACAGAGAGTCATATGTTTCTCTTACATATAAACCCGTAGAAAGAGAGCAGTTGAGAATTAATGAAGACGTTTGAGAGGTAAAATTCAAAATATAAAGATTTATTCAGAGAGAAATTTAGAAAGAGAGAAAGAGCGGAAGGTGACAATGGGAATTTCGAAAAAAGATACCGAGTTCGAAAAACCAAGACAGAGTTACAATCAGTAAGATAGAGAAAAAGGAAAAAAGAATGAAAAAAAAGAACAAGTGGAAAATGAAGGCCTGGAGATAAATACTTGAGTAATATGTAAGAGGCGAAAGAAAAACGAGTGAGTAGGTAATAACCGTTGAGATGACAGAAAGAACAGTTGCAGCTGCCGCTACTGCTTATACTGTCGAGCATTTGATAGGCAGAGAGATATGTACATATGTAAGTACATAAAATTGTGGAAGTGCACCAGACAGAAGGCAAGTCAAGATGAGAGACCAGAAAAGAAAAAAAACTGACATCCCCAAAAAATTGTTTTTCGTTATCTTTTGTTCTTCTTGGTTCGATTTTTTGCACTCATTCTTTAATTTTTTCTCTTTCCGATTATCATCCAGTTTTTTCATCTAATTTCATCTTTTTTTCTAACAGCTTACCCAATATTAAACATCACTGTAGCTGCCGTTACTGCTAATCTTTCGAACCAACAATTGGAGAGAGGAAAAGGACCGGGAGAGAAAACCGATAGTTTGAAGAAGGGAAACTCAGAGAGAAATGGACGAGAGAAAATACAGTAACACTAGAAAAATCGTGGAAAGAGAGAGAACGTAAAGAGCCAGAATAAAAGCGAGGAATAGAGGGATGAGAAAGAGAAATAGAAAAGAAGACAAATTGAAAAGATAAAAGTTTTGTTGCAGAGATTTAGAGCAAGAGACAGAGCGGAGAGTGAGAAAAAGAAATAAAAGCGATAGAGAGTAAAGTATAAACCTTGAGTAAGCAAAGACCCAAACAACTCACGGTGAAAATTAGAGAGACAATTGACGAAGGTGTACTAAAAATGAGCATGTAATCATATAAAATAGATATTGCGATTACAAAGAACGAGAGAGATCGTAAGGCACGATCAAGAGTGAGACAGAGAAAGAAAGAGATAGAGAGAATGTCTATGTGTACATATGTAAGTACCCACTTCGTGTTGTTAGCCTACTTTGAGGCTTAAGCGTGATCAACGCCTTCTTACCCAGCATGATTCCTATCGGTGAGCATTACGAATTGATTCAGTCTCCTTTTTTTTCGAAGTTTAAAAATAGAACCGTAAAACTGCTCATCAAGTGCAAATCAGCTAATAGATTTTGTTTTGCTCATTCCATTCCACACACACAAAAAGGACGAGTTTGGGAAAGTATGCTAAAAAGGCATACATGTGATTAATGAATAGTAACAATTTCAAAGTATTCCTGCGCGTAAGTATGAAAGTATGCTAGAAAGGGCATACAATCAATGAATGAATGGGATAATTTGGAAAGTAGGCCTTGATGGCTCTCTTCCTTCCTTTTCTTAGCTCTTATCCAATCTGCAAATCCGGTTGACTTAGGTTGCTCTATATACACTTATTATCTCGATTACTCCATACGGGAAAAGCACACATACAAATCGTATCGTGTCAATCATTTAACCGAGCTTACTGGAAGAATGTTGTATGGGCCTTCAAATGTGCATTATCATTTGTGCGTGTGTAGGTCAGTGGGGAGAGCATTCGCCTAGAACGCGAAAGGTCACGGTTTCGGTTCCCGTCACACCACACGATTTTTGGCAACTTTCTACGAACAGTCCGCTCCTCTGCTCGGTATGAAACCCCATTGCTTGAGATCAACGAGGAGTAGGGAAAACTCTAATTTACAAGAACGGGAAAAAATTTGACTGTGAAGCGCTCTCCTTAAAAAAAGGCCCTCCGGGAACGCCTTTCGGGAAAAAAGGCCCTTCGCGAAAGTCACAAACAAAGACATTTCAAAATATAAAAAATAATTAAATATACAATATAATATGAAATTTAAAAAAATATATAATTAAAAAAAATTGAGTCTATTTAGAATACTTTCATTGTGTATACAGCATACTTTCTTTCAAAGTATCCCTAGCATACTTTTGTTTTATTACTATTCATACTTCCAAAGTATGAATAGTAACACTTGTGTGCGGAACGATTTGGAATACTTTTGAAGTATAGAGTACCATTTTCATGCTTTCGTAAGTATGACTATTAATACGCTTTTTTGTGTGCATTGTGGGCCGGAATGAAAGTATACAAAAGAAAATGGGTTTTTATACCATTGCTGTTCCACGATGAATAGAGCTCAACCATATTTTTCCAATCACTGTTCTATAAAGAATATTAACTATGACTCTGCTGAAATTACATTTAGGCGATAAGTTAATAGGTGAAAATCAGCGAGGCTCCTACATACATATACATACATATATGCTTCGGCTATTCTGCAGTTTATTCGAGCAAGCATATATTTCTTCAAAATCAACTGATTTCAATGAGTTTTATCTCTATCGACTCAAACGCTCTCATATACAAAAAGTTATTTTTTAAAAAAAAAACCTGTTTGCGAATTTTATGTAAAAACTTTCATTTTTTCGAAAACTTTTTTGTTGATGTCTACACATATATTTACGAAAAAACATTCTATCACGAGTAATACTAAAATAAACGTGCACTATAAAAACAACATTACAACATTACACCAAGGTGACACATTACTATTTTTTTATTACTATATACCGTGCGATAGTGCTTTAAATAAAAGGTTGAATTGTCGTGCTGATTTAGTCATGCTTGCTCAAAAAGCGAAAGCGTTGTGATAGAAGCATAACTCCAGAATTCACAAAAAAATACAGAAGAGTCATTGAAGATCTCATTTTGACCAGTCTTTACCGCCTTCGAAAGGCTCAATTGCCCGCGCTTGCTCCCGGATGGAAAAGAGATAGCTGGGTTCGATCCCGTCCAGTGAAAACATTTTTTTGTGTAATGGTTTAATCAATGATAAAAACAGCAATTGTCTGCAGAAGATGAATAAATTGTATTACGCATTATATTGCATTATTTGGCTTTGTGCTTATTATTAAGTTAAAAGTTTTTTGACTTTTTTCATGAGTATTACAGTCGCGTTTCTCCAAGTTTCCGCATCCGCTGATGAAACTGTAGACTTATCAATTAAACTCACCCCCCCCCCACTCTCCATAGGCCCCTCCCCCTTTTCCACTCCCTCCCGCTTTCCACTACCCTCTTGCTTAGGCTGGGCCCTCTTCCCTCCCCCTTACGCCTTAGACCCCTTCCGTCCCTGCTTCAAACCCCCTTCCCTCATCCTCCCCTTCCTCCTTTACGAAAAAGACATTTTTGTTTTAAAAAATTGGTAGAAAAAACTTGAAGAAACATTTTTTTATTCCTCTCACAGCTTTTTTAAAAGCATTTTGAAACGGAAGACACTAAAGTTATTGAAATCTGTTGATTTTGAAGAAAAAAATGCTTGCCCGAACAAACTGCAGAAACGCCTATGCTTCCGTAACTAGACTTACCAGATGATACTAACTCATGAATTACGAAAATAAAGTATTTCTTTAATATTCCTTCAACTCTCAGTTTTTCAGGGCACTAAAATAAACATTGAATAAATGAAATTGTTCTCAGTTATCGCTTGTGCACAGACAACGGAAAAGTCAATATGTGTGTAATATTAAAGCGCTCACATTTTACAAAAAAGAAGTGAGAGTTGGATGTGTTCGATCCAGCCCTTTGGACTTTCTTTTTGCCTTGTCCTAGTTTTTTTAAAAGATTAAATAAATGAATGAATGAATGAATAAACTGACATCGAGAATCGGGTGGCCAACCCACATGTTCAGTCCCGCCTTCACGTGCCAAAGCGAGACTGCAATTAATAGTTAAACTTAGTCAACTAACATGTATAAAAGGGTTACAAAAGCTTCACGAATCGGATAAGCATTTACACGAAAGAAGGAATGGAGAGAGAGAGAGAGAGAGAGAGAGAGAGAGAGAGAGAGAGAGAGAGAGAGAGAGAGAGAGAGAGAGAGAGAGAGAGAGAGAGAGAGAGAGAGAGAGAGAGAGAGAGAGAGAGAGAGGGGAGAGAGAGAGAGGGAGAGAGAGAGAGAGAGAGAAAGAGAGAGAGAGGAAGTTAGAAAAGCTTAAAGATCCAAAGCAATATTATAATAATTAAGAGCGATCACCTGGCACTTCACGGTGCTTTTTATCATTTCAGGCGGCGAAAGGTGCAACATGTTTATCAATAATTAAGGGTATCAACCATAACTCAGGATCAGAACCCTGATTTGAACACAGAAGCAAATTTGAACAGCTAACTAAAATTTAGCCCACTGTGGGCCAACTGCATAGGCAAAAAATGGACAGAATTTGGTTTAAAATAAAAAAGTTTTTGGAGAAACATCCAGATTTGAGAGTGAGAAAAGTTATGAAGCTTTTCAAAAGAGATACATGAATGAGCTAAATTAAATAATTTTGTCGAAGTTTCCGCCAAGTAAACCTTCAAATTTATTCGGAAGACGAAGATTGTAATTGAAGGGATTGAGAGGGATTGAGTAGGTGCGTAAATTTATGTGAACTTCTCTTTGCCAAGATCACAGGAACTTCACCGTGCGATGAGGTTCGAAGTTTTTAATGGTTTCTCAAAAAAAACTACGACAAAGTTAACTGAGAAAACTACAATATTGTTTTAATTAGTAGTTTTAACGAAAATTCAAGAATTAGTGTAAAGATAAAAAAGTGCTTGGAATATTTTTTTCTGGATTTTCCTATTCAAGGCTAGTCAGTGAATCAGGTTAATCGAACGCTAGCGAGGCTGTAGAAACTCATAATAACGGTTCACGCATCCCCCGCATGGCCTTTGACGCTTTTAATTCACAATCATCCAGATGAGAAGAGAACAGTAGATAATTACTAAAAAAAAATATTGCTTCACTATATGTAATTAGGAAAGTTTTTAAAATTCGTCATTTAAATCACAGCAAAAAAATATGTTCGCTCAGTCTAATTATTCGAGAGAAAAATAGAGAACAATTGGTCTATGAAATAGCTTTGTCACAAGTGAACCCTCAACTCATGGGGCGCGTTTCTCTCTTCTTTTTTTCTCATTTTCTAAAAGAAACGTGTAAAAAATAATCAAGTTCTTGTCTGAATGATTCAAAATCTCTCTTAAAATAAATAGTGATACACGCTCAATTATTACGAGAAAAAATTCATACAAAAGTTTTTTATGTATCATAAAAATTGTTATTAAAAAAGAAGCTTGGTAACAAAATGCTAATAATACGAGTACAAAGCTCGTGTCAAAAAATCCATTGAGAGTCCGCGGATTCGCTGTGATTACGAAAAAAATCTAAAAACATTTTTTTGTCGTGCAAACCAAACACTAACATTTTAAAAAATTTCATAAAACAATGTCTTTGCCATAACCTTTCCATGTCATGTTAGTGTTTGGGGAAATTTTTTAAAAAAAATTAAGATAATGGGCGTTCACAGTTCTAAAGGATTTAAAAAAATGTTTGTCTTGTAGCCCCAAACACTAACATAAGATGGAAAGGTTAATATGGCAAAGACATTGTTACATAAAGTATTACGAACTTCAAAAATTTTTTAAATAAGTAGTTGAGGTGAGGATTAAATTAAGATAGTTAAGCGAGACAATTAGAATTGTTATTAGAAATCTGCACTACACAGAATGGGGCGTGAACAATGGTTCCCCAACCGATACCGCGCTAAGTCTCTCTTCTATCATATAATGAAAGAGAGGGCGTATTAATAGGGCTGAAGGCGAGAACATTCTCTTGCCTTTAAGCTGAGACTTTAAGATGATGGTCGCTCACAGTTCTATGGAACAATTTTCTTTGGATGAGTGAGAATCGAGAATGACAAACGCTACGAACAACAATCAGATATTCCCAATTCTTGGCAGAGAATATTACAAAGTCCAAAAAAAGCACTTCGGGTGATAAGAAGGAGCGAGGAGAGAAATTAGTCATAGAAGGCATACAATGTTGATTGTGAGAGATGAAACATACTGGCGTGCGCTGTTGACGATAAGATAAAAGTGAAAAATGATGCTTGTCAAAATAGACCTATTAGGTTGTGAGGCTCAAAATACGAGAATAAGTTTCTAAAAGATTCGCCTACGAGCTGAAAATGGCGTTGAATCGAAACTTCGTTTGCTTAGGAACAACGGAAGTAAAACCATATACTTAAAATTGGTTATATTATTTCGGCCCAAAACTGTTTTTCTCCCTCTTAAGACAATTAAAGTCCTTTCTATATTCAAAACAAAAATTGACGAAGAAATTAAAGTCTAGACCGGGTTGGATGACCTTATGAAAGCTTCAAGGAGAACGAAAACTTTTTAACATTTCTGTTAACAAAACAAAAAACCTTTGGCTAGAAATAGTCAACATTATTATTATTGGGCACAAAAACAAAAGTTGAAGTACCTTTCGCAAGAATACATACGCATAGAGGTGTCGGAAGAACAACATAGGAAACACAATGACATTCCTACAACGTGCGAAATCTTTCTCCCTCAAGCTTTCTCTTTTCGGTTTCTTTTCTTCTTCTTGAACTAACTTTGTTTTCTCAGAAGAAAGGAAATTTTCCGAACTTTTGTTTTGATCTTGTCTGAGCTTTCGGGCGTGAACAAACAAATATAAACTGAAGTAACTTAGCAAATATTTTCAAGACTACCGTTAGATTTTTAAGAGTTACTGGAGGTCAAAATAAATCAGTGTGATTATAATTCTCATCACTCCGATGTTCGGGGCAGACGCAAATTTCCATTGCTACCAAAGAATCAGTTGATCAAAGAAAACATCGAGAAAAAAAAGAGATAAAGCGAGAAAAAAAGAAGAAAAAAGAAAAAAGGAAGAAGAGAAAAGAAGGAAAATAGAAGCGATGAAGTTACTCATGCTTGGAATGTGCTCAATCTGAAGTTGAGTCATCGTTTACATAGGAAATTAGTAAAGGGAATATCCATTTTTCAATCGCTCTCTTTCTCTATGTTCCTTTTTTCTCTTTCCCTTCAATCCTCTTTCTGTGCTCATCTCTTTCTTTTTTCTCTCTCTCTTTCGACCTCTCTATATCTGTTTATCTCTCGAAGCGTTTATCTCTCTACTTAATTAACTCTCTGTTTCTCCATCTCTAATTTTTTCTATATCGCTGTCTCTTTATTTTTCTATCTCTTCATCTCTTTTTCCAACGATCTCTAATTTCTCTATATTTTTTTATTTCTATCCTCCTATTTCTATATCTTACTCTCTTCCTATCTCCACATGGCTATAAATTTCCCACTCTTCCTCTCTCTTACTCTGCAAATCTTTTCTCTCTCTCTTTCTCTCTCTTTCTTTCTCTCTTTCTCTCTCTCTCTCTTACTCTGCAAATCTAATCAGATAGCTTCCCTTATACTTTGGTTCTATTCAGATACCTTCTGTCTCTCGTTATCTTCTCTCTTCCTCTTACTCAATTTACCATCCAACCGAATCATCCTCAATCAAACATGCAAAGTTTCGCTTGTGAACCGGTCCTCAGAACACCATTTTACTGTTACTGCTATAAAGGTACCCATGCAAAGACTTTCTAAATAAAAAAATCTACCTGGTGGAATCGAACCCAACCCTTTTTCTTTTGGATTCGAAAGTCCGAGCGCGAAACATTTTAAGAATATCATACACTGAAGGCCTGAGAAACATTTTGAAAATATCATACAATGAAGGTCTGAAAAACATTTTAAGAATGTCATACAATGAAGGTCTGAGAAACATTTCAAGATTGAATGCGCATGTTTTGAAGGAGATTTTTTCGTTCAAGCAAGGTTTTTTATTTTTTATTACAGGAATTTTTATAAGATATTTATATGTGTGTACATACATATGCAATTGAACCAGTAGAACCTTGACTTTGCCCAGTTCAAACTCAATTTGTCTTGCTAGACTTTTTCGTGACTAATTTTCATGACAATCCTAGTAAAAGAAATAATAATAGTAATAAACAAAAAAGTTTAAATCACAGCGTAATACGACTCAAAAATAGTCAATTTCTCTCTGAGTTTGGAAACATTGTTCTTTATTTATCTTCCGAGATGACCAATGAAGTACATTGTAATAACCTTTAAAATTTAATTTCATGTTCAAGCGGCAGTCCAAAAATGATGAAAATTATACTTATTAAGTATTATATGAACTACATACTTGTGAACACGAAAATTCGCTAAGGAATCACGTTTACTCCGTTCCCTTGAACCGCCCCCTATCCTGAGCTCGTTCCTATACTCAGATGAAGAGCGGTTATTTTGCACCGCTTTCTTTATCTTAAAGCAAACAACAAAAAATTCAGAGAGGAAAAAAGGGGTTTTATTAAATCGAAAACAGTCCAGCAAAATGATAAAAACAAGACTTTTTCAATATGAACATAGAATTATCTAGGAAGACCGTTGTAGAGTGAAAGAATAGATAAGTCTAGCGTGAAGAACGTAATGGGTGGTTTCAGGTTCGAGGAATGAGATGATTACAAAAAAACCAAAGAGATGGAAATACAGAAGGAGACAGGATGAAAGAGAGAAAAAGAGACAGAGAGAAAGATGGGAAGAAACAGGTAAAGAGCAAGAAAGAAAGAGAGATTGTTGAGAAGAAAGAATGGATATAAAGGTAGGAAGCAAGAAAGAGCCTAGTTAAACCCAGAAAAGTAAGAGAGTAAAAAAGAGAACGACGAGCGCGGAAATTATATTTAAATGGTGTGCTAGATTGAATAAGAAAACAAAGAAATGGAGAAGAAATCAGCGCGAAAGAGAACTAACGAAATAAAAAAAAGTGAAGCCGATTTCTGTACCAAAAGTAATGTTAGATCATGCTAAAATCTAGAAGATTCCTCTAGTCATAATTGCTGTTGAGCATTTCTTCTTGCTCATAAGTACCGGCATTTGAAAGGCATCTAGTTTAAAATGTAAACCCAAATCGCTTGGCTGATAAGAATATGGTAAAAGATGATCATCAAAAAACTCAAAAGGTGTAAAAATTTCAGCGAGTTTCACATCATGGACCCTTCTCAGTTTCAATTTCAGCGAGTTTCACATCATGGACCCTTCTCAGTTTCAATCCAGAATACTCTTAACGTTATCGCGATAAACAAGTATTTCGAACAAGTTTTAAGACTCTTGTTATTCTCTGTTTTTTGAATTATTTGTGAATAACATCTTAATGGAGATTTTGAAACTGTTGTTTTAAAAAATCCCGTTTATATACTGAAAACAAACTAATTTATTGGTTTCTTCGAGAGCTTTTCGTTATTTGCACTTCTCCCGTACTAGCTATTCGCTATTTGCTTTAGTTTGAAATACAAGAGAAAAGAAACTTATATCTTTCTGATTTTCACTGCAAAAGTCATTAACGCCACGGACGAGTTGACAGCTGAGGCCGTTAACCAACAATGAGAAATTAGGAGAAGCTTTTTAAGATAAGCGATTTCCTTTTCCTGTTTTTTTTCTTCTTACTGTTTCTGGAATGTTACTAGTACTGAGAGTTTTACCTCCCTCCTATCTTCGACGGTTTGAGGTTTTCTGGGAAAACTGGCAAGGATTGGGAAACATACTTGCGGACACTCAGCTGTAAGGATCAGGAGGAAATGTTTACAATAATTTTTAACTCAAAAATCAAAACTCGTTGTGTCAAATACAAGAGAAAGCGGAAGTTAGCCAGCGAGGGAAAGAAGTAGGAAGATCTTGAAAAAGAAATTGAGGAAGAGCAAAAGAAAGATGAAGAGACAGAAAGAGAGAGAAAGAAAAGAGGAAGAGAGAGAAAGGAGAAAGAGAAAGGAGTCGAGAACATCTGAAGTGAACAAATACGAAAGAAATATAGAGAGAGGGAATAATGATAGAGTAGTTTGATTTGGATTCTCGGTAAACCACATCATACTATAATATGTACATATGTACCTACAATAAAGAAAATCACTCGTATTTGCATGCAAATAGTCGGCTCTTTCAATCTGTCTTTTTCAACTCTACTATTCTTCTCATATCAAAGCGTCTCGCGTCTCTTCTCCTCAACTATATCTCTCTCTTTCTCTCTTTTTTGATATCTCTCTTCCTCTCTCTATTTTTTACTCTTTCTATCTCTAACTCCTTCTCTTAATTTAAAAAAAACTTTCTCAATTATTCTCCTAAATCGTTATGTTTTTTTGGGTTTACGATAAAATTGTACTGGGATTGTTAAGTAAAAACCCAATCAGTTTATAACTTTTAAAAATTTTAAAAATCAGAGGAAAACGCATTTGAGTATTAAAATACAGTAGACGGACTAGATCAATTTAATCATTTTCGAATTTTACCTCAGTTGAAGAGTGAAGTTTTATTGCTTTCTTGCTTCTTTTTTATCTTTGATTCCAGTTACAACTTCGAAGTATTCAAAGCTTACAGCTCGGGAGAAAAACCTCTCAAAGTAAAGATGTCGTGGGAAAAGGTGTTAGTCTGATGGTTTTAGAATGATAGAACCAGCCGCCCCCCTCCATTCCTAGAGCTAGCGCGTTGCCACTACACTGCGGAAGATGCATTAACAATTTATACAATCATGTGTATTCAATAGAATTGTACTAAAAGCTAGATTTTAATCAATCTAGACTAAGAAAATCGCAATTTTGTCTGAGTCTTTTAATTGGCGTGAGCTTCCAATCCTTCCAAGGGACGCACTTGTTCAATTGTTTGTTCTCACCGGGTTTTGCAGGCGTATGAGGTCAGCTCGCTTAATTAGCTCTAATAACACGCGATCTCACGTTTTCGCTTAAACGGTTGTGGAATTTCACCTCGAAAAGAGTGAAACAGATAGGAAAAGTAAAAGGGAAAGCGGAAAAGATAAAGCGAAAAGGAAAAGAAAAAGATTGTTTTAAGAGAGTTAGAGAAATGTGTAAATATGGATGAAGGTGAAATAAAAGGAAGGCGAGGTACATAAAAAAAGATTAAAGAAAGTAACACGTAATAAATAGAATGAAAAAAGTAACAATGTGGAAAACGAAAAGGAAAAAACCGAAAAGTTTAACGAAAAGATTGTTGAACAAGGAGGAGAAACCGAAAATTGCGAGAAAATAGTTTGATTTGAACACGAGAAATATTAATTGAAATGCCAAAATGATGAAAAGATATTTTATAAAACTTTTAGTCTTGACTTTAAGGAATTTTACATGAAAGAAAGAGAGAGAAAGAGAGAGTGTCTGAAAGAGAGATATAGATAGAGGGAAGAAGAGATAGGTAAAGAAAGATAGAAAGAAGAATATGAAGGAAAGTACGGAAAAAGAAAAACGAATGGTATGAGCGAGACGCGCGAGAAGCGCACAAAGTACGCAAGGCAGAAAAGGACATGACTGGTTCTAAAACGCCGAGGGCGATAGGTAAGAAGTTCTGGATTGAAAGGGGTGGACATACCGCACCAGCACTTTCAGAGACCGTGAAAAACTAGGAGACGGACGGGCTGACTGACTCGGCCCGAGAAATCGGGTCAGATACATTGACGCTCAACACACATCGGTTGAAAAGGTTGACACTGAGTTACTAACTTGACTTGGTGAAAAAATCATAATTTCTCAAGAAAAAATTAAACTCAGTTAATCATATTGGTTTAGAAAGACTCACCACCCTACTTTGCCGAAATTTTTCTATATTTCAAAACTGACGATCGTTGGAGAAAATTCGCTTTTAAAGGGCTCGTTGACGAGGCATTTTTTTAAATTAATAAATTTATAGAGTTTTTTACATGACAGTACTTTAAGATTTCTTGAAAAATAGGGTTCTATGATCAGAACCGTTGTCAATATGATTACAGGTCTACCTACCCCTCTATCAAAAGTCCTAAATCGTAACAATTGAGCGAAGTAGTCGAATATTTGAAGCTCAAGTTAACAGCTCGACTTGAATTATGAATGAACTAGAAAGAATGAAGAGCCGCGTCTCTACGTAATTGGAAAAGTGTGGGTGGAGCAGTTCGCTGCTTGTGGCAATTTCTCATTACATACTTAAATTGAAGGCTGAGGTTTACCTCCCTTTCCCCCCCCCTTTCCTCCCTTCCCCCCCCCCCTTTCCTCTCTTCCCCCCCTTTCCTCCCTTTCCCCCCCCCTTTCCTCTCGGTGTTATGATTATTCGTTCGTGTTAAAGGACTTTGAAGAGAATAAAACAGTGACAGAGAGAACAGGCTGAGTTGCTGGGGCAAAAAGCTGCATAGGAACATCGCGTAGAGAAACAAAAGAGAGCATTAGATGATTACAAAGAAATAGACAATATAGGAGATAACAAGAAAGGTAGAGGAACAGTGAGGAAAAAGTAGAGGAACAGAAATTTGTCATTATCGAGGGATGAGTGATAAACGGCGAAGATATTATCCATTAGATCATTTATCCTTGCCTGAGGCCTGTATATATGTTCAAAAGAGAATACGAGAGAGAGGATGGAGAAGACCGATATGAAAACAGAGAGATGAAGAGAGAAAGAGGAAAAGAGAAAGAAAGAGAGATAAACACAGAAAAACAGAAAAAGGAAAAAAAAGAGAAAGAGAAGAAAGAAAAGTGAAAAATAAGATGAAAAGAGATGAAACAATGAAAAAGATGAAGAGATGGCGCACAACAACAAAAAATTGAATAAAAAGATTAAAAGATAACGACATGAATGGAAGGTTTCGTGCGAGGTTTTTTTCATATATTGAACGCAAAAATTTGGCAAGGGTCTATTCCAAAAAAATATGATAAAACGGAACCTACTCTGTCTATTTTCGATGTTTTCTATTAAGTTTCGGCAAATATTTTTCGAACTCATAGAATCCAGGAGAAGTTCATGCAACTATTCAGAAAAACATGTGAAATTTGAACAAGTTCTAAAAAACGTTTGAAGTTAATAAGTGCTCCACGTTTTT
>OZ057404.1:8168703-8189477 GCA_964056735.1 Allodiplogaster pararmata
AGAAAGAATGAGAGGGTGAAAAAAGGAAATGAGAAGGAGAAAAAAGAGAGTGAGAAAGAGAAAAAGAGCACACACATTTAGTGAAGCATCTCAGGAATCTAACTTGAGGGCGCTTCTCTATCGGCCGCTTGGATTTCTGTAATGTCCACGTCTTTTCTCTTCTCCTCAGTTTTTGCTTGACTTTCTGCTCTTTAAGACCTTTCTCACTTTCTCTCTCTCTCGCTCTCTCTCTCTCTCCGCCTCCTCCACTCGTTCTCTAATCCCCTCTCTCTCCCACTCTCTCATTCTCTCACTCTCCATCATTCGTTTCCTCCTTAATCTATGCCTTGTTGTTCTCTCCTTTCATCAAGTTCATTGTTTTCCTTTCTTATCTCCGCATGACTGTACCATACTGTAGTACTGATCTCTGAAAACCTTTCACAAGGCGCTTCCCTTGAGAACCAATCTGCAAGAGTCAACGAATCTCCTGCCCGCTGCAATTGAACTCAAAGGCGGGATTTTTGGTTTTGCTGAAGTGTCCACAAACGACCTTTCCATCTTTTTTTCAGTCGCCTGTATTATATTTAAGCAGCACTGGCTCATAATGAATGGTATAGGAAAGCGAAGAGTAAAAAGGAAATACATAAATTGTGAACGAGAAAAGAAGCAGTAAAAGCAATGCAATACAGACGGTCGATGCCAGAAAAAGCCCAAAGTCCAAAGTAGAAAGCTGAGGGGAAAAGATGTAAGAGAGAGAGAGATAAAGAAAGAAAGAGAGGAATAGAGAGAAAAGTAAAAACAAAAGACGGGAGAGAAAGATCAAGAGACCGGTGGAGATAGTTTTTTTTTTTACAATGAGTTACGGAGATGTGAATAGCTGAAGAGAAAACAAAGAATAATAATTTGATAGAGAACGTGGAAATATACAGAAACTAAGAGTTACAGAAAAAAGTTGAGAACTACAGAAAGATAGGGACAGAGAAAGAGAAAGCGAGAAAGAAAATAGAGAAAGAGGAAGAGGTGGAAATGAGAGTGTTATCGTCTGAATGGAAGAGGGAGAGAAAAAAGAAAAGAGAGAGAGAAAGATAGAGAGAGAGATTTAAAAAGAGAAGAGGGTATAGAGAGAGAAAGAGAGAGAAAGATAGAGAGAGATTTAGAAAGAGAAGAGGTATAGAGAGATAGAGAGATAGAGAGAATAGAGAGAGAGCAGAGCAAAGTCATGCAAGGAGCTATCAAGAAAGCGAATGCAAGCTCTAAACTTTCGACCAAAGCCCCTGCCTTCTATAAATGATCTTGTAATACAAATACTCTGTACACAGTAAATTCTTGACAAGGACATACACAGTAAATTGAATGAAGTGGTCAAGAGTGACTGTTTTCTCTTTTTGTTCCCAATCCTGCCTTTTCTTCTTTTTCTGGCACTCACTTTCTTTCTCCTTTTCTCTTCTCTCTCTTTATTTTTCTCTCTTCTTCTTCTTCTTCCTATTTTACTCTCTTCAGTTTCCTCTCTTTTCTACTTTCTTACCCCTCTCTTTCTTTCTTTCTTTTCTCTTTCGTTTTCCCTCTCTGTCATCCTCTCTTCTACCACTCTCTTCCTCTTTTTCGAAATCCCATTTCGAATCTCAACCCCTCGAGACATCTACTAATAACAGGTAGTAGAAGTGTCTGGGTGCTATTATTCTCTCGACAAAAGGACCAAGTTTTCTGCATTTCCACTACTCTTGTCCGAATGCAAGTGAATACAAATACATGTACCTTACCGTACCTCTAATGATGCAAATCCGACCCCAGTGGTTCTGCAAACTGCTTGTTTCCTATGGAAAAGGAAAAGTCTAAGCACAGTTATACACTGTTTTAGGGTAATCACGGAAGTCTGCTTTGCCCCGGCTTCTACAGAATTTCCCGCTTTCAGGATGGGGCTCATTAGTGAGCTTCCAGGAAATTTATATGTAATAAAAAAGGAAAAAAAAAACTATTGACAACATCATGGGGACCTGTAGAATAGTTGGAGAAATGAATGATACACTGAAATGAACAAAAATGATTACTTTGAAATTCTGCATTCCGAGTTTTTCTGGCAAATTTGAAAAGTATTTGAAACATCCTGATGCACCAGCAAAAAAACAAAAATAAAGAGGATGAATCAAATTCCGATGAAAATTTTAAATTTTTTGATAAAAAAGATTCAGAACATTCGCCCCCTTTGTGGTTTTCACAAGACAAAAAAAAACCCTCTCAACACATTTTACCACACATTCTCTTGGGTGTTCTTACATGCTAATAATCAGGGCTGGGCTTTTTTGAATGTCGGTTTTTTGTGTGACTACATATTTCCAACAAAAAATGCCTCAAAAAATCAACAAAAAAGTCGACAAACCAAAAAAATTCAAAACTTTCACCAAAATTTTTAGTGTTTTTGTAACTAATTTTGGTTACCTTTTATCCTAAATAACTAGAAAATGGACACAATTAATTTGTTTCTTAATTATTCAATATTGTAACGACAATATTCATAACTTTTCAAAGTTGTTTTTTTTTTAAAATCAGAACTTACAACTCATCGGCCTAGATGAATAAGAATTTTTGAATACGAAGGTAGTTATAAGTTCATAATAGAGAAGAAGGCTCTAGTTAATTAAATGAAGTTTTTCTCCATTTTTAGTACAGAAAAATCAAAATCACTATGATATCTTTCATTTTCTGTTTCTATTCCTAAAAAGATGTTCACTTGAAATTTCTAAAACTTGCTCTTGGAATAATGAAAGCTTTGATTCTGAATGAAACTCGAATTTATTGGTTTTATGATAACTTGTTGAAATGGTAAAAAAATTTGTAAAAAAATAGAACGGTGCTTTTCAATTTCTCTTTCAGCACTTGAAGCTTTCTTTGTTAAAATTCTTCAAAGCTTTCATCTCACTTGCTTAACAATTTTTGAAAATGACAAAAAACCTTTTTCTAAAAATTATATATCATCACGTATCATCAGTTTAATGTTATTGATTTACGAAAAGTGCCTACTGTTAGATCTCTTGAAATTTTCAGGGTTCGTTTCCGGTTTCTTGAGATTCTACTTGCTGTTATTTTATCAAAACTAATTTTTTTTCCAAAAAATGACAACAAACATTTTTTTCAGGTTTTATCAGATAAAAACATAACAAACTGGGGTTCAATAAAAAGATGGTAAAAAATTTATTTGAAGAAAACAACTTTTTTAATTTTCAAATATTTTTTGACTTTTTAGCCCAAAAAAACCAATTTTTACTTTATTTTTTTTTGCCCAGCCCTGTTCATAACATAAAATATCATTATACTTGTGATCGATTATAAAAGTAGTTCATTTTTAGCTTTTCAGTGTGTTTGGTTTTGTCGCAATAATTTAAATTTTTTCCTGCTCTTAATTTTAACTTTTTCGGCTACGATACTTGTTACAATATTCTTCCAGACATAAGAAGAACTAATGGAAGAACTCCTGTTACCAGATTTTTCTCCAAATGCAGTAAATGTCAGGTGCTACTTCTCAGCGAACAAGTGGTAAGAGCAGAGATCACTCAAGATTAAGATATTTTTTATACTGATGGAAAAAATGCAGTTGTTGGAAAAAAGCTCTCGAAAGCTAGAAAATTTAACCACCTAAGCCTAAACCAACAAACTCTCACTATTCGTTAATTTTAGAAGTTTAAAAGTTCTAAAGGCTTTTGAATTACTAAGCATGCTTATTCCCTACACGAAGTATGTTTTTCCAGATATATGTATATCAAGTAGCACACAATCGTATTTTCGGCGAAACTAATTCTTTTTACTCCCGAGAAATGGTTAAAGTGAACAGGTGCTTTTAGATTTGTACCAAAAGGGTACACAGGGAAAGTAGTAGCACCTACAAATGTATGAAAGGAGTTGAGAGCGGCGCTGACTGTACTCTTAAGGAACGGCTGGTGAATAATACCCTTGGAATCGTGCTATATTATCCTTTCTTCTCATAAGCTCAGAAAGATGAGTTTCAGAATCCTTTTGTATCGGAGCTTTGCTTCCTCACTTCTTGATTTGACTTTCTTTCTGTCTTTATATCTATCTCGCTTTCTCTCTCCCCTTTTATCTCTATCTCTCTCTTTTCTCTCTTTAATTCTATATCTCTCTTTCTCTCTTTCTCTCTATCTCTATCTTTCTCTCTCTCTCTCTCTTTCTCTCTCTTTCTGTCTCTCGCTCAAACAATTCAACATGGATTCTGATTTCTATTCAAGTACGCTCTCATCTAAACAGAACACTGAGACACAGAGAGTTAGACAGAAAGAAAGAGAGAAATAGGAAAGACAATAAGATAGAGAAAGAGAAAGAGAAAAAAGGAAGAAAAATTTATAGAGAGGTCGAATAGAGGAGAAGAAAGAAATAGAAAGCGACAGAAAAAAGAGATGAATGGAGAATCTAGGATAAAAAATCCGACGAAGAAGAAACAGTTCATATAAACTTCTTACAAGATCAATGAAACAAAGACGGGGGTCAAGCTTTAGGATAAAGGCTTTTCGTAACTAAGTTGTAAAATCCAGACGAGAAAAGAAAATTCGAACTGGAAAACAGTAGCAAAAAAACTTTTAAATTCAAAAATGAATTAATTTTTTATAAACTTTAATGGTGTTAAGAATCAAAATTGTCTCTAAAACTGAAAAAACCAAGTTCGCTTATATATGTACATATATATGTATGTATGTATAAAATAATTTCATGAATAACTAAGTTCGAACTTTCCGGATATGCCTGACTTAGCTAAAGCGTACAACTCAGAAGAGATAACGAATGAAAGTCTGTTTTCCAACAGCTTCTGGAGTTTCAAAATCTACTGATGACTTCTCCAGAATTTGTTGACTCAATGAAGCGAAGGAGATGTGGGAAGTCATTTTTTTGAAGGTATCCCCAACCGAGTTGCCCTGAGGGTATGGAAGAAGAGACATAAAAGTGACAAGATATAAAGAGAGGGAGAAGAAAACAGAAAAAAAGAGAGAGGTAAAAAGAGAGAAAGATGGAGAGGAAAAGAAATAGGTAGAAAGAGAGAAAGAGAAGAACGTAGTAAGAGATAGATAGAGATAAAGAGTGAAAGAGAGAGAGAAAGAGAGAGAGAAAGAGAGAGAGATAGAGAGACAGAGAAAATAGAGAGCGAAAGAGGACGAGAAGAGAAAGAAAATTAAATAAAAAAGAGGATTGAAAAAGAATGAGAGATAGAGAAAAAGAACTATAGAGAAAGAGAATGAGAGCGTAAGATAATTTGGTGTGTTACATTATAAAAGAGAAAGGACGAGAGAATATGAACTTGCGTGCAAAGGATGTAATAGCACCTAGAAGGAGAGAATGATAAGCGTTAGACAAAAAAGTAATAGCAGGTAGAAGGAGAGAATGATAAGCGTCAGACAAAAAAGGCGTGTAAAGTACAAACACACATACATTTGTATAAGCGCAATCGTCCTATGCATGCTGATCCTACGCAGCGTCAAGTTTGATCAGAGATCTCAGAAGATGAAAGATGTGCTATAAAAGAAGAGATTCAGAGTTACAGAGAAGCATCAGATAAAGAGTAGGAGAACGAAGAGAATAAGGGTGGAAAAGAAAGACAGCAAAATAAACAGAAGATAAACGAGAAAGGTAATAGGGCAACAGTGAAATTACGAGAAGATCACGATATTTTCTCTCTTCTAACAATGTTAACAAAGCTTGTTGTATCCTTTGAAATGGATGCGAAGTAAAGTACATATTTGAAACTAGTTTTAAAATTTTCAGGAAACTTTTTTGTTTAGATGTGTTTTTTTTCGATTTTGTTTAGACACTGATGAAAAGGTTTGATTCCAGATTGGTACTGATGTGTACTGAAAAAAATTACCTACCAGAACAGAATTACCGTATGCATTAATAGGTGGGCCAAGCTAGTCAACAACTTTAGTTAGAGTCTATGTGCAATCGAAAGCCATTTCATACCTTAACACTGTTTAATCTACTACCTTGAACTTTAATTTTTAGAAGGTATCAATACAATTAATGATAAAACTTAAAAGATTCCGTTTAAAAAGTTTTTTTTTTCAAACTTTTTCATGACGGTATGTGGAAAATCAATTTAAGAGAGAGCAGATCTAACTTTTTGTGTAATATCGCTAGAACTCGTTTTCAATATTACAAAAAAAAATTTTCATCCTTTTTCTTTCTCTCTCTTCATCTTATTTTCTCTATTTTTTTCTTTTTCTCTTTTGTTCAAATTTTTTATCTCTCTCAAATTTTCTCGGGCTAACTATTTGCATATGTAACTCTCTGTCTGCAAATCTCATTCTAATCCAAGTATTGATATTTTCGCCTCTTTTTCAGTTTTACCCTCATTGTTTATAGCTATCTCTTCAAGTTGTTTACCTCTCGATGTATTATTGGGCTTTCATCGGCCTTCGCATGATCTCTCTATTCGAGTTTGCTCTCTCTACTGAATGTTTTCTACCTTCTGTTCCTTTATTCTTACTTTTTTTTGAGAGGATCACAGGCAGATCATCCTACTCGCCCGAATTTCCTGAGTTCCAAGGTTCACCCATCCTCATGGCCAACTCTTGATTACATGAGCGGGAAGGTTGCATAGATATACATAGATAGGAAGGTAGAGAACATGAGGAGAAAGGTATAAAACCGGAGAATTCGAGAAGAATAAGATGCGAAGAGAAAGAGAAGGAAAAAAGAGTTAAAAAACATTTGGAAGCTCAGAACGATGGATGATTTGACGGAAAAAGAATGAAAAGTTCCAAACAATGAATAGTTGAAAAAAAAATCAAGAACATTCGAAAGTAATATTTACAAAATCAGTTTAAAAAGAACTAATTGTGAGAATCATGTCAGAAATGAATGAACTGGCATGAATAACAAGAGGCTCAACGCAAAAAAGAGAGAAAGGGGCAAATCTAAATTTTTTTAACGTTCTGTTTTTTTAAAAAAAAACAGCAACTTAATGTTGTTTTCGAAAGAATCACTGACGGTAAAAAAGGAAAAAAAGTTTTTACCACGTTTTTTTCTTGCTTAAAAATTTTTTTGTCAAAGTTTAATTATTAAAAACAAAAAGAGAATGGCGAAAACACAAAAACTATTAAAAAAACTCGAACAAATATTTAAATACCTAGTTTTTCACTATTTCAATGAGTCATGAAATACAAGAATGAAATTCGCGAGACGAATATAGAGGAAATAAACAAAAAGTTAATTTTATATTCATAAAATTTTAACCTATCCGTTAACCTCTGATGATTTTCTGAACAAAACATCATCGAATATCGGAAACAGTGTATAACAAATTTCATGTATTCGCCCTAAAAATGAGCAGTTGTCATCTGCTAAAAAGGAAACGCAGAAACCTTGAAGACCATCTTCTCCTACTACGCTTTCTTTGAATCCCTAATTGTATCTAAGTATGATCTCTTTTCCTGTTACCATCTATGCCAACATTCCTCTTACACTTTTTCATTTTCTGAATACTCCCCATATCTCTTCTTTCAACTCTTTTCAGTAACTTTCTCTGCCTTCCCGATCCTCTTTCTCGCGATCTTTCTCGCGATCTTTCTCGCGATCTTTCACTCTCGTCAAATTACAAGCGTGGAATTCACTCTGGACACAGCCTTTCATCGAATTTCCTCCTGCTTGGATAGCTTATTGAGGTATAAGATTCTAATCGCTTCTTATAATTAGCTCCAGGTGAAGACAGACGAAAAGAAGAAATAAAATAAAAGAAAAGAGAGAAAGATCGAGCAGTAGAGCAGTTGGAAGAAAAGAGGAGAAATTACGAGGAGATGTAAAGAGAGAAAGGAAAGACTTGTGCAAAGAGATAGAAAAAATAGAGAGACACATGAAGAGAGAAAGTTACAGAAAAAAGACGAAGAAAAAGAGAGGAAAAGAAAACAAAAAGAAAAATAGTTAGGAGACGGAAGAGTGAAGACTAAGAGGAAAAATGGAAGAAAGGAATTTTTTCCAAAAACCGGATGGAAGGGAAGAAAGACTTCCAGAGTAATAATACTTTTCCTAATGTTCTTAGGTCAGGTAAATTTATCGAAAGAAGTTATCAGTTACCGGGAACATATTACGTTTCTTTTTTTGAAAAAAATTTTAAGGGCCAGTTTTAGATCATCTACGATGGAACATATGAATCGGAGAAAACTAAATGATTTCTAGGTGTGTCCTTCCTTCAAAAAAAGTTCACCTCAGAAGTTGAGATTTATTCCTATAAAAAATTTGAGATTTATTCTTTAAAAAATATGATAATACAATTAAGAACTAATTTGATCAGTGCAATCATAACCCTGATATCTGTTGGTATTACTGGATTTGAACTGTATTACTGAGAATTTGAAGGCACAAAAAATTGGGAGGAGATCATTATTGTGGAAATTTATTAACTCACTCGTCTTCGAAAAGTTTATTGGACAAGATTTACTATACATACAACAAAGAAATTTATGAATTTTTTCTCGTTCTAAAGCCAAGAGTAGGTATTAAGCCTTTTTTCAGTTGAGCATGCGAGACCAGCGTTGAGGAAAACTGATGACATAAACATATTGTGAGAATGAGAAATGCAATCATTTTCGTTGCCAGAATTAAAAAAAAATAATAAAATTTAGAAATCTTCAAGAACATTTCAATATCACTTAGTATGTTTCAGTCTTACGCAAAAATTCACTCTTTGACAGGTTTCAAGGGAAAAAAAGAAGAGAATAAAAAGAGACTGAAAATTGGCTATGAGCAATCTAACTATGTATGTATGGACGGTACGGCAGTAGATCAAAACACAATTCACTGTTTTTATCTTCTTTTATTGATTTTCAGAAAAAACAGGAAGAGCCGAAAGATACCTTTTTTGATAACAAATAATTCAAGGTACTAGTTATAACAAGTAGCTCCGAATATATGTAGAACAGTGCCAATATTTTATAATAAATACTCGATTTCGAATACAATTTTCTTGTGATAAAGAAACGGCGAATCTTCAAGCTAAAAAAATTAGAACATTAAAGAGGAATGAGTAAAATAAAACAAACAGAAAGGTTGTGAAAATTCTTAATCGGATCTATAGTATAAAAAACAACAGAACAAGGAGAAGAACCGCCCTCTTGCCAATCTCGGAAATTCAAATACAAGCTGGGGCGCTACAAAAACTTCATAACAGATTAATAGGTTCAGTATAGGTCACTCGGTTTAATATCTGTGGTAGATACATATGTGTTAACAAGATACATTATACAAATTTTTCACAAATACATGTCCGCTAAGAACTGGTTTCAGTTCGAAACGTGAAAAGGGATGAAACTAAACTAAAGTGAAGTGAAGCCCTTCGACTGATCAAGTGATGCTTTCACTTACTCTTCACATTCATCTTAAAATTCAACAGGAAAGCTCTCATTAAGAAGACCTCTTCGACCCAAACTCCACCCTTCTCCCTCTCCTGGAAGAAACGTTCCCAAAAAGGATGTGCTAAAACTAGAAACGCTTTGCTCATTTTCCATCCTTCTTACCCTTCTACAGTGCTTCTCTGCTTCCATGTTCTTTCTCTCTCTTCCTTTCTCTTTCTTTTCTTCTCTCTCTTCCTTTCTCTTTCTTTTCTTCTCTCTCTTCCTTTCTCTTTCTTTTCTTCTCTCTCTTCCTTTCTCTTTCTTTTCTTCTCTCTCTTCCTTTCTCTTTCTTTTCTTCTCTCTCTTCCTTTCTCTTTCTTTTCTTCTCTCTCTTCCTTTCTCTTTCTTTTCTTCTCTCTCTTCCTTTCTCTTTCTTTTCTTCTCTCTCTTCCTTTCTCTTTCTTTTCTTCTCTCTCTTCCTTTCTCTTTCTTTTCTTCTCTCTCTTCCTTTCTCTTTCTTTTCTTCTCTCTCTTCCTTTCTCTTTCTTTTCTTCTCTCTCTTCCTTTCTCTTTCTTTTCTTCTCTCTCTTCCTTTCTCTTTCTTTTCTTCTCTCTCTTCCTTTCTCTTTCTTTTCTTCTCTCTCTTCCTTTCTCTTTCTTTTCTTCTCTCTCTTCCTTTCTCTTTCTTTTCTTCTCTCTCTCTACTTTTTGTTCTCGTCTCAAGTTCTTCTTAACTTTTCCTCCAAATTCCCTTTTCGAGTCACAAACCGTTTTTTTAACTGAAGCCTTTTTCACTTCAATCAAGTTTCGATTCAAAGGCTAGCTCTAATTGAGTTTTCTTATTTTCTCTCTGTGACATTCTATTTATTTATTTAACAACAAACAACGAAAATTTTGAGGTGCGAATAATAACTTAGTGTTAAAAAGATCTGCAATTCTGTAAGTTAAAAAAAAGAAGTTTCGGCTCTAACTGCCCCGAGAAATTTTTTACGAATTGAAGTCTCTGATGCTCAAAATGATCACCTATGAAAATTTTTTTGAAATCATAGCGTTTAAAGCCACTTTTTCGTATAGTACTCCAATGTCTGCAAGACAAGACACAGAGTATGCCCATGAAGGAATAAGAACCCAAGGTTCTACATATTATATGACTCGAGCGTTTCTGAACACTTTTCTATAATAATATTCGACAAAAAACTCTTCTTACAGTAACCAGCAGAAAATCGACGAGATCAATCACTTAGAATAACTGCTTCAATCAACAGAATCTATTTTCTACTCGTTCAACCTATTTTCAGGGGTTTCCTAGGAATGACACAAAGTTTAGATCGCATGTGAAGGATGCGAACAACTGACGGGGAGAATATCGGTAAAGGACAATAATAGAGAGGGAGACCGTTAGAGAACAACAATAAGAGGTAGTTAAAGAGTCAATGAGAAAATAAGGGAGGAAAATAGATATAGAGGGAGGAAGAGTAAGAAATGGAGAGAACGAAAAGAAGTGAATAAGAAGAAAAAAACAAAAGATAGAAAGAGCGAGAGAAGAGGGCAGACATCAAGAGACAATTCGGAAAGAGAGAGAGCGAGAGAGAGAGAGAAGAAGAAGAAGAAAATGAGTTTAAAAAACAGGAAAACGGAGAAAAAAAACAAGATGATAGAGAGATAGTTCGTTCATTGAGAAGTAGAGAAAGTTTTAGTCAGAAAGGCTAACGTCAAAAAATTACAGAAATCTTTGGGAAAAATATCTTTTCAGTTCATCTGAAAAAAATGTTTTTGTTAATCAAAGTTTCTTAATTTTTTGTCTGGCAGTGATTATCGTCCTATTTTTTTGGGTTTCTTAGATACTGATGAAAATCAGCTGTAAATTCGAACCCTTGGTTTTAATTTTCTGTACGAGACATGTGTCCGCGTACATACACATTTTCTCAATTCTCAATTCTTTATTCCGCTTGAAACAAAACATAATGTTAAGTGACGAAACAGATGACACTGTCACAAAAAAAGTGAACCGCTCGGTAGAGAGATCTGAGAAAGAATGAAGTACTAAAATGAATTCCAAGATCTTTGACTATTCACCGGGGAAGGAGAATGTGCCCATCTGAAGAATAGGGTAGGAGAGGATTGTTGGGTCCACAGTGAACTATATAGCACTTGGATAATGAGACTATGAGAGACCAAGTTTGAGTATATTCTGCGATAGTGTTGAGAGCGGCTTGTAGGGAAAACGGAGATGTCGAGAAGATTTTAACATCATCCGCATACATAAAGCTGAATACGTTAGGTGGGAGAAGCTCAAAGATATCAATGATAAAGACTGAGAATATAAGGACCCTGTTGTATGGGCCTTAAATGTGCATTGTCATGTGTGGGTGTGTAGCTCAGTGGGGAGAGCATTCGCCCGGAACGCGAAAGGTCACGGGTTCGGTTCCCGTCACACCACACGATTTTTGCACAAGTTTCTGCGAACAATCCGCTCCTCTGCTCGGTATAAAAATCCGTTGCTTGGGATCAACGAGGAGTAAGGAATACTCTTATTTACATGGGGGCCGAACCGGGATGAGAAGAGAGGATAAAAAAAAGAGAAAAAAGATAAGAAAAAAAAAGAGAAAAAGAAGAAAACCCGAGCATGAGCTAGTTCGCAGAAACAAAGGCGTCTAGGCCTCTGACCCTAGACCTCGAGAGACCTCGGTGTTGAGAGGGGGGCATGTTGTATGGGCCTTAAATGTGCATTGTCATGTTTGGGTGTGTAGCTCAGTGGGGAGAGCATTCGCCCGGAACGCGAAAGGTCACGGGTTCGGTTCCCGTCACACCACACGATTTTTTCACAAGTTTCTGCGAACAATCCGCTCCTCTGCTCGGTATAAAAATCAGTTGCTTGGGATCAACGAGGAGTAAGGAATACTCTTATTTAAAACCCCAGAAATCACTGCTTTTTCTTCTGATACACAGTCCTCAATGGCAACGCGGTAGGATCTTTAAGAAAAAGATTTGATGATTAGGAGAAGGAAAGAGTGTATACCTTAAGAACCGAATTTATGGAAAAGTGCCGTATGATCTAAGGTGTCGAAAACTTTAGTGAATTCAATAAGACAAACGTCAAAGGCTTTTTTCGGGTCAGAAAGGAGAGATATATTGAGTGAGCTTGAATGAAGGAGGAAATTGTGGAATGTTTGGAACGGAAGCCAGATTTATTTGGGTGGAGGACTTCGTTGGTTTTCATTGTAAATGAGGTGAAAGATGTGTTTTTCGAAGAGTTTGGAAAAGAAAGAGACAAGGGTAGTTGGGCGATAGTTGTTCGGGTCAGACTTTTTAACTTTTTTGAAAATGGGTTTAACAATCCCCGACCTCATAGCTTTGGGGTAATATCCAAGAGCGAGAGAATTTTTTTAAACTTGAGAGAGATTACAGAGAGGATTATTACAGTTTTTAATGAAGATATTTGGTATTGAGTCGGAAGAGGTGTTTAAGACACATTCTGGATATGATTCGGTGAACATCAAAAAGCGAGATATTTGTTACTGTAAGGGATGCTGATTTGTGGTGTGGGTTTAGGTAGAGGACCATTAACCGGCTTAGACACAGTTGAGAAGAGAAAGGCGAAGGCATTGGCGCTTTGAAGAGGGCGAGTAATAAGAGTATTTTCCACTACCAGAGAAGTAGGAGAAGTTTAAGGTTTGGTCCGATTCGCGATAACAAGGTAAAAAGTCTTAAAGTTTTTGGTAAAAACTAATGCCTTTTCACGCTTGCATTCGAACTTAAAAAATTCTCGGCGGAGTTTTTTTCACAAGTTTTGATGGTAAAAGAGGCGTTTGGGGAGCGTTTGATAGTTCTTTGTAAATAACTGAATAAATTCGGATAAGTTGATTGGGTTTTCTTAGGCCGTGAATAAGGGACATGGAAAGAGATAAGTTCCTTTAAAAATTGGTGATATGCTCAACACATTGGTCTATTGTCAAAAGAGAGAACGTGATGGTCCAGTCTACCGAGTTAATGGCCTTCCAATTAGCCTTCTTCCATAAGGGGCGGAGCGGTAAAGAGAGACTGTTTTACTCTATGGAAGACTTAGAGATAGAGAACTTAACAGAAATATGATCGCTGTTCGAGAAAGAATAAGCAGTGAAACAGTTAGAGATGAGAGAGGGATGTGTACACAATACATAGTCGAGGATGTTAGATAGACGGGTGAGTGTCTTGACTAGTTGACTGATATCCCTATCAAGGAAGAAGTGCAGCAAAGAGATAGGAAAATTAGAAGGACATGTGAGCTTTGGACAGTCGATGGTTCAGGTCTCTGCAGACAATAATAGGAAAAGACAGAGAAGTATGTATAGAAAGAAAGTCTTTGAAAGGCTTGAAACTATAGGGAGGGGAATTGGGAGAGCGATAGGGAAGGAAACGCACGAGTTAGGGTACACTTCGGCAGAAAAATATTCTATGGAATCCTTTAGAAATAAAAAAAATGGGCACAGAAGCGAATTAATAAGTAAGACTGAGCCTCCTCCTCGATCACTTCCAACACGATCGGCTCTAAAGACCTGGTATGGGAGACCATCGTTATGTAAAGATTATGGATCAGATGGGGACATCCAGGACATTAAAATTAAATATGGAGAAGAGGAACGAAGAACGTGAAATGAATCATAAAACTTGTTCTTTATTGAACGAGAATTGAATGAAAGGCAAGTAATGATATTTGAACTCACACCGCGGCCGTCCAACTTCAGATGAGAGTCGAGTCCGGTCGATGGGATGGCAGTAAAGAGTGATGGCACAGTCTTCGAGTGCCTTCACAAGATCATCTTGTTTCAGGCACACCAATAGGTCGCGGATTGTGTTTCTGTCGCTGGCTTAAGTATTTTCGGCATTATCATTTCGGGAAGACGAAGAAGTACCGCTCGCTTGGACTTTCTCTCGGGCATTTCCTTGTTTCTCAGTGTGGAAACTACTACAGCTGGGTAGATATGTGGCCGTAGAGAGGCGGGCGAAATAGAAATGTTGATGAGGGAGACTTCTTTTTCCAGACTTCGTAGCTGTAGAGCCTGGGCAACGATTTGTTGTTGTAGGGGGCGATGGCTTGTTGGATGACATCTTTCAAAAGTGAACTGACGAAGGGAGAGGGAACTCAGGGAATTTTGATGTCAATGAGAGATTTGGGAGAGATGGTCATATGCACTTTCGGCAGGATACGGTCGCGGAGATATAATATGTATTACTCTGCACCACCTTTCAGATTATATCAGAAAAGGTAGTTGAGAAAGAGCAAAAGTAGACTCATCTCTAAATTTGTTTCAGTGTGATCCATAGTAAACCCAATCTTTCACAATGTCCTGACTTCATGAATCGGATGAATCAAAAGGGCATCGTGGGATCTCTTTATGTTCTGCATATTAGTTGCCATTGTCAATCATAATCTATCAATTTTGAAACAGCTTTATACGTTATTGAAAACGCAGAACTATAAAAACAGAAAAATACAGAACCACATCAATGAACTAACGGGAATTCCGTACTTTATTTATCTTTGTCAAGCAAACAGCACTTTCTCTAGCACTGCCATTAGCTATAGTTTACGATAAATGTCTTCTTCACGGTAGCTGTACGCTAATATGGCGAACTGCGATTGTCAAGCCTGTCTTCAAAAGAAAAGGAAAACGCACTGAGTCCCAAAATTATAGGCCTATAAGTCTCACTTCCTCTACGTCAAAAGTTATTTGGAATATCCGGTTGTCTTTAGAATTTTTTTGAGAAGTTTTCTTGAAAATCGAGAACAAAGTGTACAAGTAGGGAGAAAGCAATCCTACTCCTACGCGACTCCGTCTGGAGTTCCGCAAGGGAACTGCCTTGCGCCCTTACTGTTTCTTCTGTACATCAACGATTTACCGAGAGTTCTACCTAAAGGATGCGACGTGACAATGTACGCCGATGACGTGAAATTTATCACCACTAAGGATATGATAAGTATTCAAGACGGGCTGAATGCTGTAGCTGATTGGGCAACGAGTTGGGGATTAACAATTCCTACTTCAAAGACAACTGTTATGTGAATGGGTAAACATCACCCAGAAGTGAAGTTTTATCTTGACGGAAATGCCCTTTGTGAGTCTGATCACATTCGAGATCTGAGTATTGTGTATTCTAATAGTCTAGACTACTCTCAAAAGGTCGAAAAAAATATGTCGTAAAGCAAGCATGAGATGCGGGAACAGTCTGAGAACCTTCATCACTCTCTCTCTCCTTTCTCTCTTCCCTTTCATTTCTTGCTTTCTCATTCTAACACACGCTTTTTTTCTTTATCTCTCAACTTCTTGTTTCTCATCCTCTTTCTTTCACTTCCCCTCTTCTCTCCAGCTCGGCGTGAGACTGTCAACGAATAGAGAACGAGAGAGTAGTTGCAAGTAGAGTTGAAGGACTCTAAAAATACTGTAACAGTCGGACATTACTTGCGGGAAGTTTTCGATAGAGTTTAGTTCAAATACAGCAGAACAGATTAGAATTTGAAAAAAAACTTCTACGGTATCATTTCATCATCGGTATCATCAACATTTCACTATCAGAGATGAAGGAAAACAGCTTAAATGCAGAGACAAAAAGGAAAGAGTCATGGTTGACCCTCCCTATCGCTATCTCACCCACTCTTGCTCGCGTTCTCTCTTTTTCTATCTCTCATCGTTTCTTTCTCACTTCCTCTCATTCTCTCTCTCTCCCTCTCTTTCTTTCTCTCTTCATAGTTAAAAGGGAGATTGAAAATGAATAAAGGATGAGAGTGTTGAAGGAAGACGAATGGAAGACTCTTACTAAACTTGTGTTGTAGTCTTCCATAATGACGACGATCAATCAGGATGCCGCCCATCATTTTCAATGTTAAAAATTCTCGGACGAGAAAAAAAATTCTCGGACGAGAAAAAAGAGTGACGTGCGCCCTCCGAAAAAATAGCAAAACTTTAAAGTATTAAGCAAATTAGTTACCAAAATCGTTAACAATCTACTTTGCCTGTAATTTTTTTAAATTTCTTAAAAGACGGAGGAAAATAATTCAAAGTGATCAAGTTCAACTTCGGTAGATCAGCAGACACAACTCGTCTCTTTTTTAGTGGTCTCCCAACTCAAAGATTATTTTTATTATTACACAAACAATTTAATTAACAATCACATAAACTAACTCTTGTTATATGAGTCGAGAAACATTACGAAGGATATAAACTGTTCACTTTCAAACATCATTTGCAGGCATTCACTCGTCAGTTCTAGAATCATGCCTCCTCTGCAGTTGAATTAGTACCTACAGATTCGCAGAATGCGCGAAACCTCGATACTTTTAGCGCCTTCAACTTCACCGACGATTACCCGGTAAAAACTATTAGATTAGATTGTAGGAAGTAGTTCAGAAGGAGTGACCACAGATTCATTTATATACCTGTGTCGGTGTGATCCATTGTGAACCCAATCATTTTCAACGCCGACATTCATCCACAATGCCCTGAATTTAGGAGTTATTCTATGAATAAAAAGGGCATCGTGAGCCCTGCTTGAAAAATCATTTTTGAAGAAAGTAAATGACCGCAAAAAAAGGATCAGAATTTAGAGAGTTTTTCGGTTTTGATGAAACAACAAAATTTATATCATCTGTTCTGGAAAAAAACTTATGATCGACCTCAACGCAGAAACAAAAACAATGTTCTTTCCACTTGTATGTCATACTGTAGTGATGCCTCTTGCGTTACGTAATGCCTTTCACATAGCGATTCTTATGCCAGGGCATTGTCGTTATCTCATGTGCTCTCTTGCACCTGACCTCAGTAATAGCCGTCGAGAGATTCCTAATAAGGAGGTGGGGAAAAGAAGCGTCTACTATTCCTCTCCGCCCACTGTCTAAACTACGGTTCCCCTTGTTCTGCTCTTAGTCTCAATCTGTCACTGATCGCCTGCAGAACTTATTCCTGAGCCGTTGTTAAAAATGGCAAATTTTTTCCCGTTCTTCTCTCCAAACAACAAGTCTTGGATCTGGTTCGTTGCTTCAATTGTTTTCAATACTTCTCTATAGTCATTTCTCTTTTTTTAGCTAATGTGATATGATAGACTGTCATTTCACTTCTTTCAACTTCGGCTTTGTAAAGGCTCTTCCTCTCGTGAAAACAAAGAAGCCTTTATCGTTTATTATAGTAAGAGTCCGTATGTTTTTGTGCTCGCCGCATGAAATCTACCTTTAACAACATTCATAATAAAGAAAGTTAATATAATAAAGAAGTTCATAATCCATATAACTATTAAAATGTGATAAACAAAACATATATAACTGACAACGAAAGCGTGGCATGATCGATATAGGCGAAGAATAATTCTTGAAACGAAGTCTGCATCGAAATTAACATAAAAACATCACTTTTCATTATTAAGGACAAAAAATCGCGCATTTTTTTAAAGACAAGGTTAATATGAAAATGAAATTGAGTAACTTGGGAGCTTCAGTCGCCGAGCCTCTGGACTCTAATCTCTCCTGATGACTCTAGAATGCGCGTATTTGTAGTTCCCGAGCGAGATTAATTTTTCACCTCTATGGTCAAAGTTACAGTGATCAGTAGGCGAACGCAATTATACAAGGCAGTTATGTACTTCTAACATTGAGTAGATGGCTATAGAGATGCACAAACCTTCACAGTATGTAAAAAGTAGAAGAAAAATTAAGCACTATGTAACTTCGATTTGACTTGGTTGAAATCTTGGAAATGTTCTAGGATGACCTTCTCAAACATTACTAAGGATGACCTGCTAAGTGAAACTATACTGATAGGCGAATAAGTGAAATAGTACAAATAAATATGTGTTTACAGGAACGACTCGATTTATCGGACACCTTCTCCTGAGCTCACTCTGGAGTCGATTTGTGACTTAGAGGCAGCGGATATTAGAACTGCCCTGCTGAACAACTCCAGCCTGCTGGAGTTATATTTCAACGCGCTGATGTTGGTGAATTTTGCACTCAAATTTACTCATTTCTTCGAAACTAGTCGGAATCCTCGTATGGAGTACATCACATGATTATACTGAACGATTTTACACAATCGTGAGTTTTTGGCCTCAAATAATATTTTCTCTGCAGAATAAGCCGGACGGAAAAAACGAGAGCATGCGCAAGCTCTCGTTGCAAACCTGCGTGCACGCCACCCAGCAAGCTCAGTTTGATGAGTGAATGGGAGCCGGAAAACATCAGAAGTGTTCTTCTGAACAATCCCGTACTGCTTGAACAATATTTCAATCAGCGCTTGTCAGTGAATTTTACATAACCAAAAGGTCAAGAAAAGGTTTCCACGTTGACTTTATCACTTTAAAGTCTTTTAAGATTTTCATTTATCATTTATCTTTCACTTATTTTCATTTATCTTTTATGATTTGCATCGAATTAATAGAAACACTGCCACTGAGATTAATTTTCCTGATGTTAACTGAATTTCCCATAAAAACAATGATTATACTTAATTGAACATGTATTCGTATTTAAATTCTCTGAGAATGGATAAATGAAATGAAAAGATATTTGTTTTCAAGTTTAAGTAAGATAAATTTTGCAGAAAAAATCACACTTTGGATTTCCGTTCGACCCGGTTCAATTCTTGGCCAAACTTCAACTTCCGGCTATGCCTATCGATTTTTTCTGGCGACTCCCTTTGAAAATTCTCGGAAAAACTTTCCAAATTTTAATTCTGAACCGCTGCGATTGCGTTTTTGTGCCGTTGATGTTCCAACATTCGAGTTGTGCAGTCTATGTATTGAACCGTCCCTCGGATTATTTTGAAGTCATCTTATTTATTATCTAAAGAGATGTGTATGTTGAGTTGTATTCATTCAAACTCTAAACTGCACCCATGAAAATTTCCCGCGGTTTTTTTCAACCAGTATCATGTCTGTTTCCTTCAAATTCCAATAGCTTTTCGAAAAGGAATTTCTTTTGAGATATTTTCGCAGTAGTCTTCCTTTTATGTGTCATGCTTTTCAGATTTAGAAAATTCTTGGTACTCTTTGGAAGCAATTAAAATTTAAGTCTATTCAATTTTTGAAAAGTCAATTCAATTTTAAACAATTTTTAAAGTTGCCAAGTACTCAGACGTACTTAAAAACCTTTCATTTTTCCTTATTCCGTAAATGGGCAACCCCTTAAATATTTAGATGGAATTAGAGATTTAGGATTCATATTAGACAATCGCCTCACATTTTCTTCCCATTGTTCAGCAATTGCATTGAATGCAAAACGTAAGTGCCATTTGATTCTTATAGGTCTGAAAAGTGAGAACCCCAAGACACTTAATAATGCGTATAATATCTACCGTGTTGTTTGCTTTTATTACCTTTATTTGCTTTTAATTACGATTCAGTGCTTGCTCTTCGCTGTATATTTTGATGTACACTGCACGTCATAAACAATAAACGATACAAATACTTTATTGCAAAGTGTGAAAGAAGCACATGATCTGGTCTCATAAGGTGAATTGTTCCAACAATTAACTAATCTAGATGGTAAGATGTTAGAATGCCAAGCTGATCGAATTAGTGGTTTGATTAGTGCATCCGAGTTAGAACTAGTATTATAAACGTGGTTGTTAAACAAAAACATGGAGCAAGAGTCGATTGACGTAAGCCGATTTAATATTTTGTACGTCATGATTAAATCTGCAGTCTGCCGTCGGGCTTGCAGCTTGGGAAGTTCCAAGAGCTGCAGCCTTTCTTCGTAGGTCAACTGCATACCGGTTCCTCCTGCAAACTTGTTTTGTGAAATGACGTTGAACTTGTTCAATCATTTCTATGTGTTTTTTTCAAGTAAGGAGACCAAATGACGGAGCAGTATTCCATTATGGGCCTAACGTAGGTAATAAATACTTGCTTGTAAAGTCTCACATCTTTCGAATTGAAGGTTTTCAGAATGTACCCGCATCTCATGCTTGCTTTACGACATATTTTTTTCGACCTTTTGAGAGTAGTCTAGACTATTAGAATACACAATACTCAGATCTCGAATGTGATCAGACTCACAAAGGGCATTTCCGTCAAGATAAAACTTCACTTCTGGGTGATGTTTACCCATTCGCATAACAGTTGTCTTTGAAGTAGGAATTGTTAATCCCAACTCGTTGCCCAATCAGCTACAGCGTTCAGCCCGTCTTGCATACTTATCACATCGTTAGTGGTGGTCAATTTCACGTCATCGGCGTACGTTGCGATTTTTTGCGATTGTCAAGCGTGTCTTTTCTTTTGAAGACAGGCTTGACAATCGCAGTTCGCCATATTTGCGCACAGCTGCCGTGAAGAAGACATTTATCGTAAACTATAGCTAATGGCAGTGCTAGAGAAAGTACTGTTTGCTTGAGAAAGATAAATAAAGTACGGAATTTCCGTTAGTTCATTGATTTGGTTCTGTATTTTTCTGTTTTTATTGTTCTGCGTTATCAATAACGTATAAAGCTGTTTCAAAATTGAAAG